>OW388292.1:72190853-72588353 GCA_936450465.1 Gibbula magus
GTAAATCCACCCTGTTGCCCCAGAAAGTGAGTGATAAACCCTGCCATTGTCTCCTAATGTCTGATGCCAGTTTGTCTGATGACAGGAAATCTGCAACCATTGTGATCAGACACACCAAAACAATTCAGTTTGGACAAAGAGTGCTCAGACTGCCCCTTTACTGGATCCCAGGCTCTCCTCTGTGCCCAGTTAAAGCTCTTGGTAACATACTTCAACTGTTTCCATCATCAATCTCACAGCAGAGCATTCCTCTGTTTTCCTACTTGGACAACCATGGAAACATCAAGTGCTTAACCCACAACACCTTTGTGGGTACCCTGAAGCGAATCCTGACTCTATGTGGTTATAAGGCCAATGACTTTAGTGGACATTCATTCAGACGGGGCGGTTGCTCGTTCGCCTTTAAATCAGGACTTTCCGCACCCTTCATCAAACTGAGGGGGGACTGGAGATCAAATGCCTATGAACGTTACATTACTCTTGATGATGAGCTACATGAAAGAGTGTCACGAGTTCTAAGTTTAGCTATAGTCTAGTTTACTGATCTTTGGGGGTTTGGAGAAAAATTGCAGTTGTTAAAAAGTATTGCATTTTTGAATAGTTGTATTTGTCAAGAATAAACTTGACCTGTTTCCCCCAAAGATCAGTTTCTGTTATTATTGGTAATGTTCATTTTTCTATAAGAAGAATGGAAGGTTTAAGTTTAAAATAAATATTTTTATTTGATGTTAAAACTGACAGTATTGCCTACTTGCATGTGTATAGCTAAAGGGGAATAACTCTTGGTTGGCTAAATTCCCCAACCTTGCAGACCTCTGCTCTAAGGGAGATAACTCTGCTTATTAAGGTGCTAAGGGGCTTCTTTAGATTTTATCAATGATGTAAGGGGCTCATAAGTTCAAGGTCACCTTTGAATTGCAGCAGACGAAAATACCCACCCTACCCTGCCCATTTGGTCATACTGTCTAGTTTTGTTTCCATAATTATATATGTACGTTTCATATTTCATTATTGTGTTGTCAATGGAGAAAAATTGCAGTTGTTAAAAAGTATTGCATTTTTGAATAGTTGTATTTGTCAAGAATAAACTTGACCTGTTTCCCCCAAAGATCAGTTTCTGTTATTATTGGTAATGTTCATTTTTCTATAAGAAGAATGGAAGGTTTAACCTTACATAATTGCCTAAATAACATATTTACCTGTGTCCTTATACAACAAAATTACATATATACACGCCCCGTAAAACGTACTACAAATGGCAGCAGATGTCAACACTGTTTAGTACTGGATGTGACCATTGCGGAACCCGTAATTCTGCAATGTGTTTTGGAACAATTCTTATCGTTGCCCAATATGGCGGCGGCACGCATGTCAGATGATGAAGATGTTCAAACGTCACAGAGATCTATTACACATTTCATACGGATTATAACGGTGTTTACACGCCTCATTCATGTGGAATAATTTTTGTTTTCACATTCGTCCTTATGCAAAATAACAAAATATATTTTCAGTGTTTTTGGTTATCAATGTAGCGATATATAATATGTGATGTAGTTGCGTTGTTGACACTCTAACTTAGATAAATATTAAATAAGAGGGGAAATCTACACGACTGAACTATAGCCGGGGTAATATTTTTTAAATTGAGAACCAAACAACACATGTACACACGGCAATGGTGAGTTTATCAAAGTTCTATAGTTCCAATACTTTCATTTGAAATTGGGAAAGATACGTTTTCCATATTTTTATCCGAAGTGATTAAAACATAATTTTATTTCCACAAACATATGAATTGACCATCAAAAACTGCATGTAATATAAAATGCAAGGCCTTTTATATAACATGCTAGGAAAATGGTAGTAGTATTACACTGAATCTAAGTAATTGTAAATGTACACGACTATAGATTTAAAGATAGCCCTAATATGTTCTTCTAAAAAGTGTAAACCAGTAACATTGAGGAAAATTATAGGATTTTCTAAGTTGTAATGAAACTATTCTATTGGCAAAATTAAGTCACCATGAGAAATATTGACGCAGTAGATTTCAAGCTATAGACACTCTTCAAACAGAAAATCAAGCACAACAAAAAAATTAACTAATGAAGGCGTTTATAATACATACAAAAATTGCATGATCTTGTTTATTTTTTAATTGTCAGTTATTCATTTCAAAACATATTGTAGCTTAAAAGATAACATAACACTCCACTCGATTGGGAAAAGAACAAATCTAAAATCAGCAGTTGAATATCGAAACATGCTCCTAAAACTCCGAAATTACTCCCTATGGACGCACAAATACCCATTATATCGGAAACTTGTAATGTCAAAACGTTCTTATTATGTTTTAAAGGAATTATCAACGAAAATCGACAAATCGCCTAAGGATTTCATTAAGCAACTCCTGTGTATGACGTCACATCGCTAACGAAGGTTATGCTACACTGAGGGGCCGCGGCAAACTGTTTCAAGAATGAGATAATGAGCAGGCTAAATTTACTCACTTTGAAGGGCTATATCTTGATGAGTAGGTGACGCTTCGAAATAATCGTTTGTGTTTTGCTTACTTGAAAGTATTGTCTATATGAATAAACGAATTAACATCGAAAAAAACAGAGAGATGATATTATCTTTAAACAATTGAATAGATTTTTCATAACCAGGAATTTCAATAAAATTTCTGGGTAAAGTCGTTCGTAATACATTGAGAAATGGATAAATAATACAAAAATGTATTCTGACTCAGTGCATGGGATAAAACAAAATTGGCAAAGTATTTCAGAGTTACTCTATGGGTGTGCGTTCGAAACCCGCATGGGACTCGGCCCGAAAAAGTACAAGAATGTGTACTATTGAAGGTAGTGTTATCTCAAATGAAACCTTGTAGTTATATATAGGCTACTATAAGGTTGCAATAAAGTTGTTACGGTAAGATACCCGAACTATTCAAGTATGACAATGTATCAGGTATGTAAAGTGATAGTAGAAAACTCTTTTCGAGATTGATTGCTTTTGCTAGGAATGTAATATCGACTGTTTCCTCGATTGTTATCGATGTATTTCTGAGACACCATTTTGGCCCACTCAAGTTTGACAGGTAAAAAATCGTGTTTCAAGTGTCATAACTTGGAAAAAATAATGCACCGATTTTGTTGATCTTTAGCTTAATTGAACGAAAAATCACTGTTCTTTAATTCTGTAGTATGTAATACGTGTAAAATGTGTGTTGACATTTTGAAATGTGAACTTGTTTGGGGGGGGGGGGGGGGGGGGGGGCATCCCTTTCTTTATTTATTAGTATAGGGTATATATCGCATCGTAGTATTGTACCTAGGAACTGTTTGTTTTCAGCAATACAAGCCCCTGTGCATGGTCATGACTTATTAATATGATGATAATAAGATGTACGTCTTCAGTGTATGGAGCTTACATTTGGATAAATAGTGTACGTTACAAATCGTCTCTTTAACACTTGAATGGTTGGTTCAAACGGCTTACATATATTTATGGAACTAACTCTGTGTCTTCTTCAAATAAAATGTACATTAGAAGTAGATGTAATTAGTAGATGATCAACAACTTCAGCAGTAGCCAGGGGCGGGGGGATTGGGGGTACGTCCTCAGCGCTCATGTCACCCCCGATTTTCAAATAGCGTAATGATCGCACGGTATTACACAGGTATCACGTGCAGGTATAGACTTTAAATATAAATCCAAATGTGGAGGCATATCATTATCTACCACCAGTACCAAATAAGGAAATAAATAGACATGAGCTGTTTTTTAAAAATAAATTGGAGATGTATGGGGTTATATTTGATGACACCGATGTTTATATAGTTTTCCTCAAAGTGTCCTCTTTCTCTTTCTTTCTTGTATTTGCACAGCAAAAAGCCTACTTTCATATTTTTTTTAAATTAGAGAAATATTTATCAGATTGTAAGTCGTTTTTAGAAATATTATCAAATCCATTATCAAACAAATTTTACTTGTAAAATTGAGGGTGTTAATTAATTAATCCATGTGTACTAGTTTGGTTATGTATTGTAATGAATTTCGCATGCGGATATATGACTTGATTATTAGTAAGGCATTTAATAACGTAAATGATTTAAAGCTGATAAGGGCTCGAGATATGTGACCGTGTGAATAATGGTATTATATATACAAATGTATTTGAAAAGTGGGCATTTCGATCTATATTCTTTAAAATAGGAAAATACGTTTTTTGCGGTACAAATGCTGTACAAATGATGTAAAATTACACAGCATAGTTAACACCAAGAAGGAGTTTAAAACTATATGCAGTTAGTAAATGACGAGAATTGTGCATCTTGTAAAACAGAGAATGAAAACATCTCTCACGTTTTTCGAAAAATATGATCATATTCTGCTTGACTGGAACTGTTTTAAATACCTCTACAAATCTTGGTATTCTATTACAAAACAAATTCTCTGGTTTTCCTGCTCAATTCAAGCTTTTGAACCAATTAAATCTTTTGAGCAAAAAGCACATCTTTTGAAGTAGCCTTAAAGGTCAAGTATTATCATTTAGTTGGAACATTAATAATTTCAGACACATACATGCAATTAAAAGTTTAACTGTACGAACAATACATAAAATCATGTCATTTGAAAAAATAGTCTCCATTCTCAAATATTCCAAAAAGGTACAAAGCGAAAGAGGGAAAAATCGATGAAGCGATAGAGCGATAAAGCGATATAACTGCGCGACAAAGCTATATGATATTTATCGCTTTGTCATGTGGCAATATCGTTATGTCGTGCCGATTTATCGCTTTGTCGTGCGACCTTATCTCTTTGTCGTCTTGCTATATCGCTTTGGGGTTAATACTAAGTCATATTTTGGGTGTTTGACAATGCCATTTTAGCCAAAAAGACCCGAAATGCCACATGGGCTTATAGCATAGGCCGGGGAGATAATTATTTACCTCTGTGGAAAAGGAATGTTACGAAATGAATGTTATTTGAAACTATGTTATACTCAAAGGCTCTTTAACCCAGGCTGACAAAGATGTGGCTATAGGAGGTCACTTCCATCACATCCGTTGCCAGGTACCCATATCTACTGCTGCGTGAACAGAGGCACATTATGAATAATGTCAAATTGGTGACACAATTAATATGTCATATCTCAGTGTGGGGCAGGGAATCACCTTTCAATTTTACAACTTTTTATCCCACCAGTATGTAATACCGTGGGATATAGTCATCACCCCGGCCGTCCGTAATCATTTCGTTTCCGGAGCAGAACTCGAAAACCGTTCATGATATCTTTCTGAAACTTTCCATGTGTATTACCCACCAACTGAAGTGGTGCCTTTTGATATTTTCAGATTTCTGAAAATTTTATTTTTGGTCGTTTCCATAGAAACATGTTGAAGTTGGACTTTTTTCAGAAATTCTTCGTTTCCGGTGCACAGCTCCAAAACCGTTCATCATATCTTCCTGAAACTTTGCATGTGTATTACCCACTTACTGAACTGGTGCCTTTTGATATTTTCAGATTTCGGAATTATTTTTTTTCCGTTTCCATAGGAACTTGTTGAATTTGGACTTTGTCAGAGACAGGTTCGTTTCCGGAGCACAGCTCCAAAACCGTTCATTATATCTCTCTGAAACGTTGCATGTGTATTACCCAATAACTGAAGTGGTGCCTTTTGATATTTTCAGATTTCTGAAAATTTACTTTTTTTCGTTTCCATAGAAACTTGTTGAATTTGGACTTTGTTCAGAGACAGGATGTGTTTTACCGGTGGGATATGTCATCTTCTGATGACTCTTGTTTCAACTTTCAACTTTTAAGTGGGTTCATCCATGCGGCGAACAGCTAGCGCCCTTTGCTGAACTTCACTGATAGCGGTCAACTGAGCTATGCACAGGACCATGTGCCACCACATGATTAACATACAGTATCCAATTACATTACCAGTCATTATCAATGAAACAAGTAACTGATTGAATATGCTTGTTAGATTTGAAGTGAAATTTAAAAAAATATTACCCCCGCTGCGAAGTAACGAAGTAGGCGGGGTATATAAGCCCATCATTCCGTCCGTTCCATCCGTAGGTCTGACCTTCCGCCCGGTCAATGCTCTTCGCGTCACCAATTTGCAGTTAGATTTAAATTGTTTGTCGTTTCCACAGACACATCACTTTTTGGATATAGAATCATAGTGTTCAGTGGGGTTAACTTTTCTCGGAAACCATTACATCTAGGTGAATGAAATCATGGTCCAAAGCATACTGAGCTCCTGAGTATTTTTTTTACAAAGTTATTGTAAAGCGAAACAAAACAGGGGTAGTGTTGTTTATAAAATTCCGTATTCTGGTAACACAAAGTAATGATAAATATTACAAAGCACAGAGGGCAGGTTGATGTATGTGAGGATCTATTTGTTTTGTATATAAACATAAGTGACTTGCAACATGAGACCATCACTTTAAGTGTTTAGTTTTTGTATGGTTTGACCAAATATGTAACCTTAAATACTGTAATGAACTTCTACTACTTGGGTTACATGACCACTATTAGTTACTTCGCATTGCGACCACTGACTGGAGGTAATGAGCCATGGTGGACACTGCACTGCACTTCAATAGTAAAAATACAATAGCTCTCTAGAGAGAGGCAGACAAGAGTTGTGGAGCATCGATATCTTTCAAAACTCTCTCAGATTAAAACTTATGTACTTACTTATTTGTAATGGCAATGGTCTTGTTGAAATGCCTGATACGGTCGCTGCACATACTAATTGTGATATATACATCAACATGGTCCTAATTGCGGCACACATTAGTTTCATAGAACATCTGCACTCACCAACTGGTGAAGGAAGCACTCCTATCAGCTTCAATGTAAGAAATGTATACACGTTTTAGTGCTTGTTGAAATGTAGAACCCTGACTATACTGTTGATCAAGGTAAACTAGTTATTGCTTGTTTGAGCCATATAATACACGAAGGCTGCCTTTTCTATACCCATGTTCTGCAGACACTCATAACGTCCTCACCCTTTCACTCCACAAATATATTGAACTGTTCAATGACGTTTATCACAATGGTTGCCAGGATTAAATATTTCAAACCAAACAGTCACGTTGCGTTAACGCACAAAGCCATAGTTGCCAGCATGAAATCATTCAGTCATTGTTGCAATATTTCATTGGGGCATGTTTATCAAATTATTGGCACTTGTCTGACACTTACTCAAGTAAAAACAAGAAAAGCCTTTAAACATGCAAGCTTGGTGATATCTAGGTAGGTGTAGTGGATGGAAGGCGAGGGGATGATTTGTTAGTGGGGGTGTGGGTGGCGTGGGGATCTCCGACAATGTATTTATATAATAAGCGGGTCGAGAGAGGAACGGACGTGGATTGAAGTCCTGCTGAAGGAGTAGTTCTGTTTGGCAGCTCTTAGCTAATCTAATGAGTCTATTGCTAATCTAATAAGAGTCTATTGCTAACCTAACAAGAGTCTATTGCTAATCTAATAAGAGTCTATTGCTAATCTATAGAGCTAATAAGAGTATATTGCTAATCTATAGAGCTAATAAGAGTCTATTGCTAATCTAATAAGAGTCTACTGCTAATCTAAGAGTCTACTGCTAATCTATAGAGCTAATTTTGTATCGGAACCACGTCCACATATATGTTACAGAGTTGTTTGAGATGAACTACAAAGTTCAAATATCCCTTAGATTTCGTAACTTTGATTGTAGCCAATGTGTTAAGAATGGGCTGAAATGAGGTTCTCAGGGCTACGAATGTGACACACTTTAAGAAAACGACTGACAGTAGTATTTATGAATACTATTAAAATAAATATTCAAAATAAATAAACGCATGATGGATCACTAATGCCTTGTGAAAATGAAAATATGTTGTTTGCAACTAGTCCGTTAAATTCCACGTCTGTATAAAACTCAAGTTTATTTAATTTACTTCACCGACATTGGCAAATTCAGTTTCATAGTCTGACTAAAAAGTTGTTCACAAATATCAAGTTTTGGTATTGCAAAGGTGACTGTAAAAACGATTTGTGTAATATCAAACAGGTCTGCTAAGCATTACTATTCACGTGTATCAACAGAGACCAGTTAGTTCACTCACTCTTTCTCAATGAAAGCGCACAGACATAAAGACCGTTGTGCGTCCTCTGATCGACCAAAATACCTAAGGCCGGGATTCCATGTGGACGGAGTGGGTACTGCGTAATGCGTAGTACGTAATGCGTATTTAACACTTTGCACTAAAATGGCAGTAGTTTATTCCATGAACTCGTAATGCGTAAAGCGTGGTGCGCAGAGCGTAATGCGTGTTCCCCGGGACACTCACAAGAGTGTCCGAATACGCAATACGCGTTTATACGGATACCAAAAGTGGGGATTCCCCTGGGGTTTTCCTATCACAGACCATGTGGTATTTCCAAACGAACTGCAAGTGTCGACATGCATCGCAACTTTATACCTGACTAAATTCTCGAGAACTTGAAAATCCATCTCTTTGATGAACTAGAGAAGCTATGTCATCACGATGTCGAATCCTACTATAACGGCCTGGTTCACTGCATCAGTACTGTAAGCAATACTCTACCATGTAAAAGGTGTCTTCCACACTTAAAGCCATACTGGAATAAAGTTGTTAAAGGTCACCATGACGAAATGAGATATTTCCGACAGCTGTGTTGAGCAGCAGGCAAACCACGATATCCTAATGATGAAACATATCATGTTTATAAACAGGCTAAGTGAGAAGAGACTTACGAAATATCGAATATATAAAAGCCAAAAACATTGAAATTGACACAGCTTGCGAACTAGATCAAAACCTCGTATTCTGGCGTCTTATCAAAGGCAGAGGACAGACCAAGAAAGGAACTAGTATAGGAAGTTTTGTTCTAAACGGTAAAAGACTTACATCAACGTCTGATGTTCTTAGCGGATGGGCAGATCATTTTCAAACTGTGTTCACATGTGACGACAATCCTAAGTATGATAAAACCTTCGCAGAATCTGTCTCACAACAGGTATCTGAACTTAGAAAAGAAGAATCCAGTTCTTTAAACGACATGCCACCAACTCACAAATCAAGGATTTGTCTGGCGCTCAGGAATAACAAAGCAGGCATCTGAAATACGGCGGCGAAAGCTTATATCAACACCTCTCTAACCTATTCTACTAGTAATGTCAACAGGGCACATCCCGGCAAGTTGGAAATGAAGTACTATAGTACCAATTCATAAAGGAGGAAACAAACCAAAGTCTGATCCCAATTTGTACAGAGGCATATCTCTCACTCCTGTTATTGCCAAGACCTTCGAAAAGATGTTTGAAGATAGACTACCTGAATTACAGACTGGTTGTCATTTTCCTAACAAACAACAAATGGCCTACCAAAAAGGACTATCATCAATCCATGCCTCATTCAACCTTCAGGAAATTAAACATCACTTTCGGGAACGTTTACGTTGCATCCCTTGATTCGTCAAAGGCATTTGATTCTGTATGGCATGACAAGCTGAAGCTAAAGTTATTCGAGATTGGTGTATCTGATAGAAGGTGGTCACTATTTGACTCGCTCTACACAGACATGAAGAGTTGTGTTAAACTGGGCTCCGAAAACTCCCGTTACTTCAGATTGCATCGTGGAGTTCGCCAGGGAGGAGTTATATCAGCCAAGCTGTATCTTCTTTACATAAATGGCCTTCTAGACAAACTCAGTTCATCTAATAAAGCAGCTGCAGTCCTCGACATAAATGCTGGATGTCCAACACAAGCAGACGACATCGCTGTGATCAGTCCAAGGATTCCCTGTCTGCAAGAACTCCTCCTTATCTGTGAAGATTATACAGTAATCATTGGCGCTTCAACTTCTTCCCTCAAAAAGCACTGTGATTCCGTTTAAGAACAACCCCAGCGATAGATTACTTACAGAAAGCCTTACATTGTGTAGAGAACTGCTTCCTATATCCCAAAATGTCAAACACGTTGGCATTTTCCTCGACATGAACGTTAATAGCATGGAAAGAACAGTTGCAGCATGTAGGTCTATTAAAACAAGCGTCAGACGTCTATCGAAGTTCGGTGTTCAGAAGGGCTTTCTCAACCCAATGACAAGAGCTGCTCCTTAAACTATATGGATGTGAACTGTGGAACTCGATCCAAGCCACAAAGATGAAGATGCTGGAGAGAGCACAACATCACTGCATCAAAACCATACAAGGACCTCCTAAAAGAACACGTTCCGATATGTGTCAGAGTCTTCTTGGATGGCATCCAAAAGAATCCTATATCGACAGAAAGAAGCTCCTATTTCTCAGTCAAATTCTTCATCTTCATCCAAGAGCTCTTCCCAAACAAATCCTCCTCACTAGACTCATGGAATACAGGCAGCACTGTTTTCCAAAGCATTATGGATTTGTTCCCGATGTTGTTAGGATACTGCACAAATACGATCTCTTGATACTTTTAGAAAAATTCCTTGACACTAACGATTTCCAAAGCCATTCATCATGGAAGAAGCTGACAGCTGTGACTATCCATAATTTCCAAACTATGCTATGGTATAACAGAATAATTAATGACAGCGACTTCGACACATTCAGACAAATCCATCCCAAAGTTGAGACACATGCCGCTTTGAAGCTGTGTAAGCTATACCCGGACACTGCAGTCAATGTTCAACTTCATGTACATATATGAGAACCTTAACATCAAATCTTCTGTGTCACAGGTGTGGACTATTCTACAATAATGTGATTGTGCATGCACTAACAATCTGTGATAGAACTCTCAAATATTGGTAGTCTAGAATTCAGCGTGTACACGAACCACAAATCCGATTTAGACATCACATGCTCACTTCTAGCTGCAAGAGAAAACAGTGACTTACTGTGCTGAGGAAAAAGAACAGTTCTCATTGGTCGCTGTCCAGTTTGTGCCTGCCATGTGTCGGAAGTACCTCGACATATCCAATCAAAGCAGAATGTTATTTGATTGAAGTAACATGTAACAAAATCTGACATTCTGAAGGCACCCAGTGTTCATTCTTCCCCGATGCTGACTATTTCTATCTTACTCTTGTAATGCTGTACAGTCTGTGCTTATTCATACCTATTTAAATTCTGTTACGATTCATGTTTTGCTGTTGTAAATCTTCAATTTGGAGGAAATAAATAATATATATATTTTGGCTTGAATATGAACAAATGTCAACCATATTGTAATTCATGTAGAACATGCCAAGTGTTAGTGGTTACAGTTGCCTGCAATAGCCTGGTCTGCAACCGTACTACTCATTGTCTACCTGCAACATGGACAGAACTAAACGATCAAGCATCTGCATTTAATATTCCAAAGGAAGTCCATGAATCTACACTACACAAACAATAGCTGACTCTCATCCATCAGATTGCTGTGTAAAACAGTGATGTGCTAACTAGGACTAGTAAGCACCGAAGACGAGCCACACCCTAGTCGTCCATCTGGTGTCACCATCCAGGGAGGTGAGGTGAGTTTGGGTTTAACGCCGCTTTCAAGAGTATTTCACTTGTATCGCTGCTGCTAGTATTATTGCAGGGAGAAAGCCCGCAACGCCACATGACTATGTATTGCGGTGAAACCTGCGAGCAGCGGCTGGAACAAAAACAAGAACATCAGTGCGGCTGTGGAGCAGTTTTTAGGCGCTGGACCAAATGCATTCAGGAGGATTATGTTGAAAAGGTTCGTAAACATTTTAAAGTTTCTTCAGTTTTCATGGTCCGGCAAGATTCTTTTGGGACACCCCTCGTACTGCTTCTATTTTACAGTACTTATGACTGATACTATATTGATACCGCTGATTTCTCAATAGCCAGGATTCAACCATTTTGAAAGTGTCCCAGAGAATACTGAACTCTTCTCGTTCAGGTTGGTGAAGTGATGCCCCTAACTATGTATTCAGTAAAGACTATTTTTCTGAAAGATACACAAACTTTCACTCACAATGTTATGTTTCAATAAACAGTTGTCTTTCCAATTCAATTTGTTGCACAATGTTTATCATTTATGCGGCTCCTCCAGTAGCATGTCACTTTGTGTGGTTTTTATTGCGGCATTATGTCATTAGGTTGTTTCAGATTTTTCCAAATTTATATTATTTTTTTCCCCATGGTAACAACTTGGCCTTTTTGAAGGGTAGGGTTTGTTTCCGGAGCAGATCTCTTAAACTACTTCCACAATCCTCACCAAATTTAGTATGCTGCCTCCCAATATCATGTAGATGTGCCTTTTGGGGGTTTGAAAGTTTAAAATTTAATTTTGTTCTGCTTCCATGGCAACAACTTAAACCTGTAGAAATTTGGAGAAAACAGACACATGAAACTTTACAATCGTTTATTTAACAATGGATTTATAAAAGTGCTCTATGATACTGCCACTGAAAACAGACAGATCTACGGTTCACAACCACATTAGACAGCAGACCGGTGGGATACAGTATTACAACACTTCACAACCAATGCATGTCTGTATGTCCGTCCGTCCATCCGTCTGTCCATCAGCTTGTGTCTCTGGTTTAGCAATTGAAGCATGCACATCATTTGTATATGCATTTCTGTTCCCATTTCATCAGCTGTGTTCGAAGTCACAACCGAAACAGGCAAACAATCACATTCACGAACATAAACTATTGGCACGATTTGAGAAAATAACATTTCATGTTCCAAATTATCATTTAAAAATAGAGTCATTGGCTCTGTAGTTCACCAGGTATTTTATTATTTATGTATCAGGTTACAGCTAACACATTCATGAGACATAATGTTTTTAGAATCCCTTACAAAATTAAATATAAAATGAAACATATTTGTTTATTTTATTGTTTACCAATAGGAATGTTTCTTGACTTCATGGAGAGCACTCCTTACATTCACTGTGAAGTTGCCAACAATGTTCTACATCACCCCTTACTTTCAGTATGAAGATGCAACAATATTGTACATCACCCTTATGAAGTTGCAACACTGTTCTATATCGCCCCTTACTTTCAGTGTGAAGTTGCAACAATGTTCTACATCGCCCCTTACTTTCAGTGTGAAGTCGCAACACTGTTCTATATCGCCCCTTACTTTCAGTGTGAAGTCGCAACAATGTTCTATATCGCCCCTTACTTTCAGTGTGAAGTCGCAACAATGTTCTACATCGCCCCTTACTTTCAGTGTGAAGTCGCAACAATGTTCTACATCGCGCCCTTAATTTTCAATATGAAGAAAAAATAAATTGATTGTTGATTCGTGAGCTCATTATAGACTTAATTCATATTTTAATGGAGCCACAGGGTCATTAAATCTTTAGCTGAGGAGTCAGTAAAAAGATTTCTAGAATTCTCTAAAGGCAGTGGTTCTTGAGAAGAAGTCGAACAAGCAAAAATAGTATACAGATGGATAGATACCCAGCCACAGGACACCATGCAATGTCACATCCTTACAGGCCTGATGAGCTACTGAAACAAACTTGTCACCATGGTTATTCTTAGGAATAGAAAGTTTATGCTCAAACCAAGTGAACCCCTTCACAGATGAAAACATGTTATGTTTGGATGAGATACAGAGATCATGACTATAGAAGCAGCTTCTGCCAGATAACAAAACTTGCAGAAAACTAATGTATGACAACAGGTAAAGAGTAAGTACAAACCATTGTACGGATTCAACTAGTTGTCTCCTTGTCTCTACTCCACACTCGTCACCAAACATGGAGCTTTTAGATGAGGTGAGCTGAGAGGAGGCAATATCAGGTCTTACACCTTTCAGGAATAATTCACAAAACTTAAAGATAGCTGTATTGTTGCAGAAAGAAAACCTGCAAAAGACAAATAAGGTGAAAACTGTAAAAAAAACAGAAAACGCAAAATGTTGTCCGTAAAAGGTTTCATCAGAAAAGGATTTCAAACATCAAACATTTCATTTTTCTAAATTAATTTATGTTTTTTTTAGTCATGTCATATTATACACTTATAATTATCATACACATTGCTTCAACATCTAAATAAAAATTTCATAGAAGTGAAGATAGGCATTTCCTATGCAATAAACAGTTCAATGCAAATATACAATAAAACAATATATACACATGTAAATAATCAAAATGAATCTATACAAATAAAGTCACAACAAAATTGTCATTTTCAGTAAATAGATTTATGTTCTGGAATGGATTAAACAATAATAAAACCACCAAAATATATACATATATATACAAAAATATAAATCTTCTGGCAAGAAGTTATTATGTGATTTGATATAAAAAGATCTGAAAAATATAGAAGAGAAAATAAGGTTAGTAAAAGTAACCCCTGTAGACAGTGAAATCTGTAGCATATAGAGGTAAATGGCATCTGGACAATTGGACTAATGTTGGCATTTGATCTTGGCCTCATATGAAACATGACATGGTTAAGACTGTTTCTCGGGCACATTATTTTCAAAAGTGACGAGGGCGGTAGGACTTTCTTTATATTTTTTTTGGTTGGAAAAAGTAATGACGTGAAAGGAGTACAATTTATTTTTTTCATCAAAATATAGAAGTGGTAGAAATATACAAAACGGAAGTACATCCGTTCCTGCCGACCTATATATTTGGTAGACAAATGGACTATGGGGTTTAACAAAAATTATGAAGCAAATTCAAAGTTTTTTTTCAAATGACAATTAAAAGTTGTCAAGCACAAAAATAGAAGTCACGCCCGAGAAACATTTGATATTTTGTTTATTTAGCCCAATGTATCATGGAAACATATGAATAAAACTAAAAACATATAAAAAGCATACAAGTTTCTGCTTTCAGTTGCCCAAAACTTGCTTCAAGAAATGTAATATTTGTAGGCAAGTAGGGTGTCATGTCACAATCAACTGCTTACACATGTTAATGTTTCTGCACACACCCGCCTCACAACATAAGTAGCAGTAAATAAACCAAGGAGGTGACATTTAAAGTGAACTGATGAGAACTTGAATAAAATCCTAGAAAAATGATTTCTAGGCCTTCCCTGGGTAACAATATCAGACAAGAATGAAGCAGCTGTTGAGCTTCAAACTGGTAACCAGTAAATCTTAATGTTACCCCCTCGATCCTTCTTGTTGACTGATGCAAACAATTGGATCATTAGTAATAGTTTAACACATCAGAGATCGGAAACTTGAATGAAATTGATGTTTCATTTTGAATTTTTGGCATAAAAAAAAACAAGCAGACAGAGTCGACCATATCCCCCGCCATGTAGGAATTTTGAATATATTTATGAATTTTGAATATATAATGCATTTACTTTCTTGAAAATTGTTATAACTCATAACTCATAAGTGATAGTTCTAACCTGAAAACGTTGATAAATGTATATGTATTGTATCGCAACCGCTCTGTATCGTTACACCTCTAGACGTGGCTCAGGAAGAATATTGAATAGTTTTGAAGTTTGAGGCCGGAATATAGAACCAAGAAGTCCAGACTGTTTGCATTCGTAAAGAAAAAAAAAATATTCCCAAATTTCTATATAGCAAAAGGCACATCTAGACTACTTGGTTGATACCTGTACAAAGTTTCAGCAAAATATATTGAATAGTTTTGAAGTTTGAGGCCGAAATATAGTTTTCCCTCTCCTTGGTTCTAAGTCCAGACTGTTTGCATTCGTAAAAAATATAAAAAAAAATTCTCAAATTTCTATAAAGCAAAAGGCACATCTAGCCTACTTGATTGATACCTGTACAAAGTTTCAGCAAAATATATTGAATAGTTTTGAAGTTTGAGGCCGGAATGGAAAAGCCCGGACGCACAGACGGACGGACAGACGGACGGACGGACGGACGGACGGCGCTCATTTCTATATCCCCCGCCAACTTCGTTGTGGCGGGGGATAAAAAGTGAGAAGGCTCATATACTCATGTTGTCCCCTATCTGTCCACTACATCATGAATAGATGTTAATGGAACTAAGTTTAAATACAGGACAAGTGTCACAGTTTTGTCAAAAGTACTTTTTGGGTATTTTCTTCAGACTCAATCAAAAGTATCAACTGATGATTCACATTGATTTTACAACATTTCATTCAACTAAGTGTAACAGTTTCTGTGAGCCACACATGATGGGAGAACAACTATAGAAAGTTAGGTTTATGTTCCTCTCAGAGTTTTAGAGAAAATTGACCAGACAGAAGGTGTGACTGATAATTAATACCCTTCCTACCTGGTAGTAGGGATATACTTATCTTAGTACTATATATATCACCTGGTATACAGTTTTACTGATCTACTCCGTGCTTCAGTCAGTTCTTATTGTTGACAGTGTTAACATGGTATAAGAACAGGTAGCACTCAATGATGGCTTGATATCACAACCAGTCGCTCATTATGTCCTGGTATGGTTATCTTCAGGGTGCTTTTGAAAACAAAGGGAAAATGCACGGTTCACATGTTCACATGGTCCCGTCTGTACCTTCACACTTTTACACACCATAAATTAATTTAAAAACATGTGAAGACAATCAAGAAATTAGGTAAAACACCACCACATTGTAACTTCCATACCAAATTAAAGTTTTGAGTCACATAGTCCACACGTTAAACGTGGACAGATGCACACATGGAAAGCTATATACCCCAGGTATGTTGTAGCAGCGATATAATCAATTTTTACACAAATGGGACAATAAAATATTGAAAGACATACAAACATTTTTTTAAAATGTGTTCATAGCAAAGCCTGACTGTGACAGCCTTATGAAATGATGAATGAATGGTCAGGATGGGGCTAACAGAGGGTCAGAGTTCTGTGGTTGGTCCATCTAGATGGTCAGGATAGGGTTAACAGAGGGTCAGAGTTATGTGGTTGGTCCATCTTGTTGGTCAGGATAGGGCTAACAGAGGGTCAGAGTTCTGTGGTGGGTCCATCTTGTTGGTCAGGGTGGGGCTCCTCGTAGTAGCTCAGTGGAAGATGCTTCATGTACTCACTGAGAGGTCTGACCAGGGACTGACCTGTTTGGGGCGTGCTTGTCATACTGGGAATCATGCTGACCTCTGGGGAGTGTACCTGCTCCTGCCCCACATAGTCAGGATTGGAGGGGCTGGTTTCACTGTCCTCACTGTCGATCCTACTGTAGTGCATTGTGTTATTTTCACTCAGTTCACATATAGCTGACTCTGCTGTATACGAAATATTGGCACTGGGTGGGTCGTGAGACACATCTTTCAAGGGAATGTCTTGTCCAGCAGGGGGAGGGGCAGGGGGAGGAGGGGGGTCAGACAGGGGTGGGGGCATCAGCACAAAACCCACTTGATGTTGGTTGAAGGGTGCCGGATGAGTGCCGGATGTTGAGCCTAACTCAAGAAGAGGTCTAGCCGAGCTACTTGAGGTGCTGGAAGCTGTGCAGTCTGTAGAGTTGCCCACCCTCAGGTAACTGTCCACGGACATATCGTCCCCACAGCCCTCAATCCTGCATGTGTTGCTAGGCAACACACCTGGGCTCCGCTTGTATCGTTTTGATGTCTGTGAAACATTACTGTGGATGATTCTGAGTGGCGTCACCTGGTACGGGTGGCACTTGCCAGGGTCCTCCCTTGGACAGTTCTCCTCCATCGACAAAAGCAAAGCTGTTTCAGAAGAAACGCTCACATTACGAGATGTCATGTTCTTCCCAGCTTTGCCCTTTGTAGTCACTGGCTCATATCTGCTGGCCTCACATGTAGGATCAGTCTGCAACACCATCATACAGAATACAGTCAGTATACAACACCATCATACAGAATACAGTCAGTATACAACACCATCATACAGAATACAGTCAATATACAACACCATCATACAGAATACAATCAGTATACAACACCATCATACAGAATACAATCAGTATAAAACACCATCATACAGAACACAATCAGTATACAACACCATCATACAGAATACAGTCGGTATATAACACATTCATACAGAATACAGTCAGTATACAACACCACCATACAGAATACAGTCAGTATACAACACCATCATACAGAACACATTCAGTCTGCAACACCATCATACAGAATACAATCAGTATACAACACCATCATACAGAATACAATCAGTATACAACACCATCATACAGAATACAGTCAGAATACAATACCATCATACGGAATACAGTCAGAATACAACACCATCATACAGAATACAGTCAGAATACAACACCATCATACAGAATACAGTCAGTATACAACACCATCATACAGAACACAGTCAGTATACAACACCACCATACAGAATGCAGTCAGTATACAACACCATCATACAGAACACATTCAGTCTGCAACACCATCATACAGAATACAGTCAGAATACAATACCATCATACAGAATACAGTCAGTATACAACACCATCATACAGAATACAGTCAGAATACAACACCATCATACAGAATACAGTCAGAATACAACACCATCATACAGTCAGTATACAACACCATCATACAGAATACAGTCAGTCTGCAAAGACATCACACAGAATACCATTTATGGATAATAACATTGGAGAAAAATATTAAATAGAGTTATATAGGTTGTTGCCCCTTTCGGCCACAGGGTCACTAAATCTCTCATTCATAACCTACATTGGCTAAGGAGTCTTTATAAAAACATTCAGCTTTCTAGGGCTTTTCGTAGTGAAAGGTTGACATACAGCTTTCAGGTGTGACCCCTGTGACCCTTATTTAAGGCCACAGGGTCACTAAATGGATGATCTGTAATTTCCATTGGCTAAGAAGTCTGGGCACATAAATTTAGCTTTCTTAGGCTTTTGTACAGGAGAAGGTGAAACTAGGTTTTTCAGATCATAACCCCTGTGACCCCTATTTTGGGCTACAGGGTCACTCAATCTACAATTTATGATCCCCATTGGCTAAAGAGTTTGTACACAATCCTAGGGATTTTTATTGTGGAGAAAAAGATGAAATTGTTTTCAGGTTCTGACCCCAGTGACCTTTATTTTGGGCTAAAGGTTCACCCAATCTACAGCTAATGTTCTCATAATGCACAATCCCTAGCTATGAAAAATCTCAAAGTGTTCAAAACAAAAGCATGACTTGAAACTAGACTTTGATGAAATTGGTTCTCCAAGTATATCAATTCCTGCAAAGAAATTAAAGAAAATAGGTTTTTGGGCACATAGGTTTATTAGGGGCATCTGAGGCACTAAATCTATAATTCAAGATCGCCATTGTCTAAGTCTGAATCTGAATACAAGATTTCAGCTTCCTAGAGTTTTTTGTTCTGGTCAAGAAGATGAAAATAGGTTTTTTAGATCGTGACCCCTGTAACTCATATTTGGGGTCACAGGGTCGCCAAAACTACATTATAGAATCCTCTTTGGCCAAGAAGTCTGTACATTAAATTTCATCTCTTACTGGTTCTGGAGAAGAAATAAATTAAACTCAAAATTTACGGATGCTGGATGCCATGCCGCGCCATAAGCACATCAGGTTTGAAAGTTAACTTTTATAGGACAAAAACTTGATACTCCTAAATGTCAAACTTAAAAAGTATTAAGAAAAAATCTATAGTTAAACGAGTCACCAAGAAATAGTATTTCTGGTCACTGAACTGCTGAGACCACTTCCTGTCTGCTTCAAAGTGACAATGGAGATGTGACAGCTTTCTTGACATTTCATAAAGATTTCTATTTGAACCAGTTATGCTGCTACATAGATAATTTTCTTCTTGATACGATGTTACTACAATGTTCATACACTTTAAGTCCATGACTCTTCCACGTTTTTTCCAAGAATGCTTCCCGAGTTTTCTACGACACAGCAAGCAAGGTTCAAGCAACACAAAATATCGATCGAAACCTTCATTACAGGATTTATATGAATTTTTTCAGTTAAAACAAGAGGGGAAAATAAGTAAATGAACAGAAATTTTACAAGAAGCAAAAAATCAATGACTTTCTATGACCTTTTATATGTATGCCTATTTTCCATAGCTTTTCAAGGCCTGGAAAATTATTTTGAATTCCATGACTTTTCAATTGCAAACTTTGTTATGAATGGGGTGAGTGAGTGAGTTATTGTTTAACGCCGCTTCAGCAGTATTGCAGTTATGAAGTTTCTAGAGTTTCCATTATAAAGAATGTCAGGGTTCGATTTAGTGTGCCTAAAACAGATTGCACCAGGTGCAACCTGATTGATTGCCTGAGTTGCACTTTTACAAAATTAGTTGCACCAAATATCCCACCGTAACATGAATTCGGCGTTCTCCTGTTTTCGGCGATCGGTAACTTCGCGTGATTTAACGAGAACGAACGAGAGGTCAGAGGTCAACATGCAAATTTGTTGAAATGGGGTCACGTCAACTCGCTCTGTGAAAAAAGTTTCAAACTATGGAAATCAGGAAGGTAAGAGTAATCAAAAATATATTGCACATACCAAAAAGCATTCATTTTCTTAAAACTTAATTTCACTTCACCAAAAAGCTCTGTAAAATAATTATCGAGTCGACTGACAATCTCTGTCGGCATCGTCTGCTAGCTGACGATGTTTGTCAACAGCATATCACGTGATTGATGACGTAAGATGCCGGTCGATTGAAAAACTACGGAAACATTTTAGGGTCATGCTTATTAATTTATAAATAAAGTTAGAACACTTTCTGAAACGTTTTCCGTTATGCTTTCAGACAAATACGACCGTGCGCGGCCCATACAGGTCCAATTACAGTAGGGATGATCTTGATAATGCGTACAGACTCGTTATAGAGGAAAACGTATCAGCACAAAGGGCAGCAGCTAGGTGGGGAGTTCCTGTCTCCACTCTGAAAGATCGTTTGTTAGGAAACATCAGTCTAGATGCAGTTAAATCAGGACCAATGCCGCTATTTACTGCACAGGAAGAATCATTTTTGTCCAGTCATATACGAGTCATGGGAGAGATTGGGTACGGATATACTCGTCAGGAGACTATAAATCTTGCTAGTGATTATGCTGTCCATCTTGGATACAGAGATCGTCAGCATCCCCTGAGTCTGAGATGGTTGTACAGCTTCCTTGATAGGTGGCCTGAACTTAAAGTACAGAAACCTCGGAAACTTGAGGCAGCACGTGCGAGATCTGCCACTAAAGAAAACATCTCTATATATTTTGAAGAATTATCAAATGTCATTCAAAGACACAATTTGCAAAATTCTCCACATGCCATCTTCAACATCGATGAAAAGGGACTGTCAACTGATGTAACTCCTCCGAAAATCGTCGCCGGTACTAATTGTAAACCTCAAACTGTGACATCTGGAAAGTCACAAACAGTCACGATGATTGCTGCTGTCAACGCAGCTGGGGGAAACGTTCCTCCATATTTTGTTTTCCCCGGTCACCGTATGAGAGATGAACTTTTAACAGGGTCTACACCTGGTTCTAGTGGAACTGTTTCTGAAACAGGGTGGTCAAATACAGAAATATTCAACACGTACATGAAAACCCATCTAGAACGACACTTGCCATCACGTAGCGCCGACTCTCCAGTTCTGATACTGTATGACGGACATAAGAGTCATGTGTCTCTTGGACTTATAGAATGGGCACGAGAAAATCACATCGTTTTGTTTGTTCTTCCTCCTCATACCAGTCACCTCTTACAACCACTTGACATTGGATGTTACGGGCCTTTTGAAACCACTTGGATACGGTCATGTCATTCTTTCTTAAGAGAAAACTGTGGGAAAGCTATCGGGAAGCATGACATTTGCAATATTGCGTGTAGAGTTTTTAACTCAACACTGACTCCAACAAACGTTCAGTCGTCATTCAGGAAGTCAGGAATTTTCCCGTGAACCCGCAGGTGGTTGACGACTTGATGGTAATGCCGGCACTTTCATTCACAAGACTGCCACCTCAAGACACGGGTACAAAAGATGCGCGGGAAAATGAAATGCAGACGACGGAAGCAAGTTCAGCTTGTACCTTTTTGGAATCTCGGGGTGGGGATGTGTTAAAGAATATGAAAACATACAAACCCAGAAATACACTCAGTAAAATTGTTGGCGGGAAAGCTATCACTGACCAAATAATCCTTGACAAGATAACTGAACACAAAAAACAACATCCAGAGAAAGTAGACAAAGGAAACATGAACAAGAGAAAAACAAGTGTCGCTTCATCATCATCGCCAAAAAAATCATCGAAAGGAAATGCAACTCAAAATAAATCTAAAGGAAAGAGACTTGCCCGTGGGAAAAAACAACAAAAGACCACTCCCCCACCTACAACATGCCATGACAGTTTTTCCGACAGTGCTACCGATGATGACGAAGTTTGTTGTGTCTGTGGAAAATTCACGCCTGATGCCCTCCGTCAGACTAACGCAATTACTTTCGTTAAATGGGCACAATGTGACAGATGTGGTCACTGGGTTCATCTTGTGTATTGCACCACACTGAAAGTTGTTCGGACACATACGTCATTTTGCTGTCCACATTGTCCAGTTGAAGAGTGACATTTGACTATTTCATAAGCAGTGTAAATAACAACTTTGAATTTCGGAGTTATATTAATGTTCAACATGTTTGAATTTTACAATTTTATTAAACTCTTACGTGCGATAAACAACGTGACATTACGTGTTTGCCGTTTTGGATTATGTTAACAACGGAACACCGTACTTATTTGGTGCACAACGTTATCGCCGAAAACTGGTGACGTAATACACAGGTCACCAAATATGGGTCATTCCAATCATGGCGGGTTTTCTCGGTCGATGATGGCGACAGAAAATTAAAAAAATGGGTGAGTATTCTCATATTAACGTAGATTCACATGAATGAAACTTGTTCATGTTATGACAGCGCCATTAGAATTTTACCGCTAAACTCTGTTACGTCGCCGAAAACAGGTGAAACTGGGATATATATAATAATTTTTATGCCTTTCTTTCAATATTCAAGACATTATTTATCTGATGTGCTCTTAATATCTGTGTATCTAAGGCCACACATTTTTTTACTTGGTTTACGGATCCGCCGACCCTAAATTTTTCTGAAGTGGAAAACAATTTAAATTTGCCCTTTTTAAATTACCGCCGACCATATTTATAAAATACTGAATAAATATAAATACAATATACTGACACAACCTTTCCATTTATACCAATAGGTATATATATAGGTATATACCAAATTTCAACTAATAAAATCTTGCATCTGACAACGTACAGGTGACAGACAAACTCAGTGCTTTGACAGTAATTTACGGCCTTCCCAGATTTCTATTTTTAGAACTGTCTCTTTGAATTATTACAAAGTATTTTTAAATAATAAGATGCAAGAAAGTCATTATTTTGACTAAGAATAAGCTACACGTTTGGAAATATTCTACATAACCTTTGCTTGAAAAATATTTGATAAATATCCCCATGCTGAAAGACGTACACAAATGATGATGGCAATTGATAGGGCCGATCTATTTTGCTTGAGGGATGATAGGTGATCAAACGTTTGCCTAAAGTAAAAGTTCCCATGAGCTTAGTTTATTTCAGGATTAGGGGCAATACTTGTGAAAGAAAGTTATTTTTGTTGTGATTCATCATGAAATAATTTTTAAAATGAAGCAAACAGATTTTGACAGGGTACTAAGAAATGCACTAACAACCTGCCTCCCCTATTCCCTAGAAGTCTAGTCCGTTTGGCGGGAGAATTCTATAAATAGAACGAAAGTGATGAAATCTGTTTGAAGGCCAATGTTTTGATTAAAATAATGGTTTATTTTAGGAATTTGTAAATGGATTTTTGATGACTACACTGTACATATTTTTGAGTGAAAATTATCTCTGATATTAAGTTGTAAAATATATATATGCAATCTACCAAAAACTTCAAATTAAGCTCATGTTGACATTATTCAAAAGCCTCATCGTAACCTGTCAAAATTAGTAACACAAGGCTATTTTTAGCTGTCCAATTAATGGAGATCATACATAAACCCATCTTCCCACGGCAAGGTGAAAATGCATCGAAATAAATTCTATGCATTTTTTACCTTGCCCTCAACATCACAGAAAACTGTGTAACGAAGCAGCGACATCTATTGTGATCACGAGTTACGCCCCTTACCAGCTGCTTACAGACAGCCAATGAAATCACCGTTTACATTCGGTACTGCAGAAGTGATAATTCTAAAATTGTTATTTTTAGAAATATACGTTGGGTAAACGTTTCTTCTTGTACATTGCAATACTCGTCATATTCGCCTTTCCGAAAAGTGTTGTTATCTCCCTTTGAAAAATAATTTAGAGTTACGTCCCCTAACGTCATCTACTTCCGCCGAGTAGTCTAGCAAAATGGCGTCTGACGTTTTGTATCAAGCGGACGGATTTGATAGAATGACAGTGAAAACATTACAGCAATACTTACGAGAAAGAAATCAGAAGATCACTGGTACTAAGCAGGAACTTTTGTTGAGGGCTAAGGGGGCGTGTGCCTTACGTTTGGGGAGGGACGCCGGACACGATCAAAGCTTGCCGACTTCAGGTATCTCATAAACTTATGGCACCAAGTGGATACGTAATGCCAGATCCAAATACGTTAACCAAATGGACTGAAACTTTCGATTTCCTGCCAGAATTTTCCGAAAAAGAAATTTATAACTACATGGTGCTCAGCAATCGTCGAACAACTGATTCAAAACCAGTTCTTGCTAAACGTCAGATGAAAGCAGCCATCTTCTATGAAGACCGCCATGTTCACAGTATTCAGCTCAATAATGTATGTGAAGAATGTGATCATCTGTTTGTACGTTGCAAGGTTATTCCATCATTACCAAGTGTAGATCCAAAGCAGACACCGGACCATGACGTGTGGGTAACTGTATCGAAGGTCACTGGACGAGTTCACTCTGCAAGTTGTACTTGTGCAGCAGGGTATGTATGTTTTATGGCTTTGATTAATATTCTTACATTAACTATTAATTTGACATAAGGAATTTATGAAGGTCCATATTACTGGTCAAGCCTGCTGCCACGTTAATGTGAATTCTTTTTTTAATTTCCGCCTGCTGGATTAACACTCTTATCATTATTTTGAATATGTTTTGCATTATTCAAACATTCAAACACTTCAGTTACAGACGTACAGTAATGTACGGTAAAGCCGCGTATCAAAGAGATACAGACATTTTTTTTAAACAACATTTCTGAAGCTATTGAGATATCTAAAATGCCGATCTTGTGATTAATGATTGTGGTTTTAATCCGTTTATTGATATGATCAATGTAGGAAACTCAAGATAAAACTCGTATTTCCCTGTGTTCAAAATTCAGAGTAATAATTTAGGTTATAATGATTACATGAGAGTTTGATGTATACGATGATCATATTTTAATAATTTAATCTTATTGTTCTTTCATAATTACAAAGTATAATCTGAATGTCTTTATTATGACATCATTGTTTCAGAGCTGGAGAAGCATGCAACCATGTGTCGGCCCTACTTCATGCCATCGCTGATATATCCCAGAAGAGAAAGGATGGCTTGCTCTCGTGCACCTCAACGCTGTGTAAGTGGAAGATACCACGAAAACGGAAGCTTCAACCTATGAGGTCGGATGATTTAAACCTGATGGCATGTGGTAAAAAGAGTATTTTCAAGAAGTGTAGTCCCCTGCCTGAAGCTTCAAGTTGCCATGTTTCTGAGAAGGTACCAAACAGCAATATGCCTACAAGTAAAGTTAATGTTTCAAGGTTTCGCTCTGAACTCATAAAGGATCAAAGTATTCAGTGTGGTTTTACTGTGAATACGAGTTCTGTTACTGAACATTCCTCAAGATTAGTCAAAGAAGTACCAAAGCTCCCACCTGTTGATATGTGCATACCAGATTTCGTTAATATTAAATCTCCAAAGTGCCAATGTATCTTTCAGGATTATTTTTCCAGCCTTCAAGTTACCCGAGATGAAGCAGTTTTAATTGAGAGATTGACTAGAGGTCAGCACGATTCTCCTCAGTGGACACAAGCTCGATACGAGAGAATAACAAGTTCGCAATTTGGGAAAGTGTGTATTCGTCAAGTATCAACATTACCAGACAAGCTTGTATGTGATCTGATGGGGTACCATGGTGCATTCACTAACCGACATACAAGATGGGGTGTTTCCCATGAGGCTGCAGCCAGGAAAATGTATGTCTCAAAGATGGCAGCTCTTCATCCCCAGATCACAGTGTCACAGTGTGGACTCATAGTGAACCCAGACCACCCTTACCTTGCAACTAGCCCTGATGGACTTGTGTCTTGCACTGATTGCAACATTTGTGTCAACCAACAAGGTGTACTTGAGATAAAGTGCCCTTCCGTGTTCAGGGACTTGACCCCAGAAGATGCTGCAGCTCATTCACGGTTCTTTTGCACACTAGTGAATAACAAATTGAAATTGAAAGAAAATCATGCCTACTACTTTCAAGTGCAAGGACAGATGGCTTTGAGTAAACGAAGGTGGTGTGATTTTGTTGTGTGGACTCTAAAAGGCATTTCAGTAGAGAGAATATTGTTTGATGAAGCCAAGTGGAATACAATGGTGAAGAAATTAAGTAACTTCTATCAAAAAGCCATCATTCCTGAATTGTTCACAAAGCGTGTTCATCGAAGTGTAGCATTGTACTAATGGGTGAACAAGCTAACATTTTCAATACAAGTTACTAAATTGTCAGTCACTATCAAATTCTTAACATGTGAATTTCACATTGTATATGTACTACTTGTGTTACTCAAATTATGTTGTGCTAAGATGTAGAGTTGTCACGATACAGATTTTTCACAATTCGAAACATATCACAAAATCTCATAATGATGTGATACACATCACCTGCCCTATTTTCAGTGTTTTTAAATGAAAAGAAAAAAAATTAATAATAAGCTACAGTGAAAATAAGTTATATTTTCACTGCTACCGGTGACTGATATAATATATCACTACTCTGATGTCATGTAATAATTCACAAGATTGAAGAAAGCTAAAAGTACATCTAAATGTGTTCACATCAACTACCACAAATATTTAATATTGGCCAGTATAATCACTTTGACACCAAAAAAAGGACAAATTAATAAAGAGGTTCAGAAAGTAATTTATTCACATTTTCAAGAACAACTTATAATTGCCCGTGGGGAAATTCTTCACTTAATATCAAAATATATTCCTGATTATATTGTTGAAATGTCAAACATTACACTGAGTATCATGTCAAAAATAAATCCACAACATGAAAGAAGGCCAATGATACAAGTCACAATATGTTATATTATTTACTTTAAGGAAATGTGTTTTACTGCAAGGCAAAAGTGTATATTTACAAGATAAATAGTTGCCTTTGTAAATCGGACCGACCTGAATGAACATGATGTATGAATATCACGGTGAGTCGCCTTCCCAATTTGCAGGTGTTCATTGAAATTCAACACCCGGAAATCTTTCAAATCAACCAAGGATGTACCTCTGCATCCTTGAATCAACCAATCAGAATCAAGGATACATCGAAGTCATGTTACAATAGCTCATATATGTATAAGTAAAAAATGCAATTGTCTTTCTGAACATGATTGATCTTAGTAATAATTTTCTGTTTTGTAATTTTAAAATAATTTATAATGTAATCATTGTAATATGTAACATATTATCTCATTCAAATCTTTATCTTATTGTATTAACCATTTCAAAATATGGTTAATTAACAGTTCAATTATGAATATAATAACCTCACTGTTCAAAATGTTCTATTAGATGAGGTTGAGAGGACAAGTCTAGATATTTATTGTTCTTGAATAAATGTTTCACCAAACAAGATGTTGTTGTCTTCATCATTTTCAGTTAGGTGAGGATATAATGGAGGAAGCAGACAGGTTAAAGCATTACATATTTTCCAAATTTTGTTTACACTTTTAGAAATAGTGATTGGAATAATACCTTGTAAAATTCTGAAGTTTTTGACACGTTCCATGTGTCTTTCGACATGAATTCGCAAATTTGCTATTCTTCTTGTTTGTTCAATTTCAAATGCTGAAAGCTGTTTCCTCTTTTGTTTCCTTGGAGGTATAGTGAGGTACATTGCTCGAGAAGTTGTCAAATCTGATATTGTGAAACCCTTGTCTGCCATGATCCCATCACCTGCTTCACACAGATCTAAAAGCCCTGACTGCACAGTAATTTGTCTGTCACTGATTGAACCTGACCACAAATCAGAGACAAAACTAACAACACCATTAGGTGTAACACCAATCAGAGATTTGTAGGTCATGTGACTTTTATAGTGACTGTACATTTGTGATTGCTTTGACAATGAATATGGTTTTTCTGTATACAATTCTGTACAATCTATGACAACCCTAGTACTTGGATATAAATCTTTAAAACCCTTGGGCATTGTGACATTAATAGTTTCCCTTGATGGCCAAGTAATTAGGAAAGACAAGTTGTTGTACAATAGATCTATCCATTTGTTTATGATATCAGAACAGCAGCTTTTTGAGATATGAAAGCGCTTTGACAGATCAATTATCAAAAGTCCAAGTCTGAGACGCATCAGAACTAAAAAGAATTCATCAATTAAAGACAAAGATTTTGGTCTTCCAGTAGAAGATGAGGGGGTTTCTTTGTCATGGATTTCTGACAGTTCATTAAATATGCACTTGAAAGATGATGAATCAACCCCAGTATAGAAATTAAGTAACTCTGGGTCATCTTTCACATCAAAATAACTAATATCAGGCATTTGGACCTGTGTTGCCTGGCTTACTAACTCAGGTGTTGATTCATTGATTGTCTGTGTCATTGTACTACTTGTCCTAACTGGATCCAATGACTTCAGAAATCCCTCGTCCGTTTGTGTGCCGAGACTTCTTACTTCTTTGTTATCAGTCTGAGTTGACATGTACCGGAATGTGCTGATGTTGTCTTCAGGTACTGGCTCACAGCAGTAGTCATGTAGCATGACAGACACCACATCATTCGATCTGCAAAAACATTAAAGTATGAAGTATGTTTCAATTAATCATCATATCATTATTTCTCAGGAAAAAAACATAAAATGAATTCAAACATAATATTGTAAGCAATTCAATATGATTACTATTCATTATTATTATATGAATGGATTATTTCCATCTATTTGATTGGCCTACTAGGTTACGTGACAACAACGATGTAAACCTGTGTGAAGCACGAGAGGTTGATATAACAATTCAAACACCACTGGTGGAAAACAATTTTTTGGGGAAAACAAGGTCTTGTACTCATGTGTGATTGGTCACAGAAGAATAGAAATAAAGACCATTTTCATATAATACAACAGTTACAGACTTTAGATTCTAATTAAATTACAATAGCTTGATTATGATGTTAAAAAGGCATATAAAAAACCCAGTGAACATACCTTTGACTTTGGATAAAGTTTGTTGTTGATTGATACTCTGACTCATTGTCGCTTTGAAGCACTTCATCAAGAGGCTCAGATGCATCGTCCTTGCTGTCACAGCTCGAGGAAGGTTGACCTTGGTTAATCTATCAATGAAAATTAAATAGACTTTCATGATATTTGTACCAATAATTATAAACAAAAAATTTCATAGAAATATTTATAATTTATTTTGAATGATTGTTTCTGATGTCATAATAAAATCATATTTGTTTAATGTTGAACCAGGAAAAGACAATTGTCTTTAGTAATTATTAATTGCTCCCTGTGAAGAAAATCAACACAAAGTTATTGTTTAACTTTGCAAAGTTAAATATAAGAAACAAATTTGGTTTTATTTTCATGACAACCCATAAACAAAAAAAACACAGATACTCTGAATATTTTCTAGCCGAAAGATTTAATAAATAAGATATTGATAATGTCATTTATTTTTCGTAAACATAAAAAAAAAATTATTATTAAAAATCATAATTAAATCTTACCTTGCAAGCGGAAAACGTTTTCTTGGGAAACACAGAGGGGATGTCATTCCTATCTCTAGGGCCTTTTCCACCGACGAAATGATCGGAACAAATTTCCGTGTGTTTTGTCACTGTGAGGTCCCGCCGAACTAACTTTAGTCGTCTAATCCAGAGCGACCTGACATATTTATCAGACGGCAATCGATGTAGAGAAATGGTGCTCTTTCCAAGAGACTTACCCCTGAAATTACTGCAGATGCAGCAATATTGCTTACCCATAACTGAATTGTTACTGAAAGGTCGACCTAAACAAATTGATGGCACCGCGATGGCGTCAGCGATTAACTACTCGGCGGAAGTGGTATCTCCCAATTGGAGAGTTCCAAACTAAGAACGGTAACTCTGTTTGGACTTGAGTTTTCGGAAAGGCGAATAAGAACTTTACTACATGAAAATATATTATCATAAACATGCTAATTAAGAAAGAAGACCAAATGCGAGCCAGGAAGTGTTATAAGTTGATTGTTAAGTTTATAACAGAGACATATGTAGTTCATATGCAAATGAGAAATACCCACGTTCAAACAAAGTTAAAAGATTTGAATACAAATCCTAGCATTGAATAATACTATTTCAATTACTAACGTGCTTATTTAAACATTTTAACGTTTATAAATAAGAGTTAGAGTTAGGCACAGTTTATCAAACAATAAATCAAATCACAGTTTGTTTAAAAGCGTTATACAGCCTGTATTTTCGGTATGTAGTTCAGTATTAAATAATTGAGATTGTTTAATCGAAATACCATGATGCCACACAAGTTATTTGGTATTTTTAAAAAAAAAAAGTGTAAAATAATTAATGATAGTTTCATTTAAACTCAACACTTGATTTCTTCGATTTCGGAGTGAATAACACATGCTAGTTATTTTTTTAACTTATAAATGACTTTTTTAAAAACTAAGACAACCAACTAAATTGAATCATTCAACGTACTTCCAGCTGCAAAATTGTGAATTTAACAATCGATACCTGATAACATGCGCAAACTCATACGCGAAAATTATGAATGTATCCAGTTTGGCAGTCATCATACAGTAACAGCGTAACAGTGCGTCCACTCCATGTGCCAACTTTATGGCTTTTGAAGCTGTCCGCTTCGACGTTTTGATTATCGATTACAGGTTTATGTAAGCGAATTGTAATTATTTTATTGCCTCAATTGAAAGTTTGTACAAGTCCTGGACTGATCAAAATACTGTCAAAAGTGTGCTACAGTTTACGACCCAAAATTAGCGGAGAAATTGGACGAATTAGAAAAGGTGTTTTCCCGTCTAAATATAGATCAAGTCTATTACGTCAGAAGTTCATATTGCAAGCTGTCTTCTGATTGGCCTATCAGATTAGCCTGCAGTACGTTAAAATCTTAGCACTGAAAATAGGAAGGATGAGGTCAAGGGCGGAGTGAGAAGATATGGAAATCTTTTCGTTACGCCCGTGACGTTGTGAAGATGACATAAACCATAATTAGGAATTTCATTACTTTTGACAGAATGTACTCGTGAAACCTATCAACATTAACATTTGAACATATTGAATATATTGAAAAACATGCCTCAACATTAAAATGTGATTCTTAATTTTGTATTAGCTGTCTTGTAAAACATACGACTTTGAACTGGGTTGAGACAATCCATTTCAATGTAGGGGTGTGGTGATGTCACAACTTTCAAAACCATATCATTTTTGTTTCCTTTATTTGTTATCCCAGTATTTATTTAAGAAATTTACTACAACTGTCTTTATTTGATTAAACATAATACAATTTGGAGCTCTAACTAAAAGCTGTAATGCTACAGGCAACAATCTTGACACCCCTACAGTATAGTGTACCAGCCAGTCACATGACCTAACATGGAATTAGGTCAACAGCTTGATTTTACGTAGGTCATTAATTTGTTTCAAAAACATTTTTTCTAGATTATTTAAACTCCCAAAAAGGATATTTTCCATCATATATGAAGTAAACTGTTACTTGCACTGGGTGCAACCTGTTTGTAAATTTTACTTGCAATTGCTCAAATTAACTTGCACAGGTGCAAGCTGTTAATGGCTAAATCGAACCCTGAATGTTGATGCTTGGATATTCATAACATTGTTAAAAGGGCTCCAAATAGGAAGTCATGTAAGTTATTCATATTGCATCAGCAGTGTGGTCACTCTGCAGTACATTGCAGTATTCATGTTGTTGTTTATCTGCAGTGAAATTGTATTTATGTGGGAAATAAAATTACCTTAAGTAACCTCATTTTTACCATCCCTATACTCTGCATATGCAGCAAATCTGCTATTTTCTCATGAGATAAATTCTATGAAAAACATTTACTGCAACTTAACAGGTCCAACTATTCTGCATGTGCAGTTAATCTACGATTTTCTAATGCGGTAAATTTGCAGTTGAACGCGGTAAATGCAGTTTTCTCATGTATGGGTCTAAGGCAGCTATTTAGATCACTGCTAGTAGCAACGTGTCTATCATGGACCAGTTAGTTTGTTAAACATACTCACATCTGCACTGGAATAGCCATCATCAGGACCATTGGTGTGTGAGATGGGGGGCTGAGGCAGAGGGCGGCCAGGATAGTGGTGTAGCAAATCCTGAAGTGGATCCTGTCAACAACACAGATAGTCATACGCTAGTACACACACAGATACATGATCATACAGATGCATGTCATACTTTTAGACATAGAAATAATAATGTTGTGGAGTGTCGTGACAGTCTGTAGGTCAGAAGTAAGTCTTCATTCATGATACATATTGTTCAATGTATATCTCTATCCCAGCCATCTTGGAAGTAACTTCGCCATCCCCCCTCCCGCCCCTGGTTACCCTTATAATGTCAACACAACCAGAATGATACATGTTATCTCCCAGGTCAGGACCAAATGAATAAACTTTGATTCTCTGGGTGCAAGGTTCTGGAATAGAAGTAAACAAGTTTATGCACAATGACAGACAGCCAATGCCATTAGTCCATCTGGCTTTCCAGGGCTGATGAGCTGAACAACTGAGGAAAACATTGCAAATATCTGTTCTGTTGGTCTGGTGACAAAAATTCAAACATGCTCTTTAAGAACAGTCAGGGGAAATAATCTGACCCTGTCTTATTCCTGTCCACAACTCACATCCATTGAGTCCTTTTTTTTTGCACCAGTAAGTGGATTAAGACCTATGGCAATAAGACCACATTTAAGGAGGCTCCCTACCAATTTAAACAAGAGTGCTCTGAGACCACAAGATTCCTTGGATTCTTTATCCTCCAAAGCAGTTTAAATATAAGGGTAATTTAAGATTAGATCTTATATAAATCTGCATTTAACGTGAGACGGTCTTTAATCAGCTTGAAATTATGTCAACGTCTGAATGATCTATTAAAATAAATAAGCATGTCAAATATCGAAGGCCTATCACCAATCAATAAAAAATTATAGCCATGGTTTAGTTTCTTAAAAAATGGATCCTACATCAAGGTCAAGGTCAAAGGTTATATATAACCTCAGTGTGTGACATCAGAAACTTAAGATTTTCAAATGCTGATGAATTAAAAGTTACTGTAAGTCTGAGCGCTCTAAGTAAAGAGTCATAACTCCGAAAATATTAATCCAATCGGTCACAATAAAGCACATGCGTATAACCGATATATATCCAAAACATGTGAAAAGTTTTAAGCCTTAATGGTTCTTGAAAGGGGTAAGCCATATTAAAGTTGCACCCCTGCCACGCCCTTGATATTGAAAATAGGGTACTGAAATTTACAAATCTCCATCCATCAAATCTCATATTCCCAAACTTTGACTTTAAAAGCATTGTTGGTTCTCAAGGAGAAGTCGTTTAAAGATTTTAGGGTAGACGCCCTGCCACACCCATAATTGATTGGGGTTCAAGTCCAAATGAACAAACTTTAATATACATCTAATAAAGATCTTATTCTAAAATTTCACCTTCCTATGCAAACTGGTTCCAGAGTAGAAGTTATTTAAACGTTTTCAGGAAACTGTCTGCCATGCCCATATTTGAGGTCAGAGGCAAATGTACAAAATAAGATCCCATAGGTGCAAGGTATTTCCCAACAAAATTTCAATTTTGAAGGTGCAGCAGTTCTGGAGAAGTTGAAAATGTGACAAGTTTACGGACGCAGGACGCCAGATGGACGCCGGATGGACACCAGATGCCATAACCTCATCTGGCCTTTCATGCCTGAGGAGCTAAGAAATAGAGCCATGGGCACTGTAGCTCTACAATTTAGTATCCCCATATGCCAAGGAGTCTGCACATGAAATTTCAGCTCTCTAGACCTTTAGGAACTGGAGAAGATGAAAATAGGTTTTTAAGGTTGTGACCTCTGTGACCCCATTTGGGGTCACGGGGTCAAGAAGTCTACAATTTAGAATTCTCATTGGCCAAGGAGTCTGCATACAACATTTAAGCTCTCTAGACCTTTTGGAACTGGAGAAGAATATGAAAATAGGATTTTAAGGTTGTGACCCCTGTGACCCCAATTGGGGTCAAGGGGTCAGGAAATCTACAATTTAGAATCCCCATTAGCCAAGGAGTTTGCACATAAATTTCAGCTCTCTAAAGTCATTGGTTCTGGAGAAGAGGTTGAAAATGTGAAAAGTTTACGGACAGACGGACGGACAGACGCCGGATGCCATGCCATAAGCCCATTGGGCCTTTTAGGCCTGATGAGCTAAAAAGTTGAAGTTATTGGTCATATAAAAGCCAAGTAACTAGATGATAAAACAATAAACATACCGCATGTCTTAATGGTGGCAGCGGAGGAATATCTACATCCATGTAGAACCCTTTCTTTAGTCGATTCAACTTCCTGAAACATCAAACAATAGAAGATTATTTAAAAGATGTTCAGTTACATCTATATGCATCTTTTTACATTGATAGTACAAAAACAGACAGACAGACAGACAGACAGACATGAGGATGATGCCTACACTGTTATCCTGTAAGTTTCTTCTCAATTGAAGAAAAGCATTTTGTTGTGCAAACGGCTACCGCAGTGTACGGTATTGCGGTAACATGTGTTTAATCTGCCGAAAAATGCATTTTTGAAGATATACCTCACAAATACCACATTTGACCGCTTCAGGGTGTGGTCTTCTTTTGGACATAATATTTTCCTAATGCGCTAATTTTGCTGTAAACCTGCGGTTTTTAACAGAGTCAAAATGGGGCAGGACTTTTACAAACTTCATACTCCTAAATGTCGAAACTGTGAAGTATCAAGAAAACTCCATAGTAAAACGAGTCTCCAAAGAAACAGTATTTCTGGTCACTGAACTGCTGAGACCACTTCCTGTCTGATTCAAAGTGACAATGGAGATGGGACAGCTTTCTTGATATTTCATAAAGATTTCTATTTGAACCACTGATAATGTTTTTCATCATAATGATTATTGAGGTGAGTTGTTTTCAAATTTAAGCTGGACATTAAATGATAGATTTGTGACAAGATAACCAGTTATGGTGCCTGACAGAGTTAATTTTCTTCTTGATACAATGTTGAAATACATTTGATAATGATAGTAAAGATATTGATAGATACCTTGGTTATTAAAATTCTAGAGTCTCCTTTACAAATAATTATAGATATATTATATATAGATATTATATTGGAAATTTTGATTCATGTAACATTAATAAACCCTAAAATGGCTGCCTTGTACCTCCAAACTGGAAGTCGTGCAAGTTATTCATATTGTGCAAAAAGTGCTATACTGCGGTAAATTTGCAGTACCCGGTATTTATATTGCAGTAAAAGTGTGGTAAATCTGTGAAAAATAAGATTACCTTCTCCTAGCTAGGAGATATCGTTTTTAAAGAAGATTTTGCACAATGCTCTAAAAAGTAACTGTCAACTACATGACATCACAATGCTTTTACACCATTGAGTATTGATGTCACAATTTTATGATGTCATAAACACGATTATGTAACAATGCTAGGTCATCATCTCATTGGAAGTAAAATTGCAGTGAAGTGATTAGAGACGTACACCTTGCACTGAAACATAATGAAGAATGAGTTTGGTTGATAAATAGAATCTCTCACTCGTGTCTTCTGATTTCAAATATATCAACACTCGTTGATATATTTGGGTGAGATTCTCTATTGACCTCACTTCTGTCGCGTGTGAATACTCCACATGCGTGGTAGTTCTGTGTTTTTTAATGCAGTTATTTGTGGTTTTCTAATGTATGGAAAGTTTATAAATTGCCACTAAGAACAGGATTGAAATAAGTGTGTAATACACACCTTGAGAACAAAAGTTCAATGCATTCTGTTCAGAATGAATTCCAGACTACATCTAAAAACAAAACCTATTTTAACCAAAAAAGGTTTGCCACTAACCTTGACAATTTATCTGCCACAAACAAAAGTTTTATCATCATATATTCAGAAGGTGGTCCTTCATATATTGCATTACTGTTAAAAAGTGTTTGATGACCTTGAAATTAAGGTCAGAATCACAGAAGTAGACAAGTGTCTCTAATTAATCTGCCGATACAGGCTACTACCAAATTTATCAAGACTTATAAGTGGTTGCCACGGTTCATCAGATATACCATTGTACCATAACTCAGCAAAAATAGAGCCATTGGCTCTGTAGTCCATCAGGTGTTACATTATTATGATCTCTAAGGTAAAGACTAAAAGATAAAATAACTAGAAATATGTGCATGCGATGCACTGTGATGTCCACCGCTCCAACTTTCAATCCAACCTTGTCCTCTTGACATTATGTTTCACTTATGATTTTGAGATAGAGGTCCGAAAAGGTTCCTTATCCCTATATACACTAAGTTCAAACCGTTTCCATGGAAACCAGAACAAATTTTAAAATAGATCTCTCACCATGGGCTCTGTAGCTCATCAGGGTTTATATTGTTTGATGATGAAGACAGAAATATATTGTCTCAATATCATGCACAATCCTTAGCCCTGACAAATCGTAGTCTTGAAATTGAGAGAGCGCACTCAGCAAGGTCAACACACAGGAGATTGTGCAATATTCCGACCCCTTGGCTCTGGTTACGAGCCATCTGTGCTTTTACAGCCAAATTATGTAATAGCCTCTGCCTTGCACTAAACACTGGCAGCACTGATCTTACTGTATAAGGCTTAGAGAGAACAGTTAATGTGATGAATCTCATGGTACATAGTAATTTAGAATCACCTTGGCTAAATAATCTTTGCACAATTTTAACAGTTCTAAGCCTTTTCATCTAAACATCTAAACATTCTGAACGCAATATTCCTTCTAGTTTGTTCTGGAGAAGATGAAAATAGAATTTTATGTTTTGACCTGTGAGGGCCTTTTTTTTTTTATAATATCCACAATATTCAGTTCATAGGCTATTTAACAGTTCTTATTTCACATTGATTACATCAATTTGACAAACATGTCCATAATGGAGACTTGATCTTCGACATTTATTTCACATTCCTACTGAATAAGATTAACTGCAAAGTTATTTTTTTTCTCAATTCTGCATTTCTCAAACCCAAGTTAGGACTCACATATCTAAAAGATGAGATAACCCCCACTAAGGTATTTTATTAGGTATTTTAGGTCATGGCCTGTGAGGCCCTTATTTGGGGCCATAGGGTCACCAAATCTACAATTTAGAATCTCCATTGGCGAAAGACTCTGCACGCAATATTACAGCTTTCTAGGTCTTTTTGTGCCGGAGAAGAAGATGAAAATGGGATTTTAGGTCATGGCCTCTGAGGCCCTTATTTGGGGCCACAGGGTCACCAAATCTACAATTTAGAATCTCCATTGGCTAAAGAGTCTGTACACAACATTTCAGTCTTCTAGGTCTTTTCGTTTTGGAGAAGAAGATGAAAATAGGTTTTTAGATTATGGCCTGTGAGGCTCTTATTTGGGGTCACTGGATCACCAAATCTACAATTTAGAATCCTCATTGCCCAAGGAGTATGCATACAAAATTTCAGCTCTCTTGACCCAGTGGTCCTGGAGAAGAAGTCGAAAAAGCGAAAAGTTTATGGACGGACGGACGGATGGATGGATGGATGCGATCCCGTGCCATAAGCCCATCAGGCCTTTCAGTCCTGATTAGCTAAAAATCAGAATAACCGAAGTAGCAAAAGGCACCACTCCAACACTAGGTCTAACCACACACCAAGTTTCATGAATAAATACTGCATAGATTTTGAGAAAGAGGCCGGAAAAGGTCACTACCCCCACATGCAGTAAGTTCAAACTGTTTCCATGGAAACCAGAAAGAATATAAAAATAGAGCCATGGGCTCTGTAGCTCATCAGAGTTTATTTTGTTTGATGATGAAGACAGAAATATGTTGTCTCAATATAATGCACAATCCCTAACCCTGACAAATCTTAGTCTTGAAATTGATAGAGAGCACTCAGCAAGGTCAACACACAGGAGATTATGCAATATTCTGACCCCTTGGCTCTGGTTACAAGCCAGCTGTGTTTTTTGTGTTTTACCGCCAAATTATGTAATAGACTCTTGCTTGCACTAAACACTGGCAGCACTGATCTAACTGTATAAGGCTTAAAGAGAACAGGCAATGTGATGAATCTCATGGTACATAGTACAATTTTGAATCACCTTGGCTAAACAATCTCGGTTCTAAGCCTTGTCATCCAAACATCTAAACATTCTGAACAAAATATTCCTTCTAGTTTGTTCTGGATGAAAACAGGATTTTAGGTAATGGCCTACGGGGCTCTTATTTGGGGCCACTGGGTCACCAAATCTACAATTTAGAATCTCCATTGGCTAAAGACTCTTTACACAACATGACAACCTTCTAGGTCTTTTCGTTCTGGAGAAGAAGATGAAAATAATCTTATCTTATCATTTCATCACCAGTCATATGCAGTTCACATATCTCATGTAAAATAAAAGAATTCTTAACTCCTCTTCAATTTAGTCCTTTATGCCTTGTCACAATTTTCAGTTCATAGGCTATTCAATAGTTCTCATTTCACATTGATTACATCAATTTGACAAACATGTCCACAATGTAGATTGTTATCTAAAGTAGACATATATTTCAAATCATTGTGATTGAAGTGTCATAAAATATCAGTTCAAAATTCATTTTCAAAGGTTTTTTTTAGGCTGTGGCCCATATTTGGGGTCATAGGGTCACCAAATTTACAAGTTTGAATCCCCATTGGCTAAAGAGTTTGCATACAATATTACAGCCTTCTAGATCTTTTTGTTCCGGAGAAAAAGATGAAAACAGGATTTTAGGTAATGGCCTGTGAGGCCCTTATTTGGGGCCACAGGGTCACCAAATCTACAATTTAGAATCTTCATTGGCTAAAGACTCATTACACAACATGACAACCTTCTAGGTCTTTTCGTTCTGGAGAAGAAGATGAAAATAATCTTATCTTATCATTTCATCACCAGTCATATGCAGTTCACATATCTCATGTAAAATAAAAGAATTCTTAACTCCTCTTCAATTTAGTCCTTTATGCCTTGTCACAATTTTCAGTTCATAGGCTATTCAATAGTTCTCATTTCACATTGATTACATCAATTTGACAAACATGTCCACAATGTAGATTGTTATCTAAAGTCGACATACATTTCAATTAAAGTGGTTGAAGTGTCATAAAATATCAGTTCAAACTTCATTTTCAAAGGTTTTTTCTAGGCTGTGGCCCATATTTGGGGTCACAGGGTCACCAAATTTACAAGTTTGAATCTCCATTGGCTAAAGAGTTTGCATACAATATTACAGCCTGCTAGATCTTTTTGTTCCGGAGAAAAAGATGAAAACAGGATTTTAGGTAATGGCCTGTGAGGCCCTTATTTGGGGCCACAGGGTCACCAAATCTACAATTTAGAATCTTCATTGGCTAAAGACTCATTACACAACATGACAACCTTCTAGGTCTTTTCGTTCTGGAGAAGAAGATGAAAATAATCTTATCTTATCATTTCATCACCAGTCATATGCAGTTCACATATCTCATGTAAAATAAAAGAATTCTTAACTCCTCTTCAATTTAGTCCTTTATGCCTTGTCACAATTTTCAGTTCATAGGCTATTCAATAGTTCTCATTTCACATTGATTACATCAATTTGACAAACATGTCCACAATGTAGATTGTTATCTAAAGTCGACATACATTTCAAATAAAGTGGCTGAAGTGTCATAAAATATCAGTTCAAAATTCATTTTCAAAGGTTTTTTTTAGGCTGTGGCCCATATTTGGGGTCACAGGGTCACCAAATTTACAAGTTTGAATCCCCATTGGCTAAAGAGTTTGCATACACTATTACAGCCTGCTAGATCTTTTTGTTCCGGAGAAAAAGATGAAAACAGGATTTTAGGTAATGGCCTACGGGGCTCTTATTTGGGGCCACTGGGTCACCAAATCTACAATTTAGAATCTCCATTGGCTAAAGACTCTTTACACAACATGACAACCTTCTAGGTCTTTTCGTTCTGGAGAAGAAGATGAAAATAATCTTATCTTATCATTTCATCACCAGTCATATGCAGTTCACATATCTCATGTAAAATAAAAGAATTCTTAACTCCTCTTCAATTTAGTCCTTTATGCCTTGTCACAATTTTCAGTTCATAGGCTATTCAATAGTTCTCATTTCACATTGATTACATCAATTTGACAAACATGTCCACAATGTAGATTGTTATCTAAAGTAGACATATATTTCAAATCATTGTGATTGAAGTGTCATAAAATATCAGTTCAAAATTCATTTTCAAAGGTTTTTTTTAGGCTGTGGCCCATATTTGGGGTCATAGGGTCACCAAATTTACAAGTTTGAATCCCCATTGGCTAAAGAGTTTGCATACAATATTACAGCCTTCTAGATCTTTTTGTTCCGGAGAAAAAGATGAAAACAGGATTTTAGGTAATGGCCTGTGAGGCCCTTATTTGGGGCCACAGGGTCACCAAATCTACAATTTAGAATCTTCATTGGCTAAAGACTCATTACACAACATGACAACCTTCTAGGTCTTTTCGTTCTGGAGAAGAAGATGAAAATAATCTTATCTTATCATTTCATCACCAGTCATATGCAGTTCACATATCTCATGTAAAATAAAAGAATTCTTAACTCCTCTTCAATTTAGTCCTTTATGCCTTGTCACAATTTTCAGTTCATAGGCTATTCAATAGTTCTCATTTCACATTGATTACATCAATTTGACAAACATGTCCACAATGTAGATTGTTATCTAAAGTCGACATACATTTCAATTAAAGTGGTTGAAGTGTCATAAAATATCAGTTCAAACTTCATTTTCAAAGGTTTTTTCTAGGCTGTGGCCCATATTTGGGGTCACAGGGTCACCAAATTTACAAGTTTGAATCTCCATTGGCTAAAGAGTTTGCATACAATATTACAGCCTGCTAGATCTTTTTGTTCCGGAGAAAAAGATGAAAACAGGATTTTAGGTAATGGCCTGTGAGGCCCTTATTTGGGGTCACAGGGTCACCAAATCTACAATTTAGAATCTTCATTGGCTAAAGACTCATTACACAACATGACAACCTTCTAGGTCTTTTCGTTCTGGAGAAGAAGATGAAAATAATCTTATCTTATCATTTCATCACCAGTCATATGCAGTTCACATATCTCATGTAAAATAAAAGAATTCTTAACTCCTCTTCAATTTAGTCCTTTATGCCTTGTCACAATTTTCAGTTCATAGGCTATTCAATAGTTCTCATTTCACATTGATTACATCAATTTGACAAACATGTCCACAATGTAGATTGTTATCTAAAGTCGACATACATTTCAAATAAAGTGGCTGAAGTGTCATAAAATATCAGTTCAAACTTCATTTTCAAAGGTTTTTTTTAGGCTGTGGCCCATATTTGGGGTCACAGGGTCACCAAATTTACAAGTTTGAATCCCCATTGGCTAAAGAGTTTGCATACACTATTACAGCCTGCTAGATCTTTTTGTTCCGGAGAAAAAGATGAAAACAGGATTTTAGGTAATGTCCTGTGAGGCCCTTATTTGGGGCCACAGGGTCACCAAATCTACAATTTAGAATCTTCATTGGCTAAAGACTCATTACACAACATGACAACCTTCTAGGTCTTTTCGTTCTGGAGAAGAAGATGAAAATAATCTTATCTTATCATTTCATCACCAGTCATATGCAGTTCACATATCTCATGTAAAATAAAAGAATTCTTAACTCCTCTTCAATTTAGTCCTTTATGCCTTGTCACAATTTTCAGTTCATAGGCTATTCAATAGTTCTCATTTCACATTGATTACATCAATTTGACAAACATGTCCACAATGTAGATTGTTATCTAAAGTCGACATACATTTCAAATAAAGTGGCTGAAGTGTCATAAAATATCAGTTCAAAATTCATTTTCAAAGGTTTTTTTTAGGCTGTGGCCCATATTTGGGGTCACAGGGTCACCAAATTTACAAGTTTGAATCCCCATTGGCTAAAGAGTTTGCATACAATATTACAGCCTTCTAGATCTTTTTGTTCCGGAGAAAAAGATGAAAACAGGATTTTAGGTAATGGCCTGTGAGGCCCTTATTTGGGGCCACAGGGTCACCAAATCTACAATTTAGAATCTTCATTGGCTAAAGACTCATTACACAACATGACAACCTTCTAGGTCTTTTCGTTCTGGAGAAGAAGATGAAAATAATCTTATCTTATCATTTCATCACCAGTCATATGCAGTTCACATATCTCATGTAAAATAAAAGAATTCTTAACTCCTCTTCAATTTAGTCCTTTATGCCTTGTCACAATTTTCAGTTCATAGGCTATTCAATAGTTCTCATTTCACATTGATTACATCAATTTGACAAACATGTCCACAATGTAGATTGTTATCTAAAGTCGACATACATTTCAATTAAAGTGGTTGAAGTGTCATAAAATATCAGTTCAAACTTCATTTTCAAAGGTTTTTTCTAGGCTGTGGCCCATATTTGGGGTCACAGGGTCACCAAATTTACAAGTTTGAATCTCCATTGGCTAAAGAGTTTGCATACAATATTACAGCCTGCTAGATCTTTTTGTTCCGGAGAAAAAGATGAAAACAGGATTTTAGGTAATGGCCTGTGAGGCCCTTATTTGGGGCCACAGGGTCACCAAATCTACAATTTAGAATCTTCATTGGCTAAAGACTCATTACACAACATGACAACCTTCTAGGTCTTTTCGTTCTGGAGAAGAAGATGAAAATAATCTTATCTTATCATTTCATCACCAGTCATATGCAGTTCACATATCTCATGTAAAATAAAAGAATTCTTAACTCCTCTTCAATTTAGTCCTTTATGCCTTGTCACAATTTTCAGTTCATAGGCTATTCAATAGTTCTCATTTCACATTGATTACATCAATTTGACAAACATGTCCACAATGTAGATTGTTATCTAAAGTCGACATACATTTCAAATAAAGTGGCTGAAGTGTCATAAAATATCAGTTCAAAATTCATTTTCAAAGGGTTTTTTTAGGCTGTGGCCCATATTTGGGGTCATAGGGTCACCAAATTTACAAGTTTGAATCCCCATTGGCTAAAGAGTTTGCATACAATATTACAGCCTTCTAGATCTTTTTGTTCCGGAGAAAAAGATGAAAACAGGATGTTAGGTAATGACCTGTGAGGCCCTTATTTGGGGCCACAGGGTCACCAAATCTACAATTTAGAATCTTCATTGGCTAAAGACTCATTACACAACATGACAACCTTCTAGGTCTTTTCGTTCTGGAGAAGAAGATGAAAATAATCTTATCTTATCATTTCATCACCAGTCATATGCAGTTCACATATCTCATGTAAAATAAAAGAATTCTTAACTCCTCTTCAATTTAGTCCTTTATGCCTTGTCACAATTTTCAGTTCATAGGCTATTCAATAGTTCTCATTTCACATTGATTACATCTATTTGACAAACATGTCCACAATGTAGATTGTTATCTAAAGTCGACATACATTTCAAATAAAGTGGTTGAAGTGTCATAAAATATCAGTTCAAAATTCATTTTCAAAGGTTTTTTCTAGGCTGTGGCCCATATTTGGGGTCACAGGGTCACCAAATTTACAAGTTTGAATCCCCATTGGCTAAAGAGTTTGCATACAATATTACAGCCTGCTAGATCTTTTTGTTCCGGAGAAAAAGATGAAAACAAGATTTTAGGTAATGGCCTGTGAGGCCCTTATTTGGGGTCACAGGATCACCAAATCTACAATTTAGAATCTCCATTAGCTAAAGACTCTTTACACAACATGACAACCTTCTAGGTCTTTTCGTTCTGGAGAAAAAGATGAAAATAATCTTATCTTATCATTTCATCACCAGTCATATGCAGTTCACATATCTCATGTAAAATAAAAGAATTCTTAACTCCTCTTCAATTTAGTCCTTCATGACTTGTCACAATTTTCATTTCATAGGCTATTCAACAGTTCTCATTTCACATTGATTACATCAATTTGACAAACATGTCCACAATGTAAATTGTTCTTTCAAGTCGACATACATTTCAAATAAAGTGAAAGAAGTGCACATAAAATATCAGTTAAAAATTCAATTTCGACAGGTTTTTTTGGCTGTGGCCCATATTTGGGGTCTCAGGGTCACCAAATTTACAAGTTAGAATCCCCATTTGCTAAAGAGTTTGCATACAATATTACAGCCTTCTAGGTCTTTTTGTTCCGGAGAAAAAGATGAAAACAGGATTTTAGGTAATGGCCTGTGAGGCCCTTATTTGGGGTCACAGGGTCACCAAATCTACAATTTAGAATCCCCATTGGCCAAGGAGTCTGTACATATAATTTCAGCTCTCTGGAGTCATTGGTTCTGGAGAAGAAGATGAAAATAGCTTTATAGGTTAAGACCCCTGGGGCCCGTATTTGGGGTCACAGGGTCACCAAATCTACAATTTAGAATCCCCATGGGCCAAGGACTCTGTACATAAAATTTCAGTTCTCTCGATTCATTGGTTCTGGAGAAGAAGTCGAAAAAGTGAAAAGTTTACAGACGGACGGACGGACTGATGGACGGACGACATCCCATGCCATGAGCTAAAAATCAGAATAACCTACGTAGCAAAAGGCACCATTCCAACACTAGGTCTAACCACACACCAGGTTTCGTGAAAAAATACTGCATAGATTTTGAGAAAGAGGCCGGAAAAGGTCACTACCCCACATGCAGTAAGTTCAAACTGTTTCCATGGAAACCAGAAAGAATATAAAAATCAGAATAACCTAAGTAGCAAAAGGCACCACTCCATCACTAGGTCTAACCACATACCAAGTTTCTTGAAAAAATATTAAACTGTTTTTGAGATATGGCCCGGAACAAAAGCATTTCGGAATCACGGAATCACGGACGGAGGCAAAAACATATATGTCTCCCGCAGAGATCAGGAGCAAATGAAATGATCTTCATTTAATAGAAGTTATTCTGAAAATTACAGCTTGTTACATCAACTGTTTTTGGAGAAGGTTTCATTAAAGGATGGCCGAAATGTATTATTTGCTAGTGATTTATTATCTGCAATGGTTCATCAGATTATTTTGTGAAAAATGAAACCCAACAAAAATTAATATGTTGATCCCATATCAAAATACAGCGACTTAAAAATTGCAAAAATATCGTCTGCTTTCCAGCAGCCAACTACAAATGAAAAATGGGGCGGGGTTTAGAGGGTTGGACGGTAACCGGAAGTGACGTATGTGAAGGGATGGGATATAGAGGTTATCATGAGAGTGTGTTTTGGGATGGTCAATATCCTGCATTAGGAATAAACATTGTATTTTGCGAGCCTTGGCGAGCTAAATACATTGTGTTTATTCCTAATGCAGGATATTTACCATCCCAAAACACACGAGCATGATAACTTCTTTATCATACAATGTCATTCTTCATTCATTTTGTGCAAAACAGCATGACAACATTAATTTCAAAGTTGAACTTTACCGTAAATACGCGTATTGATATATGCAAATGAACTGCGGTCTAATCTCACGGTAAAATGACACAAAATAACGCCTCCTAAATTATGCTTTCAGTGAAAGTAATTGTTATTTTTGGCATGATCTTGTTTTAATACGTTTTTCAAATGAAAAATATTTAAGGTGAGGACAGCGAATTCGAACTCGCGTCCTTTCGTGTAATCATGAGTGTAGGGGAGTTCATCTTGAAGGGGCGAGAGTTGCTTCCCTTCCGCCCGGTTGCAAATGGCGACGCACACATCAAAGCACGGTGAGCTAAACTGAATGTATTAGGCAGCGAATTCTAAAATCTCCTTTACAAAAGTCACATTATAGAACAATGAAGATTGACGTTCGATAAATGCATATGTAACTCAAACTGCCTTTGTTACTTTGAGTATTGTGTTTACTCGGTAGTTTTCGACTCGCGATGAACATGTTTTGGCACTGCTTGATCATAATAATTGTTTCCGTAATATACATTGCACTATGTTTGTTTGGTCATTTTTCAAATTAATGTAAATCTATATGAAATGAAGACTGAAGTATGTCTATTTACATGAAGCTATTACGCTATTACAACTGTTACGGTTATTACAGGCGTTCGAAATGTTAATGCTTGTGACGTCATTTTCAAAAGAAGTTCCGTCACTTGACCTTTGTGATTTGCATCTTTATCCGTATATGACCCCAACGGATACCGAAAATATCCGTTGCCTTTATCCTGCCGAGAACACCATCCGTTGTATGATAAGCAAATATACGCTTACTATTTATCATGGCAAACACTGGGGAATCGGTCAGTTGATCTGCTATATCTGCACTTTGCAACAATGTCACACCGCTGTTCTGCTGTAAATTGTTCGAGTAATCATAGTTATCAAGTTTCACTTCACAAGTTTCCTTCTGATGTCTCGCTTTAGCCAAATAGACCGATTTTGTTCGAGCGAAGTGTCAGTTCACTTCCCTGAAGATTGTTTTTTTGCGGAGCCGGTTAGGGTACTCACCACGACTTGCCGTTCAAGCATGAATAGGAATGTCTTTTAATCGAAACAAATACTAATAATCATTATCTTTTTTTGTTTAACATGGTAATGTTTTGTTATCATGATAAAAAAAAAAAAGTGGATTGTCAAACCCACCAAGGATTTATGTATCGCTCTCCAAGCAAACAAACATGCGGCGTATATCTATATCATTTTGTAAATAACAAAAGTACATATAATCCGTTATATACATTGTAATGATAGTGCAAAGTATTTCACATGCAAATAGAAACCTACAATGTGACCAATGATTAGAATAACGAATCTGTTTTCATCATGAGCTTGATAACCCATATATATCGTCGCTTATCCTCAGTGACAAATGACAAAGAAGAGCCTACAGAATACACTATCATCCTATTCCTAACTTCCATTGGTTTACTGTTCCTTACTTTCATTGGCTGACATTATCTAGACTGAATGTCGCGTGAATGTTTTTTTCCTATTTCCTTTGTGTCACAGGACAGGACAGGACGTTTGACAATAAACTTATATGACATGCCAGTCACCGACATGCCATTTGTTATATAATTGAATCGGTCCAGTAAACCTGTTATCTGTACAAACATAATTACACTCCTTCCTTCTCACCTACTCAGCTTCTTAATTGAGTAAACTTATTTGCTGTAACAACACTTTTCCCCTTTGATCTGGAAGAAACATCTATATGGTACGCTAAACTGAGAATTGCGTGTTGGTGTGCATAAGTGACACGTTAAGGCTATCAACCTACTTATTAATCCATTTTATTTTCATTTACGAAATGTGCATAAGGATGCTACTGGTAACATAATTCTTTCATTCGAGGTGAGGTGAGGTGAGGTGAGTTGGGGTTTAACGCCGCTCTCAAGAGTATTTCACTTATATTGCGGCTGCTAGTATTATGGCAGGGAGAAAGCCCGCAACGCCATGTGGCTATGTCTTTCATTCGATAACGTTCGTTGTCTATATCAATCTGTGTAATCATAATGTATATGTTGGAGCAATCTTCATGTAAATTTCATTGAGCTTGTTGACCAGTCCAATTCATGTAATTATTCATTAAAGTAAAGTGAAAATGGTTTGCATTGCATTACATCATATATAGAATATTTTAATTGACAAACCTCAAATACAGTAATCTTTTATATTAAATTCACAATGTTATTTATAAATCTGCAATGTTGTCTCGCTTGTTTGAACAACCAATTGTTCAGTGTATATGAAATTATACCTTCCATATTACTTTATTAATTAATACATACAAAACAAAATATAATCTGCTGATTATTCAACATAATTTGATCAGTTGGTGCTACTTAATCTCTTTTCACCCCGATTCATGCGATAGTCTTCTTCCCTTGTTTCAATGTCACTTGAACTGTCATTTGGTTCATACAGGTAAGGCAAGGCATCGGCCACGTCACTTGAAATGATGGAATCTGAGCTTGAAGACAAACACTCCATGGAGAGTGATATGTACCTATTTTCTGAATCGCTGAAAGACATACTTTTTGTAAATGAAGTCAATTATGCCAACTACCTTCCCATATAGGTACATAACTAGCCGTACATCGCACTGATATATAACGTCCAATGAATGGTGAGTTGGGAGAGAGCAGTGTCTATGCGAGCACCAATTTCGTGATCTCACGTACGCTGTGACAGCAGTTCCGCGGTTGATTGCTACAAATATACTATACATAAGTGCAGAATGCACCCCAATTAAGCAGGCCCCAGTCGTTGTAACCATATTAAATCGCTAGTTGAATAGTTAAGTAATCCGTTTATTGAAAATTTGGGTTGTTTTGATAAATATTTCTGTCTTATATGAGCAGTTTAAAAGTTGGGAAAACGCGTTAAATTGAGGTTAGCGGCCATAATGAGACTCCTCCATGTACGTCACATCACAATACGCTTCAGTGACCACCACCCGCCCACTTTCAATCCTATCGCCGGGGCTTAATTAGATAGAATCTCCTTTGGCAAAGGTGTCTGTACACAACATTTCAGCTTGCTAGAGTATTTTGTACTGGAGAAGAAGATAAAAGAAGGTTTTCAGGTCATAATTATACTTATGTGACCCATATTTTGGGTCACAACTGCCTAATGAGTCTGCACACCACATTTCAGCTTACTAGAGCTTTTCATTCTTGAGAAGAAGATGAAAAAAGGTTTTCAGGTCATAACCCCTGTGACCCATATTTGGGGTCACAGGGTCACCTAATATACAATTTAGTATCCCCATTTGCCAAGGAGTCTGCACACAACTTTTCAGCTTATTAGAGCATTTCATACTTGAGAAAAAGATGAAAATATGTTTTCAAGTATGACCCCTGTGACCCATATTTGGGGTCACAGGGTCACCAAATCTACAATTTAGAATCCCCATTGGCCAAGGAGTTTGCACACAACTTTTCAGCTCTCTGATAAATCCCAAAGCATGTGGTAGTTTAAAGTAATAATTTGTATGAACATTTACAAAGATTTGTAATGGTGATTGAGTCATATTTGGGTAGTGATCTGTAGTGAATATATTATATCATACCATATCACATAGTATCAATAGTATCAACTTTAGCCCTGCAAGTGTGATGTGACTACTGACCTGTAGCAACACACAGATGAAATCACCAGCAGCACAAAGACAAAGAGACCAGCAAAGACCACGCCAGTTGTCTCCCCTTTGTTGAGATCTGAAACATGCCCAGAAGTTTATAGTAATCTAAAAATAAAACATCAAATAATAGCACTCAAAGAAAAAAGATGTTTTTGATAAAAGTGTTTTTACTTTACCTGCTCTTCAGCAAATCTAACCGCTTTGCAGCACCCAAGCTATTACCAGTCAGACTTAAACATACACAGTGATTTGCATAATGTCAAAAACAGGGGCAGCTCACAATCCATGAACTTCTCCATTGAATATTGTGCTTGATGAAGCACAGCAATGTGGAATTTTACAAATGTCTTTTATAATAAGGCTAATGCAAGTTTTCTTTCCCTCTGTTGTATGACTTTATTGGCTGCTACCTGCAAGTATTTGAAAGACTTTGAAGAAGCTTAGAATGGTAGTGAAGATAATATTATTAGCCTCTAAGAAGAAGAACTTGTTACCCTTGACTCTGTAGCTGATTACATTTTGCATAGCTTGCCAAAGTTTAGAGACAAACAGGAGTAGCTTACACTGACCTGCACTGACTACTTCCTGTATCAACGGTTGACTCTCTGGCCCTGCTCCAGCCTTGGATACTGCTGTCATGGTTACTCTATAGGTCACACCGGCCACAAGATCCTTGATAAGATATCTGGTCTCAGTGTTCTGCACCGTCACATTCTCAGAGGGACCTGACCATTGAAACATGCACATGGATATATCGGGGTACAGTGTCAGTATATATTCTCTGTAGTAAACATGGCTTGAATGTTCTGCAGGTATGTCAGACAGATAATGCGTATCTGGAGGTTAGTGCAGGGAAGAGGTTATGGGGTTTGAACACCCCTAAATGAAAGCCACATTAATGTTTGAGGTGTCAAACTACACCACAAAATAGATTACAATAAAAACAAGAGTCATCAGAAGATGACATATCCCACCGGTCCCGCGTAATTTGTAAAACACATCTTTGACAGATAATTGTAACCGTAGCCGTACTTCAGTTAGTGGATAATACACATGCTAAGTTTCAGGTACGATGAAGGGTTTTGGAGTTCTACACTAGAAGCAGACCTATCAAAGTTCAAATCCAACACATTTCTATGGAAAAGGAAAAATAAATGTTCAGAAATCTGAAAATATCAAAAGGTACCACTTCAGTTAGTGGGTAATACACATGCAAAGTTTCAGGAAGATACGATGAACAGTTTTGGAGCTATGCTCCGGAAACAAACCTGTCTCTGAATAAAGTCCAATTTAAAACGTCTCACAAATCCAAAATATCAAAAGGCACCACTTCAGTAGTAGGGTAATACACATGGGAAGTTTCAACAAGATATCATGAACAGTTTTCAAGTTCTGCTCCGGAAACAAAATGATTACTGACAGACAGACAGGGTTATGACTATATCCCACGGTATTACATACCAGTGGGATAACAAACAAGGCAAAATTGAGCACAGCTCACAAACCCCTGCCTGTAGTTTGACTGCCCTTTATACAGTATATGTAAATTTGAAAACATAATCATGTCAATCATGTCAATAAATAAGAAGAGCCATCAGGAGCACCCCCACTCCCTCTCCCCATCTGTTTTTTCTCATAAAAATAGATGTTTCCTCCTTCCCCCCAATTCATTTCAACTTATTACCTTTGTAAAAGACAAATGTACAAAATGTTGCCATGGAAACAAAGAAATTAAGTTAAAAATGTTCAAACCTCCAAAAGGAACATCTACATGATATGAGGAGGTAATATACACAATTTGGTGAGGATTGGCCAAGTAGTTTTCATGTACTGCTCCAGAAACGATGTGATCACAGACAGATGGACGGACTGACGGACGGACGGAATGATGGACAGACAGATGGAACCAACGACTATATCCGCATGCATTATATGCCAGGGGGAAAACAATGATTGATTCATTGAAAATACTTTTTAAATTATTCAAACGGTGGAGTTTAAATAAATAAAAGGCACAACTTTACAATATAGGTAACATGCACATTTGAGTTTCTAAGTCATATATAGTTTTTTAGTTATGCTCACGAAATGACACAAACTTTTAAAAAACAGACTATTTTTGGTCAAAATTTCTAAAAATTATTCAAACCCTGGAGTTGTGTTTATTCAACGAGCCGTAAACACTAACAAGGATCTGATAAATTATGATGTCATCCGAACAAACTGAATGTTATAACGTCTTTATCTTACCGCATGTCTCAAAATATCCTTAAGAAAAATAGAGCCACTGGCTCTGTAGCTCATCAGGCTTTATATACATTAACTAATTCAAAAATGTCAACTTCAAGGTGATAGGTACAACAAATAGGAAGCACTTTAAATGGAGAAGATGAAATAGGTCTTAAGGTCCTTACCCCTCTGACCTATCTCTGAGGCCAGATTTAAAATCCCTTCAAATAAAGACACACTTGAACATTTAATGCGGGGATATAGCTCAGTTGGTAGAGTGTCCGCTCATCACCCGGAAGGTCGGGGTTCGATTCCCAGCCGGGTCATACCAAAAGACATTCAAAGATGGGAGTTGTTGCTTCCTTGCTTGGCACTCAGCATTATAAGGATAAAACAACGCTTGAACTGGCGCTGCACTGTGGATGCCGGGTGCCAAGGCCACACAAAGAATTTTCAAATTTACATTATAATGAGGACAATAAAGTGTTGTTATTATTATTATTATTATTATTAATTCATCACTGTTGTTTCCTTTAAATTACCTCTCTTTGAAGAGCAAATAAAATCTCAAGATGAAAATAGCTTTTCAGGTCACCCTATTTGGGGTCACAGGGTCACAAAATCTACAAGTTAGGATCCCCATTGGCCAAGGAGTCTGCACAAACTTTTCAGCTCTCTAGACATTTTGGAACTTAAGAAGAAGATAAAAAAAAGGTTTTTGGGGGTGTGACCCCTGTGACCCCAATTGAGGTCACAGGGTCACGAAATCTACAATTTAGAATCCCCATTAGCCAAGGAGTCTGCACACAACTTTTCAGCTTTCTAGACCTTTTAGAACTAGAGAAGAAGATGAAAATAGGATTTTAAGGTTGCGACCCCTGTGACCCCATTTGAGGTCACGGGGTCAAGAAATCTACAATTTAGAATCCCCATTAGCCAAGGAGTCTGCAGACAAAATTTCAGCTCCGTAGACCAAGTGGTTCTGGAGAAGAAGATGAAAATGCCAAAAGTTTACAGACTGACGGTCGGACGCCGGACACCATGCCATGCCATAAGCCCATTGGGCCTTTCAGGCCAAATGAGCTTGAAACAAAGACAAAATTTTGGCAGAAAACAGTTGATCGATCGACAAATTATGAACTTTAACTTGTGTCACGTGACATAGAATGATTGACGTGGATGCATGCTTTTTTCATGTTGCGGGATATTAAACATTTATCACCCTGTATTACAGTGTTTATTGATATTTGTTAATGGTCACGTGGACCAATCAGGGATCAACATTCTTACATGAGGTAGGATAAGGTTTTTTAGACATGCTCCCAAAACAACACACAGTTTTAAAAATCAGACCATTTTTGGTCAAAATTTCAAAAATTATTTGGACATTGGAGTTGAGCCCTCTAAAAGGCACAATAGCACAAAATATACTGTTATATGAACCCCTGTCAATATCAAAGTATCAAAGTGTCAGTATTAAAATTTACAAATAATAATCAGTAAACACTGCCAAGGTTTCTAGATATCTCCTAGTGCTGGCTCATGATAGGAAGTGGTTTGAAGCTTTTAGGGTGAACCTCCTGCAAAGTTCATATTTCATAATTTATCTCAACCAAATTTACAAACTTGCATTTCCATCCTACAAAGATGTTAATGACAAAATTTCATATTTCTATATAAAGCGCTTTTGGAGAAGAAGTCATTTAAAGGTTTTACTTTAAACGTCTATGGCGGCCATATTTGTGGGCGTTGGAATTTGTGATGAACAAACTTTGACCCCCTAGGTGCAAGGTACACACCCACCAAATTACAGCTTTGGGGGTGTAGCGGTTCTGGAGTAGAAGTCGAAAGAGTGAAATGTTTACAGACGAAGGACGACAGAAGCCGGACGCCAGCTCATGCCATAAGCCCATCTGCCATTTCAGGCCTGATGAGCTAAAAAGTGAAAACACGAGCAATGAAACAAACTTGCCTCAAACCAATCACAGTGTTTACCGATATAGTAGTGTTTGCAGATTGGTCTACTATTTTGTGATTGTTTCACCAACATTTATGAAACAGATGTATAAGTTATATATACGATAATCATGTGTTATTTTAATTGTCGTAATATGTTATTGATATTATAAAACAAAATTCTAAACCAAAGCTACAAACTGTGGACGTATCTTGTTGCATGTATCCCATTCTCGTGTGCAGCAATGTGGGACCACCTCCCATATAGTTTTGCGAACATAAACAATAACACTATTTGTCCTAATTAGTCAATCTATTTACCATCTATATGACGATAGAGTAGATTGTCAAATGTTCATAAAATTTGGATATATCGGCATATTTTCAATTTTAATTCATATTGTGATATTATAAAATGAATCTTTGTTGAGTGATAATTCATTCCTTCGTTAGTTCATTACTAGGATGTTGAATGTATAGTCGGAAATTTAACTAATTGTCGACCCGATGTCTTGTTGTGATGTCAATATTATCTAGTACTGGTACATCAAGTACTGGTACATCAAGTACTGGTACATCTAGTACTGGTACATCAAGTACTGGTACATCTAGTACTGGTACATCAAGTACTGGTACATCTAGTACTGGTACATCAAGTACTGGTACATCAAGGACTGGTACATCTAGTACTGGTACATCAAGGACTGATGATTAAACTTACATGTAAGGTCAAATGGAAATTCAACCGGCATATGGTCAATTGGCGAGCGTATAATTAGTGAAACGTGAGGAACATGTATAACCCGATTATCTATATGCATGGTTGGTACATGCAGTAAATTATTAAATTAATTTCTCCGCTTTTGAATGTTGAAAACCGGACAGGAAGTTTTCATCCGGACTGGTGAATTATTTCAGTTACCAGTCCGGCTGTCTGGCTTTGATTTGTGAGAGTTTTCTACACTGCTATGAGCTTAACTTTGAGACCTCAAGTGATTAGTTTACTTTGAATATGCAAATAAGATCTTGGAGATGAATGTATAGAGGATATCTGTCTTTTCTTGACTAATACCATGTTTATCTTATCGAGTGAGGTGAAAATATATAACTTTTCTACCTCACGAGATGAGATAAACATGGTATTTGTCAAGAATTGACGGATATTCTATTTATTATATGATGTTATCCTTGTAATTACGTCCGAAAAGGGTCGTTTTCTTGCCGAACGGCCGCCGGGAACAGCCCGTCACCACAGTAACACTGTGACGTCATATGGCAATTTGCTGCGTCAGACCATTGTTTTATGACGTAAAATTATATCAGTCATATAAGTTATTTTCACTGTAGCTTGATAGACAGTTTATTTCACTGATAAATCCCAGTATTTCATTGCTCGTCATATAATAAAATTATTTATTCTTAGAATCAGAAAGAAAATATAATTAAATAGATCAAGGTTTACAAAATGAATATTTTACTGACAACAAATAACCTAGGAGCATTACCTTAGTCAAGTTCAGATAAACCAATAAGTTAGGAACTAAGGTCTGTCACATTGAATTTAAAATGTAATTACATACCTGCACATCCATGTTGACTGTTTGCCTTGCAGTAGGTGATGACATACTTGGTGATGTACACCGGGTACTTGCTGCAGTCCAGACGTCCCCACTGCAGCAGTAGCCCATTACTGGGCTGATTGGGAGAGAACTCCACCTGCACCATTTGTGGTGGCTCTGTCAAGGAATTATTTTTAGAATTGTCAGTAATATCACATGGGTTAGAAATACATGCCATTTAGATAGTGAACAAACATAACATTGTTACATTTGGGATAACACTACCTTCAATAGTACAAATTCTTGTACTTTTTCTGGCCAAGTCCGATGCGGGATTCGAACCCACACCCCCATAGTAAGGCAACTATCGCAATCACTGACCGTACCAACAACTTACCACACGACCACCAAGCCTCAACAAAAATCGAGGTCCAACAATCCATAGTTACATTCAGTACCCCTCTGATAGACGTAAATTGGCCCAGCTCTCCTTGGCCAAAAAAGTCAAAGAATTGGTACTATTGAAATAGTGTTATCCCAAATGTAACAATTTTATATTTGTTCACTATCTAGAGGGCATGTATTTCTAATGCATTCAGCCTTGGGAGCTGCACCAATTTAATGAAAGTCGAAACAGTGAGAAGTTTATCGACAGACAGACATATTTGATTTCAGAGTGCTACTGTAGGCATGATGTGAACTTACTGTGCTGCTGACTGTAGATTCTAGGCATGATGTGAACTTACTGTGCTGCTGACTGTAGATTCTAGGCATGATGTGAACTTACTGTGCTGCTGACTGTAGATTCTAGGCATGATGTGAACTTACTGTGCTGCTGACTGTAGATTCTAGGCATGATGTGAACTTACTGTGCTGCTGACTGTAGATTCTAGGCATGATGTGAACTTACTGTGCTGCTGACTGTAGATTCTAGGCATGATGTGAACTTACTGTGCTGCTGACTGTAGATTCTAGGCATGATGTGAACTTACTGTGCTGCTGACTGTAGATTCTAGGCATGATGTGAACTTACTGTGCTGCTGACTGTAGGTGCAGTCACTCCAGAGTAGGCCACTGCTGACCACGTCTCCCGCTACGTTCATCTGGGCCGACACGCCTACCAGCAAGGAGTTCAGCTGAGCGTCCTTCACCTCCAGATGGAACCAGCTCTCCTCCATGCCCAGTGCCTGCCACTGCATCTCATCCTGCAAACAGTGCAATGTCACACCTACCCTGCCTCATAAACCATATACTGGGAAATTTTTGTGATTCAGGACCGCACAACCTTTTTTGTGAATTTTTATTTTCGTGGTTGAAGGTATCCAAAATATTTTGTAAGTAAACATATTATTTATGTAGATTCCTGTCTTTTATGTAGATTCCTATTATTTATGTAGATTCCTATTATTTATGTAGATTCCTATTATTTATGTAGATTCCTATTATTTATGTAGATTCCTATTTTATATGTAGATTCCTATTTAATATGTAGATTCCTATTTAATATGTAGATTCCTGTCTTTTATGTAGATTCCTGTCTTTCTTGTCTTTGAAAGGCATTTAGAAGTGGCATACATTCCACCTGATGAAGAAGTGAGTATAGCCTACACTCCGAAACGTAGTGTTTTTTCACATTAAAGAATTTGTTATTCAGAAAATCTTCCTGTTCCATCTTTCTTGCAGATTATCATATTTCATATCTGTTGAAGAGAATAATTATAGGATATCTAACGAGCTTCCCTTTTCATATCAAATTTATGTTCTAAGAGAAATAACTTTGCTTGTCTCGAGCCTTGTTGTGAGACAACAAAAGATATTTCACGATGGACATAAACTTGAGACGAAAGGGGAACGAATTATGTATCCTATTTATTACCAACTTGTATTTCATACGATTTAAAATATGTTTGTGTTGTCCTAATAAGGGAACAAAACATCAGAGTAATATCAACCCTGTCACTTCATCTAAGTTCATATATGTGATGTTAAATATTTATAATTACTTTTAGAATCAAACCATTCTTTAATTCTTGATGTTTGGTACGGCCAAACCATTTGCACTAGTCATTCTGAAGGAAGCGAACGCAAATATAAAATCTCCCAGGTCGAGGACCGGTCAGGAGATGAGAGTTATCAGATGAGGTGAGGTGAGTTTGGGTTTAAGACCGCTTTCAAGAGTATTTCACTTATATCACGGGTGCTACTATTATGGCAGAAAGCGTACAACACCATGTGGCTATGTATTGCCGTGAAACATGCAAGCATCGGTTGGAACTAGCAACCATGGGTGGTACTATGCTGAAATTCAGTGTAGTACTCGGCCAGTACCGGGCCAGTATATAAACCTAAAATAATCTGTACTGGGCCTGTATCGGCCCTGTTCCGGCCCAGTACTGGCTCTTTGAAAATATCCCATAATGCATTTAGACAGGAGTGAGTGAGTGAGTGAGTTGGGGTTTTACGCCGCGTTCAAGAGAATTTCACTTATATCGCGGCTGCTAGTATTACAGCTGGGAGAAAGCCTGCAATGCCATTTGGCTATGCATTGCGGTGAAAGCTGCGAGCATCGGCTGAAACTAGCGAACCATTGGTGGTACTGCACTTGAAATTCAGTGTAGCTTTGCACCCAAACCTGACTGCGTGTAGAACAGTTCTCTACTGCACACAAAGTTGTGGTGCCCCTAGCAGGATTCAAACCCCAGACCTCATGATCCGAAGTCGAACGCGCTAACCACTGCGCTATCCCGCCCCCAAGAGTTATCAATAAGTCATGTCATGACGGCCACCATTCGTATGTTTCTCCTTGACAAAACAACCTCATCAAATGTAAGTTAAAGATGAACACCATAATTGAAACACCTTTCCTTTCGGTAATATTTCGTAAAAAGTCACTGTCTATGGGTACCTTGTTTTCATTGAGAGACAGAGAATAGCATTTCATTGCAATGCATTCCCAAAGGTAAGACTGAGAGCAAAACCTCTTGCTGCATTCTAAACTTTGTGCTTATTAGCTTTGCTCTAGTCATGGTGTATTTGTTAATTATTCTTTAAAGGCAATCATTGTGGTGAGTACGATTTCATGAATTAGCTGAAGAATGAGATAAATTTTGATAAGTGTTGTCATAAATTACTTGTTATTTCATGAATGAATTCAGGTTCGTTTTATGAATGAATAAAGTAGTCCAGGCAGTGTCAAAGTTCATCGTAAGCCAATCAAATTACTTGAAGGTGAAGGTAACGCATGTGTCATAACAGATTGTTATAAAAGCCCTTTACGAAGTACCACGTGGGTAATACTAGCTACCAGCTCAGACAGATTACAGAGATGACCACTGTGGAGGTTGATCATCATACCATCTTCTTCTTTGTTCACTGTTCATGTATGAACTGAGAGAATTGATAGAGACTCACCAAACATCTGCGAGTGAACTTGGATCCATTACAGTAGAAGAGAGTGTATCCGAGCCAGTTTCCTTCTGGTGAGCGTGGTGTGGCAACAGGATGCTGCCAACTCACGTGTACGCCGCCTTCCTGGGCCTCCACGAGGAGTTGGTCCGGGTACGGCACTCCTGTTACATCCGGGCATCATGAACATCCATACTTTATTCTCATATTCTCATAGTAATACTGCATGCCTTGGATACAAAAGCATCAAACTACAAATTCAAGTTGATCCACTCACAAAAATATGGAAAATTAATATGATCCACTTGGTATAGTTTTAAAGCAAAAACCTGCAAAACAACAATGTTTTGATAGATTGAACAGCCACATGATTAAAAAATCATTCAGCTTTTAGAAAAGCATTTTTCTATGTTTTTGACTTTATCACTGAATACTGTAACTGAGTATTTATTTACTTGCTTTGTATCCATGATAGCAACGCTTTATGTTTTTTCTTTTTTTTCTAAAACATTTACTATGCTCAAATGAATAACAACATAAGTACTACAAGAGCATGTAGGATAAGGCCGTACGGTAGAGGCGTGGTTGTATGGAGATGGTTGTGGACGCTGTAGAGAAGCCAACGCGTGTACCCCCCTGTAGCTGCACCATGTACTTGCTTCCCACTCCAGCCCCGAGACGTGCCGCCCGCATGCTCCCATTCACCACCACCTTCCGCTCTGTGTGACCTGACTCCACATTTGTCTGACGCAACATGTAGCGGGTTATCTCTCCATTACTGCCATCCTCTGGCACAGGCTGCAGACAGATTAACATTCTTACAAAATGTTATTACAAAATGAATACCGTTAAGAGACAAATGAATTTAAATGTTTTTATGTGGTATACATTCAAGAATTTGCAGCATATTTTTGTGCATGGATGTTAACCTACCCTCCAGTACACTGTGATGTTAACCTACTCTCCAATACACTGTGATGTTAACCTACCCTCCAGTACACTGTCATGTTAACCTACTCTCCAGTACACTGTGATGTTAACCTACCCTCCAGTACACGGTGATGTTAACCTACCCTCCAGTACACTGTGATGTTAACCTATCCTCCAGTACAATGTGATGTTAACCTACCCTCCAGTACGCTGTGATGTTAACCTACCCTCCAGTACACTGTGATGTTAACTTACTCTCCAGTACACTGTGATGTTAACCTACCCTCCAGTACGCTGTGATGTTAACTTACCCTCCAGCACACTGTGATGTTAACCTACCCTCCAGTACACTGTGATGTTAACTTACCCTCCAGCACACTGTGATGTTAACTTACCCTCCAGTACGCTGTGATGTTAACCTACCCTCCAGTACACTGTGATGTTAACCTACCCTCCAGTACACGGTGATGTTAACCTACCCTCCAGCACACTGTGATGTTAACCTACCCTCCAGCACACTGTGATGTTAACTTTCCCTCCAGTACACTGTGATGTTAACCTACCCTCCAGTACACTGTGATGTTAACCTACCCTCCAGTACACTGTGGTTAACCTACCCTCCAGTACAATGTGATGTTAACCTACCCTCCAGTACACGGTGATGTTAACCTACCCTCCAGCACACTGTGATGTTAACCTACTCTCCAGCACACTGTGATGTTAACTTTCCCTCCAGTACCCTGTGATGTTAACCTACCCTCCAGTACACTGTGATGTTAACCTACCCTCCAGAACACTGTGGTTAACCTACCCTCCAGTACAATGTGATGTTAACCTACCCTCAAGTACACTGAGATGTTAACCTACCCTCCAGTACACTGTGATGTTGCAGTGTTCCTGCCGGGAACACTCTTCGTAGCGGAAACTGCCCGGCGTCAGATCTGGCACACGGCTTGGTACTGCATGGATCATCAACAGACAGACAGCATATCATCTTCATAGTCAACACTTGCAGTGTTCATTACACAAATGAATATCTATTAAAAGTTAAAATGTAATCCTTGATCAATCACATAGTCAGTCCAACCCAATATTACCTCAAGGACATGTTGCTACAAAGCCTATCTGAAGTGTGAGATGAGATCAGCTCTGCTAGAAGTGCTTGTAAAATCTCTATCTTAATCTGACAACTGAGGATGCTCAAAAACAATGGTAAGGAACCCCCTTAAGTACCAAATTAAGCAAATAATTTGAAAACTGAAAAATGTCTTCAATAGGCAGAACTAAACCATCTGGTGTAAGCATTCTATAAATGTCAAAGGTATGTCATAAATACTAACAGAGATATAAAAATAGAGCCATGGGCTCTGTAGCTCATCAGGGTTTATATTGTTTGATGATGAAGACAGAAATATATTGTCTCAATATAATGCACAATCCTTAGCCCTGACAAATCTTAGTCTTTAAATTGAGAGAGAGCACTGAGCAAGGTCAACACACAGGAGATTGTGCAATATTCCGACCCCTTGGCTCTGGTTACAAGCCAGCTGTGCTTTTACAACCAAATTATGTTATAGTCTCTGCCTTGCACTTAACTGGCAGCACTGATCTGTTAAACTGTATAAGGCTTAGAGAGAACAGTTAATGTGATGAATCTCATGGTACATAGTACAATTTAGAATCACCTTGGCTAAATAATCTTTGCACAATTTTTAACGGTTCTAAGACTTTTCATCTAAACATCTAAACATTCTGAACGCAATATTCCTTCTAGTTTGTTCTGGAGAAGAAGATGAAAAAAGATTTTTGTGTTTTGACCTGTGAGGGCTTTTTTTTCAATATCCACAATATTCAGTTCATAGGCTATTCAACAGTTCTCATTTCACATTGATTACATCAATTTGACAAACATGTCCACAATGCAGATTGTAATCTCAAGTTGACATATATTTCACATTCCTACTGAATAAGATTAACTGCAAAGTTACTTTTTTTCTCAATTCTGCATTTCTCAAACCCAAGTTAGGACTCACATATCTAAAAGAGGAGATGACTCTCCCTCAGGTATTTTATTAGGGTTTACTTAATACCAGATGAAGTGCTCATAAAATATCAGTTCAAAATTCAATTTCAACAGTTTTTTTAGGCTGTGGCCCATATTTGGGGTCAAAGGGACACCAAATCTACAAGTTAGAATCCCCATTGGTTAAAGAGTTTGCACACAATATTACAGCTTTCTAGGTCTTTTTGTTCTGGAGAAAAAAGATGTAAACAGGATTTTAGGTCATGGCCTGTGAGGCCCTTATTTGGGGTCACAGGGTCACCAAATCTACAATTTAGAATCTCCATTGGCTAAAGAGTCTATACACAACATTTCAGTCTTCTAGGTCTTTTTCGTTCTGGAGAAGAAGATGAAAATAAGTTTTTAGGTTATGGCCTGTGAGGCCCTTACTTAGGGTCACTGGATCACCAAATCTACAATTTAGATTCCCCATTGCCCAAGGAGTCTTTATTAAAAATTTCAGCTCCCTAGACCTAGTGGTTCTGGAGAAGTTACGGACGGACGGATGGACGGATGTCATGCCATGCCATATAGGCCCGTCGGGCCTTGCAGCGGACAAAAGTTTGCAAATTAAGTAATGGATTAATTCCTTCAAAAGGCACAACAAGGCTTCAAGTGGATACAGTATGGAATGTCTAATAAAACTGTTCAAGATATCTATTAAAGGTGTCTTGTAAATGTTCATGATGATATGGTAGGTAGAATTCTTTTTTTAAATTTACATAAAATATGCAAATTAAGTCAGTTAATTAATTTCGTTAAAAAAAGAACAACTAGGGCATCAGGTGAATACAATATTTGTTTGAGCTCTCCAATGCAAACACAAAATTATAAAGCAAATATACTCACAACTTCCCAATGCAAGGCATAACTCTTGCCAGTCTCCATTACTGGCTGATTTAGGCCTTGCAGTATTTCCTTAAGAAATCCAGGCCCGCTATGCATTTCTAGTGCAGCGATTCACTATCTTGACACAACAAAGCAAGGGAAATACCGCAAGGGTTAAATCAGCCAGTAATGCAGACTGGCAAGAGTTATGCCTTGCGTTTTGAAGTTGATATACTCAAGGATAATCAATTTCTTCAAAAGGCTTAATAATCGATATTAAACACAATCTGTAAAATATCACAAATTTATTACAAAAATTGTTGGAAATATAACAATGCTAAAAGCTTGGCTCAGCGCTATATAACCCCATTAATTGTATACCACATGACACATCTAAACCTGATGATTTTTCCACATTCAAAGTTTTGTTGAGTTTTTCCTGGCACTGGAGCACGTTTTTCTTACTGAAATAAAGTGTTACCAATGGCTAAATAATACTCCTGAATCAATAAAAAGAGTTCTAAAAGGAATGTACATGGTTCGGTTAAGCCATGCAAGTCCATTTCCCATCAAGCGGCCATTTTGATGTGTTCAAGTGATCTGACTGACGTAGCGATACCTAAACACTCAGAGTAGAGTTTTAGATATGGTACAATGATGGAATGATCAATCATCTTGCTGTCTGAACTCTCAAATTCGCAGGAGACCTACAAATCTACCTCTCACACTGAAGAGTTCCCCACCACTGTCACTTTATATGTTGCATCATTTTCTTTGAATATATGGTTTATCAGGTCATGTAATGAGATGTTTCACCCATTAACGTAAATTTAAGAAAACATAACATGCAAAAAACGTGCTACAGCGCCTTTAATGTTTATGATTTTTTTCCCGGAACGATTTTGGGACTTAAAAGGATGAACGCAAATTAAGTGACAATATTAGGTTGACAATTGACGAGTTCACACATTACTTACATCATACCATGAACTTGACAGGTCCGTCACTTCCCTCCTCATGGTATGTTGTTTAGAAGACAACTCAATCAACATGTTTCAATCTTTGATCATAGGATGATGCATTACATAGCTTTATATAGGGGTAAATCAAGTTAAAACTTATCATTGTTCAAATTAGGGTAGGAGAGGGCTAGGAGTAGAACAGAAAGTTGATGTTGATCACAAAGAAGTAACTGACCATCTTCCAGGGTGGTTTCCACTAGAGAGGTCCAGTCACTGAAGTTGCCCTGGGGATGTGTAGATCCTAGAGGTATGGGGATACAGGACACCTGTAGAACATAGTCCCGGGCGGGGTGCAGCTCACACACCGTTATTGACCTCTCGTAGATTGAGGTGAACTCCTGCCAACACAAACACCATCATCAATGTCAACAAGGTGTCCATCAGAGAGACTGACTTACTGCGACTACTCTACCTCTTACTCACTCTTACTCACCAACCACTTGTCACTTGCATATGCACTGAGCAATGTCAACACTCAGATGATTATGCAAAATGCTGACCCTTTCACAGCCTCTGTCTGGCACTAAACACTGGCAGCACTAATCTCACTCATGGTAGATAAAAGATTTAAAATCACCAATTTGCCTAAGGAGTCTGTGCATAACATTTCAACCTTCTAGGTCTTTTCATTTGGGAGGTTTTTAGGTTATGGCCTGTGAGGCCATTATTTGGGGCCACAGTGTCACCAAATCTACAATTTAGAATTCCCAATTGCTAGTCTGTACACACTTTTGAAGTGTTTTAAGCCTTTTAATCTTGGAAAATGTGAAATTTGCTTTTTAGGTCATGGCCTGTGAGGCAGTCTTCATACATGTAATTTTCACTGAGCTTGTTGACCAATCCAGTTTATGTATTTATACATGAAATTTAAAAAAAATAATTATTATAGCAAGTGAAAATGGTTTGCATTACATTACATCGTATATAAAATATTTTGATGGACCTACTTGAAATTATAGTAACCTTTATTATTTAATACTCAATGTTACTTACACTTATGAATATACTTTGTCGTTGATATCAACGGTGACAGCAACAAATAAGAAACGTTAAATGATATGTGAGTTTACCATAATATTTTCACCAAACATGCACACATCTTTCCAGGAAATGTCACAATATTACCTCTCTCATACATTCCATGAAACCATTCAGTAGCATTTACATTTTATTATTGGTATTTAGTACCTTGGTAAACTAGGACTTTTTCTGTGAATATTGTAACAAATTTGTTGAAATCACAATCATGGACGAACATCACATAAAGTAAAACAACAATAAATTACTTTTATATGTACTTGTAACCCTGTTTGTCAATCCCCCTGTCCATGTGACGTCTTGAAATAAATGCCTCTTAAATAATATACAAGTACTTACATTTACATTTAATCCTGTTTGAGAAGTTTTAATGTAGAAGTAAACTCCAAAAGATTGTATCAACAACCTGTCAAATAATTGCGAGTTGAAAATAGTTATATTAATTTTGTCTCACGATGTTATATTATCAGTAATAACAATAATAATATTAACTAGGATTGCAACGTCAATACTTAGGTCTTCAAGACTTCTGCTTGACCTTGCACTCCATGTTGGACTCTCGGTTATTCATCAGTTTCTCTGCTTTAAAATGAGCTATCAAACATGTCTCGTTGTTCAGTAGTTTTTTTACAAAAATTCTCCAAAGACAATGACCCTCTGAAAATCGAACAATCGCTTATTAATGGACGCCTAAATAATCTTTCTCACGATTGAGACAAAATGGTTAATATTTTCATACTAAGGTGTAACATAGAAAAAGTTGTGCTTCAATTTCCATTTAAGTAGATGTAATCAATATAAAGATTGCATACATAAGTAATGCATTATGTTGTTCTGAATATATTCAAGAAAATACTAAAAAATGCTTAAATTTGGACCCCTAGACCACATTTTCCATGTTCGGAGCTTAACTATTAACTTTTTGATGAAAAGGTTAAACAGAAAAGTTGTTGTTCTTGAAATTGTGCATCCGGGGGTTTAAATACAATTTCAATATTGTAATTAGTTAAGCAGTTATGATCCTTTGAACATTGCTGAAAATAGCGATTTTTGAAAAATGACAATTTTCTATGGCTTGTCACAAGTAAACTAGGAGAGATACATGCTTGAACGTTATTGTCCTTAATAAATGACGTTCCCGCTTCAAAATGACGTACTAAATGTGTTACTATCTTCAGTGGTTTACGATTGAAAATTCTCCAAAGATAATACCCCTCAAAAAGTCTCAAAAAAATTTCATATATTTGGACCAATGGTTAAATTGTGGCAAAACTATCAATTTTTACATGATATAGGTCTGAAACAGAAATGTTAAGGAAAGTATCTCGACCACAGTAAGTATCTTTGACATAACTTCATTTCCTACAGAGTAATACTCCTTTGAACATGAGGCTGAGATACACCCTTTTTAAAAATGACAATATTCAAAGGAGAATACCAAGTCACAATTCCACAATCGGGCGATTTCACGTTAATCAGCAGTTATTCAGCTTCACATTGAGCTATAATACATAGCTGTGTGTATTGCCATTATTTAGGAAAAGATTTTCAAAGACACGTACCCTAAAAAATATAGCAAAAAATATATTATTACGACCAAAACGGCTATAGGCCTAATCAGTGGGGAATGTTGTGGCCCACATTTTGGTGAAGGTTTTGTGAAATTATCTTGATTACCCGGTAGTTTTCGAGCTATTGAGGTTTAAAATTTTAACTTCAAGGGAAGATAATCCACAAAAGAAGTCGAAAAACAAAAATCGGCCGACGTAGGCTAGTTTTTGTAACAGGCTATCATCCCTGAAATTTGTTTGCAAATCAGGAGCACAAAATCCTGCAAATAATAATAAGAAGAAAACAAATTTGGATAATAACAATAGGTCTTCCAGACATTCGTCTGCTAATACAACCTGTACCAAAGCATTTTCTTATTGTACCAATTATCTGCAAGGTAAGAATAATAAATGAATCTAAATCTAAAATGTTGTCTCGCTTGTTTGAACAACCAAATGTTCAGTGTATATGAAATAATACCTAGATTATTAATTAATACATACAAAACAAAATATAACCTGCCGATTATTCAACATAATCGATCAAAACTCTCCTTCGAATTCACCGTTCGATACTCTACAATAATACTAACATTTACTCCTACGAACTGGTTCTCCATACGATATTATCTACACCTTCAGTGTCTCTGTTTACAGTCATTTTTAGCATCAATTCCTTTTTGATTAAGAATCCCGATTGAGACAAGTTCACTTTGTATACGAATTTGCCTGCGCCCAATTTGCGTCATGTGACCTCATTACCTCCCTTTAGACATTGCGTAACGGTCTCTAGCAGTCTCGATATCGCTTCGACCACTCTTTCATCAGCTTGAAAATTATCATCTGAATGATCAAGCAACAATGGATAAACATGCTATATATCATTACATAAAATTATATAAAAACTGTTAAAATGTTCAGAAAATGCTTCTTACACCAAGGTCAAGGTCACAAGGAGAAAGGAAACAGAAGCATGTCACTTTCAAATGCCTATGCTCGTGAAATAAAATTAAGGTCAAGGTTAAAGGTAAAATTGTTGCTTCTTTCCTCAAGGTCAAGGTCAAAGAATATGACTTTATGTCGGGAAACATATGTCAAGATTCCAAGATATATCATTGATCTATAAAGCCAAGCAAAGTTAACGTTTAACCCTTAGTCTTTAATAAGGAAATCAAATGTTCTAAAGGGACAATCATTACGGCAAAATCTGCCATCTTGGTTTTTTTGCATTACATGAAATGAAAACATGCTATATTGTACCTAATTTAACACCTTTTTGATAATATTAGATATACACTGATAGACTATTCACATAACATGTCATACAAATAATAAACAATTTGCTGTTATGCTGTAGAAAAGTTGTCCCAATGCTGATGAGTGCCGATGAAAGGTTTCAATATTTATTTTTCAACAAATGTGTGCTTGTCTTTATCAAGATGGGAAATATAAAGTCATCAAAATATTACTTTCACTTATACTTTCAATTTGACTGTGTTTCAATCATGTATTAATATCATACATGTGTAAATTGGGATATTCTTTTGAATTTTGTTTCCACAAACAATATCCCAACAGAACCCTCCTTTTAAGTCAGGGCCATAACTGATATGTTCATCTCACTCACCTCAAAAAGCACATGTGTTTCAGTGATGTATATAAAAAGGGATGTGTAAAGTTTCAAAATGATTGATAACAAACAATTCGTTGTCACTAAGGTGACATGATCCCCACTATCAATAATACTTCAACATCATAAAATAGTGCCAAGGTCACCCAAATCTAATCAGCTCTTCGTCTTCCCTTAGGGAAGCTATTAGTAAGATATAAAGACCATCCATTCAATAGTTTATAGGTTCATAGGATATCCTGCTGATAAGGCTAATATGCCAAAGTGATCTTGCAATGAATGTCAAAGTCACACAAGTCTCTTGGAACATTACTCTCACTGTGGTGAAAATATGAAAATAATCCTGTGAAGAGTACTTCACTTATTCCCTTCTGTACGTGCATACAAATATGCGGACGGACGGACGCTGCAGAATACTTTATCCTCCGTTTCGTGCTAAACATGTTTCACGTTAAAGCTGTGGGAGGAGTTGATTTCAGAACACAGGTACTCTCAGTCTGAAATGGAAGTGCTCTAAATCTAGGGCCATAACTCCATCACCTTGTCACACATCACATCTGTGTTACCTTCAAATGCCCTCCTTGTCGTACATTAAGTCGGTACATCAAGTTCCTCTCTGTGTTGCTGTGGTTCCAGACGAGAGCGATGCAGGTACTGTTCTTGTCCACCACCCTGAGGTTCTGTACTGCAGCTGGTTTTACTGCAGCAAGATCAGGTAAGGTCAAAATAGAACAATTAAGTGACACCACAAACATGACAATGTCCCCGCCACTAGCGTTGAGTCGATTAAGACACATTTACTATTTGTATCATTATATCAAAAGGCGTTTATTCATATATTGCATAAAAAGTGTCATGATCATCACATTTAAAGACATTCGGTGATACAGTTCATGAGATATGAATGACAATCACTACATAAGTTTGAAAAGTGGTCATTTGAAAATGAAGTCAAGGTCACTAAAGTTGACTGATGTCTTCACAATTCTCCAATGAAGGATATCAACAAATTTGAAGACACTGTGTGCTAATTGTTATGAGATATCATGTTAAAAGTAGTGTAACCTTAAAAATCAGGTCACCACAACCAACATCTGCATAATCCGTCAATAGACACTGTCATCAAATTTCTCCAAGACTTTGGGTGCTATGGTTCATGAGATATCGCATTAACAAGAACTGGACTTGACGGACACATGCTGCTGAATGCATAGACCGTCAATTAATGTTAAGTTGTGGCAGGGGGGCAAAAAAAAGCAGGTGTTTTTACTCGCAAAAACAGATGTCTCTCCCCTTTCCCCAATTAAATTTCATTTATTACCATTCTAAAAGACAAAGTCCAAATTGTTGACATGGAAACAGAAAAAAAATTAATTAAAAAAGTTCAAACACCCAAAAGGCATATCTACATGATATCAGGAGGTATAGTGTACCAAATTTGGTGAGGATAGGTCATATTGATTTAGAAATCTGCTCCGGACACAAACCCTACCCTTCAAAATGACAAAGTCAAAATTGTTGCCATGGATACTGAAAAAAAAAAAATCTAAAATAGTTCCAACCCCCAAAAGGCACATCTACATGATATAGGGAGGCTGTATACCAAATTTGTTGTAGATTGGTCAAGTTGTTTTAAAGATCTGCTCCAGAGATAAACCCTTCAGTAGACAAATCCAAGGAAACGAAACAAAATAAAATTGAAGAAAAACCTGAAAGCCCCAAAAGGCTCATCAACATGATATGGGGAGACTGTATACAAAATGTAGTGAAGATTGGTCAAGTAGTTTAAGAGGTATCCTCCGGAAACAATAGAAACGTCGATGCCGATGCAAACACCGATGGAAACTCAACCAAAAACAGTAAGTCTCCCGACTTAATTTGAAGTAAGTCAAGGTATGTTCAATATTTGTAACTTACCTATGTTCATTGTGTCAACACTGAATACTTCCGATTGACTCTCATTAACAACCTTTTGGTTTTTGTCTGTTGTAGTAAGAATGACAGTCATGTAGTACGTCTTGCCTGGCTGGAAGGAATCTTGACCTCTGTCCAAGTGCCAGGTGCATGTTGTCAGCGTTTGGTTTGGACAGTCCCATTGACCATCTCTGTAACATGCAAGTTTTAAATTACCAACTGCTAAGAAGGGTTTGATTTGGTGGATGAATGAGGGAATCGATTAGGTCATGGGCGTAACTCCCCTTGGGCAAAGTATGCATTTGCGTACAATATTTTCCCAAATAATTCTGCCAAATATCTATGAAAAATTATTGATATATTGATGTTCTGTTCTCGCGTCAACCCTGGACATTGTAGCTTCAATATATATAAAATTGTTTCACTAAATTATGTTGGAACAGAACAATAAGACCTTATAACTTATTTTCTTGTATCGCTGTACGGAGTTGTATTGTGAATCCTACGAGTAAGAAGTTACATTTTGGAGCGTAACAAACAGTCGTTTGGCAAGAAAAATGGCACGTTAATATAACTTGGTAAAATGCTATTGAAAGGTATATCAATCGATTTTGTTTGAAAATGATATTTTAAGGGAAGTTTTACGCCTGTAATATGCAAGATAGAAGCAGGACTGTAGCTATACAAACTCAAGATCACCGTCAGGGTGTCGATGAGACTATTTTGGCAAGCACTACATAATATATATACCTATATGCGAGCATTCAAATTTCTATATGAAGTCACAAAGTACGGTACATTAGAACTTAGGCTACTAATACCATATTCATTAACTGAACGTTACCAGAACAACACAATGTATTCTGATCCACGATTGATGAACACGATAGCATTAATTTTAGAAGCTAAATAATATGTCCACAACATTTTATATTTTCAAAACTTTTATATTTTTAATTATTTCCATAACCACAAACTAAAGGCGCACATATTTACAGAATAACTAATAAAACAAGTAGTTTTCACTAAGGTGACATGATCCCCGCCGCAAATTAATACTTCAAAATTTAAAAATAATGTCAAGATGAGCAAAATCGACTGGGCCCTGAATTTTCCCTAAAAGAAACCACTGTGTAAGATAATGATGAGAATCCAATGAACAGTTCTTTGGATATCGATTCCCTGACAAGCTTAAAGGGGTACTATGGTGCTTAGTTATTTGTACTGTGACCGCAGCGTGGCGAGGCCGGAACAAGACGGGTAGCGAGATCACGTGACGTGACGCAACTGGGTACTGACCGGCTGGGTTTCAGCTGTCGGTAAATCCGTACCCAAAGCGAATTCGTAATCGAAACGAACTCATACAAAACATTCACTCACATTTCATTCAGCGTTTTTTATTTGTTGTTGTCACATTTGATATCGGTGGGAAAATATTCATGCAGTTTATGTGACATTGTCTCATATAAAACATTACTTTAATTCAATATTCCCCATTAAAACGTTTTATATATTATGTAATGTAATTTATGCAAACCATATTTACCGCTCAGGACAACATGATTTAAGAATATATATTTCATCATCAAATACATTAACTGGAACAAACTAATATCGAATGCAATAATTAATAACCAGACGCAATAGACAATCTCGGACAAGGTGATTCCTATATAAATGTGGCAATGAAAAACATATGTTTCAAAATAAACGAATTCAATGCCAATACTGCCTACATGTATGTATAACTCCAATTATGTATTTTATAGTATATAACTTCTTAGATTAGAAATACATATATTTCTATTCCGCGTTTAGACTTAAATGTAAGTTCTTTTTAACCCTTACGTTGCGTATATATATTTTACCATTTTTAGCCCCTGTGGTGGAATTTACAGGCTCGCAGCTCGCAGCAGTAGTTTGAGCTTAGGCACTAACGAGCTCTGCTGGCGGAATTTCCAGGCGGCGATTCCGGTACCGTTTTTACGAAATATACCGCATCTACATGGCGAATACGGGCTATATACGGGCGTTGAATACAAATTCAAGTCGCTGCACCCGTACACAAATGGTTGCTTCATACCCGCATCTTTGAATTATTTTTTTACGATTTTTCTTTACTTTTCTATGACTTTGTAAAGATTGTCTTTAATTTGGGCCTTATAATATCATGAATTTGGAGCGCACTACTGAAATTTTTATATGGACTTGAAGACCAGATGTTTGTCTTTACAATGATATAAAAATTATTAGAATGCGACCTTTGGTTATAATTCTATTGTCATCTAAAGTTTGTCTATATTTTCAGCTTTATGAAATCAAAACTCCTGAGCGCGCATATTGCGAATTTTATATGTACTTGTAGACAATTTATTCCTCTTTACAATGACACATAAACTATTAGAATACGACCTATGGTTCAGAAAATATAACCAAAGAAAGGAGAGTGACGCTACCCCAACAGTACCACGTGAATGCGTCCCGACGCACACCAAGTTACTGGCACTGCTTGGTCCCCCCGGGACTGGGCTAATTACAGTACCGTTACCTCCTCGAGACCTCCTCGAGGGTGCCAGGAGCCGAGCGCGCGTGGAACTAATGGGTACTAATGAGCACAGCATACACTTATCACCGCGGCCAACGCAATACATGTTGCGCGTTGTTTGGCTTTGTCTTTATTTCCAGCTTTATAAAATCGTAAATGTTTTTGCGCGCATGCGAAACACGTATGTACTTGAAGACAATTTATTCCTCTTTACAATGATATAAAAATTATTGGAATACGTCAAATGGTTCGCAATATATGGAGAGCGTAAGGAAGGCACCCCCAGTACTTAGAGAATTCATTTTTGAAAAACTAACTTTTTGCGACATCTGGCGCATCACTTGCCGCATGTTTATTTTTCGCTGCGCATATACATATGATACATGGAATTGAAGACAATTTCTTGCTCTTTACGATGATGTAAAAAGAAAGAAAATGCGCAACTTCGTTCAGAAGCTATAGCGTGCCAAATGAAGGTACCCTCGGTACTTTGAGGCAACTTTTTGACTATCGCGCATATCGGGGCACGTGCCGCAACTTTAGTTTTTCGTGCGCATGTGTAAATTTTATATTGAATCAAAGCCGAATCTTTCCTCTTTACCCCATGTAAGTTCTATGAAAATCGACCACAAGGTTCAGCATAAATGGGTGTTTTTTATGATGCGGTTCTGGCTGAACTTCCAATGAAAGCTCGCATTCACTTTCTCTGTCTCTTTGATGAAATAAAAAATATTTTATTTGCAATGACATGTATTACAATGAAATTGCAATGCATTTATGTACAAATATACACAATATTTACCTGCGGTAGTGCGCAGAACAGCTTTAGTTTGTATATAATGTTTATATACTGGTGTCCACACTTCGGCTCTCTTTACTTTCAATTTTCCTCTTCTTCATTCCCGTCTTCATTTCTTTCTTTTTCCGTGGCAGTGATGTAAGCCCTGGAATAGTCAGTGGCGGTGTGGTACAGTTTGAAGCATGGTGCGACAACAGAGAAACATTACAATCTGTACATTCATAAGAAGACTCTCTGCCTACTCGTTTTTTCTTCCTTGCTGGCGCATTGCCTTCTTCTATCTGTTTTGCGAGGACGGCGCGTTTTGCCTTAGAGCATACCACACACATCCTTGTGACGTTTTTCTTCCTTCCGACAGGCTCAATCTTCGTCGGAAAGTGACGTCCATGAAGCCGAGTGACACTCTCGTCTGCACAGTGATGGAACTTGTTCCTTGTCCGCAAATGTTACTATATGTTGCGCCAAAGCCTTCCTGTATTCCGACTTGTTTTTAGAGGTTTATCTTTGCTATATTCTTTATAAACGATATAATAGTTCAACAAGGCAACGTTGAGAAGGTGAAACCAAACCCATTTCCACCGCTTCAGGGTCTTCACTCGGAACGGCGTGTACGTCAACATCTGGTCGGCCCTATCAACACCTCCCATGTACTTGTTGTACGCTGTTACAATGCACGGCTTGAGAACTGGTTCCCCTTTTGCCCGGTTCTTCTTCCCTGTTTGTTCAAGTTCTGTATCTTCAACAGTAGACATGAGAAGGACTGATTTTCTATCTTCGTAGCGAAGAACGAGTAGGCCATGGTTGTGAGAAACTGTCATGTCCCCTTGCTTGGCTTTCTTTTTAGGCTTCTTGACTGAATCAGGAAGTCCCTTTCGATTGGCTCTCAACGTCCCCGTGGCACCGATTCCCCGCTCCCACAAATTTATGTACAGATTTGTGGACGAATAGTAGTTGTCCATAAAGATGTGATGCCCCTGTCCAACGTAGACGTTCACCAAGTCCATGACTACATCATAAGTTTTGCCACCTTCAGAAACCGGTTCATTCGTTTTTCCAGTGTCGAGTTTGAACTTGCAAACGTATCCGTTGTGCGAGTCACACAACATGAAAGCCTTTATCCCATACTTCTTAGGCTTGTCGGGAAGATAAACTTTGAAAGATAAGTTACCTTTCCAGGGCACCATGCCCTCGTCGACTGAAATGTTTTGATGCGGTTTATACACTCTTGAAAAACGGTGAACTATCCAGTTATACAAGTGTCCCAGTTTATTTATTGTTGAAAAGCACGGGGTGTTACGGCCCGGCATCCTCTTGTTGTCAGACAAATGTAGGTAGGTTATAAGAAGCCAAAACCTGTCTCGGGGCATGCACTTGGCGAAGAAAGGCGTTGAGGTAACATCACTTGTTGACCAGTACTCAGCAAAGTTTCTCTGCATAACTAATGACATGGCTATTGTCATGGCTACAAATACCTTCATCTCTTCTGCATTGGTGTCTTGCCACTGTTGCATTCTTGAACGGGGTCTTAGAATTTTGTCCTCCATTGCTTGTTTGAAATATCTATTGGTTTCCGTTGCCATATCCTGATAGTCATCATCATGTATAAACAAATTGAAAAAGTCAATAGGTTCAGGGTTCTCAGGAAGTTCTATGAACTGGCGCAACCCAGTTTGACCAGTGAAAGGCAAGTTTACACGTGGCCGCGGACCATCCACCCACTCAAACGTCTGTGAATTATCTTGATTATATTGTGGTATGTCGGCAAACTCCTCCTCAAAACCACTAAAGTCTTCTTCGGTGGAATTACTGGCGGCTAGAATCTTTCTGGCAATCTCTGTCTCTACATCACTCAGACCATCTGTGTCACCATGTTCACTATCTATTACAGTGTCCCGATCATATGCATCATCACTGTCTAAACCACTGCTATCATCACGGTCAGTTGACTCCACATCAGAGGCTTCATCAGCATGGATCTCGTTGATGAAGTCGTCGTCGCTTGAAACGGCTTCAAAGCTGCGTGTCCTAGTATGCAACGCCCTAGGCCGTCGCAGGGCCTTTAGTCCACGTCCGCGCAGCATTCTGCTTCAACCTGTAAATTTTTACGACGCATATGTCAAACGGACCATTTTCTGATTTCCTCAGCGATGTATAGCACCGGGCGCGAGGCCCGGAAAATAAACTTCTAAGTCAGGGAAGCTCAGGTTGTCAGTTGCCGAATGACTTTTCTTTTCGAGAAGCAGAGCATCCAAGGAACGGTCTCTCGAGGCAGAGACCAGACCCATGGTAGCATAATCCCATGCTCTCCGGGAACTTCCGTCCCCGTCTTCCGCGGCGGACGCCGGTTTCAATCGCGGGACAGGTTTCCCATGTTCTCTTTTGAGAACGAGAGACTCCGAGGAACAATCCTGTGGGACGAACCCCGGATTCTATTGGGAATGGGTTCCCATGCCGGGTTCCCATGCATGCCCTCTCGACATATATAGCAGAAACCTTCACACGTCGGAATGACACGAAGCTTCTGTACCTAAAAAAAAATTTTTTTAAAAATGCGCATTTTATATTGAAACGAAGACAATGTTTTCCTCTTTACAATGATGTAAAAATTTTAAAAATCGGACTTGCGGCTCAAAAGTTATGAAGCCCGTAATGATGATATATGCTGAGAGCGCCTCATATTCAAAGCCAAATATCACCTTCTGCGCAACACTTGGCGCATCAAAAGTTATTGCCGAAAATACACGTATTTTATATGGAATTGAAGACAATTCTTTTCTCTATATACTGATAAAAAAATTATGAAAATATCCCAAGTAGTTGCTTAGAAATAGAGCGCCGAGGCATGTTTGGGTAAATGCGCCACATGTCTAAAAATTCAAAAGTGCGAAAGTCGCCTATCTCTGTGCGATTGCTGTATTTTCAGTTTTGTTAGCGCAATTGCGATTTTTATATGGGGATAAAGGCCATTCTTTCCTCTTTATTTTGGTATAAAAAAAATAAAAAACAACCAATTGGTTCATATGATACGAAGTGCGAGAGAAAGGTAGCTTATCGCAATATCTTCCCGTAATTGGAGGCTATCTGCCCATGTGGCGGGATGAGAGACAGATAAGCATGTACGGGCCTATCTCACCCCGGGGCAGTGCAGACACTTAGGTGATAATTAGCCGCTGGGCAGTGTAGCCATCGGAGCGAAGCAGGACAAAATTGGCCTTTTGTAAAGCTAATTATCGATGCGTTACGGGTCAACAATGCACACGCAAATTGGTGTGAATTTTGCTGGACGTTCTGACCAGACACTTAACAAAGCTTTATTCTCATGGCGGGCTGCGAGGCATAAATACAGCCATTCTCATGGAGCGACTCGCGTACACAATCAACTCGGAACCCGTTGTCAGGGCTAGCAAAGTAGCGAGACAGCTGTTTATTCTTAGTAAGCGATCCGGGACCCGTACTGAGGTACCTCAGAATCGCTTATAGCCCGCCCGGATAATTCCGGGACCCACAAGTTAAGGGTTAAGTTGTCCCTCTTATATGATGTATATTTTACATTATCATCTCTCTCTGTATTACAACAAATGTCTTCATAACATCTGTATTGTTGGCCTGTGGACCGTTTATGAAATAAACACATATTCAGTATTTTAAGTTTAGTCCTGCAAGGACTCATTAGTTCAGCTAAGTTTCTGTAAGTTAGTTTAATTTTCAAGAAAAATGCGATGGGTAAAAAGTCTAAATATTTTAAAGCCTACAATGATACACGATAACAAACTATGATTTATTTCAAATCGAAATGAAAATGGCGTTTTCTTTTTCGATAGATATTTTCTTTCAGATTCTGTTCTATAATTATCATGTTATTTGGGGAAAATCGACGAAGAGAAATATAGTTTTGAATTTAATTTTATATTGTTGAGAAGTTAGTCCTGTAATTACGCTTAATGCATTAACACCTTTTCTTTGATGCCGAATATCTATCACTTGGCCGGTTCAATTATAGAAGAGGTGGTGCCAACGTCCTGTCATATGACGTAACTGATGAAACTAAACTGGCCCTTAGTTAATTATAGATACACATATAGGCGACATTCAGTCTAGACACAGTGAGCCAATGGATGTAAAGAACATTATATTCAACGAATGAAATTTAGGAATATGGTTAGTTTCGTTTGTTTTGTCGGTGACCGCAACCAGTCATTCGCTATTTTGTATGATGTACACCAATGTACATGGATTAGCAATCACATGCTGACAACAGGTTCGTTATTTAAAACATCAAAGATATCGTAATAATATTCTACCAGAATATATTAATATTCTTCTTAACCTTTTATTCATTACTAACTTCTGAGTGCATTTAACTTCTTTAACCCTTTTGATAATCTTAATATATTTTTTAAAATCTTTTTTTTTACTCCCTATTTTATTTTTGCACTCCGTCAGTGAAAAGACTTCAATGTCAAAGCTGACGTTAAACACATGTTTAACACACACCATCGTAAATTGTTATTACCATGCGAAATTGTTTTGCAACCCTCACAATATAAAACAATTTGTTTATATGTATTTCTTTGAATTTGTAAAATGATATAGATATGGATACGTTGCATAAGTCTTGTTTTTCGTTGAGGAGGATAAGCAAAAATTTGAGGCTTGTTTGTTGATCCAATTTTGTAAAATTATAGAAGGTCATGGGGTCACGAAATCTACAACTTAGAATCCGCATTGGCCAAGGATTCTGCACACAACTTTTCAGCTCTCTGGACCTTTTTGATGAAAATAGCTTAAAGCCTGAAAGGTTGTGACCCCTGTGACCCTATTTGGGGTCACGGGGTCACGAATACTACAATTTACAATCCCCATTGGACAAGGAGTCTGCACCCAACTTTTCAACTCTCTAGACCTTTTGGTACTGGAGAAGGAGATGAAAATAGGTTTTTAAAGTCGTGACCCCTTTGACCCTATATGGGGTCACAGGGTCGACAATTTTACAATTTACAATTTGGTTCTTGAGAAGAAGTCGAAAAAGTGAAAAGTTTACAGGCGGGTGGATGGACGGACGGATGCCTTTCAGGCCTGATGAGCTAAAAAGCTGAAACCCCCAAAAGGCACATGATATGGGGAGGTCGTATACCAAATTTGGTGAAGATTGGTCAAGCAGTTTTAGAGAAACAATGGGAACACCGATGCGGACGCTGAAGGGAACTAATGTGCTAACCAACTCCAGAATGTTATTTTTGCAGTCGTCCATAGGTGCTAACCAGCTCCAGAATGTTATTACTACATTTGTGTTTAATGTGCTTGTCAGCTCCAAAATGTTATTAATGCATTCGGTGCTAACCAACTCCAGAAAAGCCATACAATGTAATAATTAATTGATGTCAGGATGTCATTAGATGAGTACTCACAAGATGGCCCAGACGAGTTGCACGTGGAGCAGGTCCTGGTTGATGTAGTCCTGGTTAAGCTCCCACCTACACGTCATTTCCTCCCAGTTGTATACCAAGCACCGCACCGCTCCCACCTTCTCCGGGCGGTCTGCACATGCACAAAGTTCTCCATAACAATCATCTTTCCTTCCAATCACTGTACAGAAAGTACTCTACCAAAAATTGCCAAACACAAATATACATGATTACTAGTCAAATCCCAAGTCTAATTTTGGTAACAAATCATTCCAGATCCTACACTTGAAGATAAAAACCTACAGTAAGTATAGATTAAAGCATCATCATTTTTGGAAAACATTTTGGGAACTGGCTTTCATATCAAATAATTTAATTCACCTATCATGGATGTAATATTTTTTAGGTAAACTTCATTGACCCTATTAGAGCATCACAGTGATAATTTCTACTAAGTTCAATTACAGATTCATGGGCAATAACACCTTAATTAAACAAATTATTTCACTATTGAATGCATGGTGGGATACAAAATGGCGCTTTCCATAAGCTCAAAGTTGAGGGTAGTCATGCTTCAGAGTTTCAAAAACAGAAACAGCTATGATGAATATAATGATGTGAACTTGTTGACAAAGGATTAAACTTAGTGCATATAAGGTGGGTTTGTAATTTGTCATGAACATTTTCAGTGGTTTTGAAGCCAATTTTGTTGCGACAACCACAGCGTTGGAATTTTGCGCCGAGAAATACTAAGCCATCATCAGTTAAACGTGGGGTCAGGCCAATAATCAACATCCAATAATAAATGAGGCCTACCACCACGTTTAACATTGTTGAACTACTAGGTGTAATACTTTCTGAGAAAACTTGTCCCTACTGAGGCATTACAGTGTTTTTTCAGTACCAAGTTCAATTTCAGAATTCGAGGGCCCTAGCTAACTCCATTAAAGGTGCACTCCGGCAAATTTTTGACCTTTTTCACTCTTAACTTTTCTGAAACGTTAACAATATACATTACCTATTGGTTAAAATTTAAAAAATAATAAAAAATTAAATTTTAAGTTATATTTGAAAAACTTTTTTTGTGTGAAGTTTAGTGGTACGCAATAACAGTAAGTCGTCACGTGACTTCCGGTACTCGCGTGTAACACGACACCACGGTGGATCATGGAGGTCGGTATGGCCACTCAAGCGACTGAGAAAACTTTCATGGTATGTGGACGTAATATTGTTTTCCATGGGTACATGTGGTGTATATATTGATTGAAGTACAAGTGAATACGCATTGAACATTTCAAATATGTCATCATGTTGAGAATATGTATGTTCGTAATAATAATTCAAGTTCGAAGTTCGGTCATCTGTAGTTCACTGTTCCGCGCATTACGAATCGCAATCGCTGAATCAGCTGTTGATTCGTTGAACAATGACTTTTATAAGACAATACTGTTTTGAGTTTATGTAAGACATCGATAAGGTAAAAGTGTACCATCACACTACCGGTACGAGTACGAGCCTTCGTCGTGTAAAATGAATGCAAAATTTATTATGGATCTACGAAGTCTCTTCCACTTTGCCACCTTGTCAACCGAATACCGTAAATCCTTGAATAATCGCCCGGTCTAATGATAAATTCCTCGTTGATATACATAATTGGCATGCCGAGTTAAATTTAGCAAATGTAAACAAACAAGTGCATGGTATTCTCCGGCTATAGTCTCCTTTTTAGAAATAATTCCGGCATATTTATGTGACTTTCAACCTCACGGCAAGAGCTTTATTTACAATATATTTACAACTTAAAATCTACCCGATTATTCAAGGATTTACGGTAATAACTGTTCCTTTGTTTTGATTACCAGCAAATTCTTGATTAATAACTACGTTTGTCTTTTCTTTGGAAATACTGAAAATAAATCCAATTAGATAGGCTACCAAAGGGGTAAAACTAAATAATTATTAACTAAAAGCAACATTTTATTTAAATTGGTGCAAGTATTATGTTGTGATATACTATCTGATCATCTGTCATTTGCTATTGACTAGATTCAATGAAAACATACTTTTATATTAAATGTTTGCATCAATTAAGTCATGTATTTCTTAATGACTTGTTAAAAAAAAAGTAAAATTGATTTTGCAGAAGGAAGCAGAGAAAGACACTCCGGAAGGAGCAATGAATAGAGGGGCGGGTCCAGCTTGTTACAGCAGTTGACTAGAAGAGGGCAGGTGAAGACATTTGGCTGTACGAGGCTGATGACGTGGAGAGGTTGAGAATTTTGTATTAACAATAACAAATAAATATTATGATTGAAGTGATGTTTTTTTTATTCACTGGATTAATATGTTAGTGGTGTTGACAAAAGTGAGCATGCAGGCCTATCAGAAACTGCTGTTAGCAGTGTAAAAAGCTGGAATTATGACTGATGTTAAACAAGAGTCATTAGAAGATGACATATCCAACCGGTTCCACAAAATTTGTAGAACACATATTTTACAGATACTTGTGTATCTACTAACGTACTTCAGTTAGTGGGTATCTAAAATTTCAACTGCGCTGCAGCCCATAAATCGTGACCAGGCATACCTAACATACTGTATATTTCAAACATCTTTGTGTTAATATATCATTTTAGTACACAACCATATTGCATTTCACCAAATATGTTATATTATACCAACTATATGTATGTAATTTCAAAGAGAGGCGTTAATATAAGCCTCCTGGCTTGTTCGCCAATCTGTATTTCTTCTGAAATAAAATACGTTTAAACCAGTTAGTGGGTATTACAGAGTTTCAGGAATGTTAAGGGTTTTAGACTTCTGCTCCAGAAGCAGTCAAAATCAACAACAACCAACATCCCTCTCATGTTTCTATGGAAACAGAAACAAATAAATTTTTCAGAAAACATTTGATAATATCAAAAGGCCCACTTCAGTCAATGGGTAATACACATGCAAAGTTTCAGGAAGATATGATGAACAGTTTTGGAGCTGTGCTCCGGAAACGAACCTGTCTCTGAACAAAGTCAAAATTCAACAAGTTTCTATGGAAACGGAAAAAAAAATAATTCAGAAATCTGAAAATATCAAAAGGCACCACGTCAGTTGGTGGGTAATACACGTGCAAAGTTTCAGAAAGATATCATAAATGGTTTTCGAGTTCTGCTCCGGAAACGAAATGATTACGGACGGACAGACGGACGGGGCGATGACTATATCCCACGGTATTACATACCGGTGGGATAATAATAGATTAAAGGGACAGAACTCCATAAAAAATCAACTTGTTTTTAACTAGATCAATATTTATGTTAGGAGTAAACAACGAGCACATCAGAAGCTCATCCCCTCTGCAATTTGGTGTTGAATGAAAGCAAAGTGTCATAATGTGGTGTCCATTTCTAGACCCCACACATCAAGCTTGTACATTTATAAAACACACTGATATTCATGAGCGGGAACAATGGTTTATTCACCCAGCAGTACAATTGGGTACCTGGTATGAAAGTTAAGGCAATGTAACATAAGTTCAAGCACTTTAATTGGCATCTAGGTTGCATGCTCCAAGTCAACTTCCAAGTCTATCATTGACAAATTTTAAGTCATGCTGCATTTTATCAACTTTTCTATGGATGATCCTACACTAGCACAGAAAAATTAACAAACTGAAGCAATTTAAATTAGCCAGTGACTTCAGGAAAAATTTTACCTCAGTGACTTGAGGTTGAAAAAAGAACAATGTTGGTCTTTACATCAGGGTAATAATGTGTGTGCAGTATGAGCATGTCCCTTTGTGGTGAAGAGTTCAGCTGGTAGAAGTATTGAATCCTATTATTATCATTTATGAAGCTGTCATTGACTAGGAGCTTCTGATGTTGATAATGTTCTTAATGGATTGCAGATCAATGTAAGATGCCAAGTTACTGGTGCTTCATCCATGGATAACTGAAACATAAGAAAAGATTTAAACATCAATATTGTACAATTCAGTTCTAAATGTTCATTAAGTCAATTATTAACAAGCAACCATCATGGTTAAGATATATCCCAATAAATGGGTATACCCAACTTCCCAATGCAAGGCATAACTCTTGCCAGTCTCCATTACTGGCTGATTTAGGCCTTGCACTATTTCCTTAAGAAATCTGTGCTTAGAAATCCAGGCCCACTATGCATTTCTGGTGCAGCGATTCACTATCTAGGCACAACAAAGCGAGGGAAATACTGCAAGGCTTAAATCAGCCAGTAATGAAGACTGGCAAGAGTTATGCCTGGCGTTTGGAAGTTGGGGTATACCGTGCAACTGGCATACTGTTTTACTTTGCTGAATAATATGTCCAATGTTATAGAACATATTTGGAATCTTATACAGAACATAAACTAGTTTTCTAATTTAAAAAAAAAAAAAGTTGGTGGGGGTATAATAAAATAAAATAACTTCAAAATTTAGAATTGATTTGGGTATTAACACCGCTTTCAAGAATATTTCACTATTATCATGGATACTAGTATTATTGCAAGGAGAAAGCCTGCAACGCCATGTGGCTATGCATTGCGCTGAAACCTGCGAGCATCGGCTGAAACTAGAGCCCCATTGGCCAAAGAGTCTGTACATAGATAAGTCAGCTCTCTTGAGTCACTGGTTCTGGAGAGGAAGTAAGAAAATAGGGCCATGGGCTCTGTAGCTCATCAGGGATTATATTGTTTGATGATTGTTCTGAATATAATGCACAACCCCTAGCCCTGAAATTGGCAGTGCATATCAAAAACATGACAATACACTAAATTTTTATAAAATGTATTGTCCATGTATGACAATTCCATATTGATGATAAGATTAAAATTAAAAAAGAAATTAAATTAAAAACATTTGGAGTCAGAGAAACAATACAAATCCCTTCTCAAGTGAGTATACTGTATTAATGAATCATACTTATGAGTGGAAAAATCATTCACAAAGACCTGACCAAAACAAAATGAACATTTATCATAGCCCTTAGACTAAAATTTAGTCTATGGAATTTTTTTAATTATTGTATCTTGAACTATCTTCATCCTAATGATTATATATTTTTCAACACTAACAGTTTGTGTATTCAGTTTATCTAGACTTGCTGAATAAAGATCTAGACTGTATTAAAAGCTCTTATTTTTACACAGTCAAGGAGCAGGATTACATAGCAAGGCCTGATGAGCTAAAAATATAGCCATGGGCTCTGTAGCTCATCATGATATGTATTGATTGCAAATAGATTGTTCTCAGCTTGTTCTCGAGCTTTTTATACTGGAAAATAAGTCAAGAATAGGATTTTATATTTAGAATATCCATTGTGGAATTTGTCTAAGGAATGTGTACACAACATATCAGCTCTCTAGAAAATGTGAAACTGGGGTCAATCTCCATAGGCCAAGAAGTCTGCACATAAAATTTCAGCTCTTTGGAGTAATTGGTTCTGGAGAAGAAGTCCTAAAAGCAAAAATTTTACACATGGACAGACGGATGGATGGACACCGTATCATGCAAGAAGTCTGAAGCACATTGGGCCTTTCAGCCCTGATGAGGTAATAAGCGAAAAGTTAACGGATGGACGGACAGTAGACAGGGAAAGGTTACCAGGTTGGAATTACATGCCATTTATTTAGTGAAAAAAAATACAATAATTATATATTTGGGATAACAGTTTCAGTAAAGATGTGATAATTACAACTTACTCTCATCAACTTCTCGCATGTTGAACAGTTTTGCTTTGAAACACTAGGTAGGGGGCATTTCATCCACCTGGATCTCATCTGCACAGGTAACTCAATGAACAGTCTCTTGTTGGGCTGGGATCATACATGATGCCTTCATTTTCATTAGTGGTTTCCGTAATGTCGAAGAGGTGTAATGTCCAATATGTCTTCGGAGAATGTGATAATCTCCAACATTGTTGGCTGAATTGCTGAAATAGTTACATATATTGTATTAAAAATATAAAATTTCACATCTATATTATGCAATGATTATGAATGTATAACTGAACAGGATGACAGCCATCTAATATTGTTCAATATTGTTCCTATTGAACACATAACTATTAGTGCTTAGCTAGTGAAAGTAGAACTCTGTAGCTCATCTGGTATTAATTGCTTTATTTATTATTTTTAAGATTGAGTATGAATACTCCACAGTGATCCAGGAGTTTTACAAGCTCACATGGCTACCAATACTCAACTTGTGTTAGCCAAAGGTTACAATATTAGTCTCAGACCCAAGGACTTGTGTCAAATTTATTTCTCTGAATGTGAAAGAGTGAATCATTATTATGATTTAATAAATGTCTCATAAAGGTTTATGTTGGTAATTTAAAAATTTAATACTAAATGATACACTTGGGCTACTGTTCTAGTGTTTTTTTCATTTTGGGTTAGTGAAAATTAAAACCAAAGGCCCAACCTAATCGCTATACTGTATTTCCTCTAATAAACGCCCGGGCGCTAATTTTTCAAGCACTCCTTGACCCCCCCTTGCGCTTATTAGAGACCCGGCGCTTATTTTCTCAACTGCCCTTGACCCCCCGGTGCTTATTAGAGGCTGGGCACTTTTAAATATGGTATATTTCAGATTATCAGTAAAATTTATCATCTGTTTACTCCAGTTTTTGGTTTCTACATACCTAATAATACTTACCGAATGATGGGTTTGTTCCAGATATCTAATTCTTTTCTCATTCTGCATGTACACACTAGTTTTGAAAAGCAGTTGGAATTTTCTGCTTTCATAGACTCATCTGCAGTAGTCAGTTTCACACTGAAATAAATAATCAGCATGCCATTATTAATGGATTAAATCTTTAAAGCAAAGAAGTGTAATTGAATTTGACTACTATTTAATTTGACATTCAATCACTATTTAAAATCTTTCTGCTTTTTCCATTGGTACTACACATATTTCTCATATTTTAATCGATCAACAAAATTATGGTTCAGAAGTGTTTATTATTCTAAACTACATAATAATTTGGTATTTGTCATTGACAAAATATAACACAAACAGAAGTGTTTATGTTTGACACAAAGGGCCTAGGAAGAGGGAATTGTGTATGAATTAAATTAATTAAAAACAAACATTCAAGGTATCGTTAATCCTTGAATAATCACCTGCCTTGAATAATTGCTGAGTCTAAGCCCTTTTTGAAATAAATAATCCCCTACCTTCAATAATCATCAGGTTACAGTTAGCATTTGTAAATAAACAAATGGCTATCTCCTTTTCAAAAATAATTCCAGTAAAGCATAACAGTAAAATTAACATGGACATGGACATTTCAATTTTAATCATATTATGTGTTCATTTATATATTGATTTTTTTTCTCACTCCATTCTATTCATCCTTGGTGAACAGTCTATTCAGTAGCAGAAATTATTGGTTGATCACATTTTATAAAATGAATTATAGATAGTTATCAGTGGACAACTATAAGCAATATGTAAACCTATCTGAATTACATTCAAGTTGATGAATTCTAAAAAATGTAACATAATAACGATAGTACACTTTAGTACCTTATCTATTTTTGTTGTTGAAGTTGGCCAAATGACAAGTAATGAAATCATGAAAATAGTTTAAATTACATTACAGAAATTTACTGCATTCCAAATATGAAACAGTGATTTTATTCACGGACCGGGTCAAAATACAATAAGATTACTAATTTATTCTTTCAATTAGCAGACTGACTGGCACACAGAAATTGACCTAACAAATTCTTATTCCGAAAGTGAGAGATTCAGAGAGCTGAGAGAGTGACAATTGGGACCTGAAACTAACAATTATACTATAGATTCAAACGTCTACAAGGCGTAAATTAGATTTATTTATAGGCCTACTTGCGCAAACCAAAACTTAGTTGCGATCTGGTCTGAAGAATATTTATTACCGGAGAAAAAGTAAACACTGTCAGCCGCATGAGGGGACGTTGTTCAGTTCAATGGAATTTGAGCCGGAAGAAATTATATTTGAAACTATTTACGTGTTCCTACAAACCTGAGGCTTGACGTGCACATTTCAAAACCTAAATATATTCGATTATCCACAAATTACGATCAAATAATAGTGTGAAAGCGTCCCACTCACCTCTCGAGTCGCGTATCTCTACTGGTGGATTCCTACTGGTACAGTACCGGTGCTCCGACACTGTGACAGGTGACATGCGTCGAGGTTTGGGAGAAAATGACCGTCCTTCAAGTTTGACCTACGGCAAAGTTGAAATATTCGTGTCTTTGATGGTTGCTCGCTGTAGATCTTTTATTAATATGACTGTCGATTGTCTGAAGGCTCCGTCGGATTGTCGTCGGTGCTTTCGCTACACGTTTGTTTACTGCACTGTGAGGAGTTGGTGGTGGAAGTGGTGTACACGCGAGTCAATCATTTCCGGTTTAGCCGCCATATTTATGGAAACGTTTCCATAATTAAGATGACAAATTTTAGCGGTGATTTTCTCGAAAACCCCTCGACAAATTTTTGCCATTTTTTGTGGAAGTGTCTGAATAGTAGAAATGAACAAATCCATGTTAAATAATTGCAGGAAAACCTTCTAGTTTAAAAGTGGAAAATATGCCGGAGTGCACCTTTAAAGTGTAATTTTAGTTTTGGTAAAATTTATTTTGGTGGATGGAAGCATCACCCCTTATTACAAGTTATCTCCCTTCTCTAGTATGGCCACTGCTATGCACAACATGTTTTGCATGCTCATTCGCTTTCGCTGTATTTGCATCCTGCACTTCATTGCATTTAAATAACCACTTCGTCCCACCCAGTAGCATTATTGATGGAGGTTAGTGTTTCATCCTTCCTTCAATAATTGGCAATTAACAATGGGATTACCTTTTAAAGATCAGGCGCAATATATTGTTATCTATTGAATTCTAAACCACGTCAGTTTCATACCAATATCCCAGGTCTTCTTTTTCTCTAGGTTTTACCAAAGAAAGGGGCAGATAACTCTAATTTTTTAGCCTCAGAAAACATTGGATATTGAAAATGTCACTCTTTTCTGTTGAGATAGAGTGTATGGGTGAGATTATTGACCATTTTGAATAGTAACATATATTTAAGAGCTTTTGAGCTTGTGCTGACCACTGCCCCGCCCACTTTCATTCCAGTAGGTGGGGCTTAATTAGACATTTTCAAAAACAGCAGTGTAAAAATAATTTACGGGCTGATTTTAAGAATTTAAAGTCTAGTAATTGTCAAATTGAAACAACTTCTCAACAAATCCTGAAAGTGACCAATGGGTACAATATGTATCCTTTAATGATTTTAAATTCTTTTTATGTAATGCCATACTCCTGGTAATTTCTTAATTCAACCTTTTTTGTGTAATTAAACTTACAAAAATAATACTTCAGAACAGGCTTTCAAACTTGATAAAGAATAGAGTCAGGAGTATCTTCACAACCATAATTTCATTCACCTATGTTCAATACTGATTGTTCCCAAATATTATCATTTTGATGGTTATCGGTTCAGTATAGTGGCGATATGTTAAAGAAATGATTTCCGATCGAAAACCAGACAATGCATCGCGATAAACGCGCGTCAATCAGTCAAACGTAAGTTTGGAAACTTATTTACAACATTTGGGTTAATGATATTCAATATGTCATATAATTAATGTACATGACAATGTGGTGTGTAATTTCAGTGTCTTCACCATGTATAACGATGTTACTATATTTTAATTGAAAACTAGTAATTATGATATATTTGGCAATTGGGGATAAATATGCTAGTTGAGTGAACTTATTTGAACTGAAATTAGCACATTTGGTATTTTGACACGTATACTAAAGCCAAATAAAACATTATGAAACCAAATGGACGCCTCTTTAAATATTTTGGTAAGTAAACCTCTAAAGATAATGAAATTTCACATAGAACAAATAGAACCAAATGACCTATCCAACTAACAAAATGGTATTTTATAAATTTTAAATAAATCCCTCAAGAAGCTCTATGACTCGAGGATAAAAGCAGAGTGACAAACAGTGGTTCCTTACTTGCTCAGAGATCAGCATCCTCGATAATCCAGCGCTATTGTTCCGATAAATCTACACACAAGCGCTGGAAAACAGTAAGGGTATTTATCCCTAACCTAGTTACCTCCCTTGGGTCCATGTTATCCAATCAGAAACGAAACGCAGACACTATCTGCGTAAACAACTCGACCAATCAAAACGCATCACTACCGTTGTTTATAGAAACAAACATGGCTCACTCACTCGATTATGATAAAATTTGTAACAAATTCAGCGTAGAAAACCTGACAGAAACTCAAAAGAAAGTTTTAAGAAGTCTGTACGTGAGAAGGGTGTATTCATGTCCATCAAAACGGGTGGACGTAAATGATTAAAATCCCTGTGCTGTGCTGTGCTACTGCGATAGCCAAGATCCTGACACGAGAGTGCTTGTTATTTCACCCTTGATTTCAAGTGATCTCATTGGTTGTTAGAAAGCAAGCGTTTCGCTGAGTCATTGCGAAGGGAGGTAACTAGGTTAGGGATAAATACCCTTACTGTTTTCCAGCGCTTGTGTGTAGATTTATCGGAACAATAGCGCTGGATTATCGAGGATGAGAGATCAGTAGTTGTCACATGATGTAATTCAACCAATCATGCAACTTTTTACAACTCTACCAAATCCTGAGATAACAAGGCAATGGTAAATATCTACCGTACAACATTCCTTTTCATGATAAGTATGATTCTCATGGAGTTCTCTATTTAACACACCTTACGGAATGACAATTCCACCCAAGAATTCCTTCAAGAAATCTAATAATTATTAAGATACTGATTTATAAGAAAGTGGAAATAACTTACAGTCGACGGTGACATACTGACTGCCGACATTGCATTGCTTGTCTGTGGTGTTGAGGTGGCAAGTGTAGATGCCCTGTTCGTCCCCAGAGCTGACGGGGTATTCCAGCCGGATACTGCGTGTACTCAGAATGCTTACATAGATGTTTGGCACTACTCTCTCTCCATCCTCAAACTGTTTGCTGAAGTACATGTCTCCAGACACATTGCCGGAGATGGCCAGGTCCGTCACATTACATGTCAGCTTCACCTTCTCTCCTATAAAGCCATATGGGTTAATCGGGCGAACAACTGAAATCAAAAGAAAACTCTACATCCACCAAAACAAAAGCTACCATCTTTATCACTGTTTTGGTAACATCATTGATGAGCAGGGACACAAAACAAAGTGTAAGTTGTGGAGATGATGTGATAACCAATCCTACATCTACAACCCTGTCCAAAGCCATCTTGATCAGGGATCTGGGTCCTGCACAAATTGTCACTCTGTATAAATGTTCATGCAATATTTTGCATATTATTTTTTTGTCAAATTTGCCATTCATTATTAAAGATTATACAACATATTATTTCGGTAAGGTGAGGTGAGGTGAGTTGGGGTTTAACGCCGCTTTCAAGAGTATTTCACTTATATCATGGCTGCTAGTATTACGGTAGGGAGAAAGCCCGCAACGCCATGTGGCTATGCATTGTGGTGAAACCTGCGAGCATCAGCTGGAACTAGCGAACCATGGGTGGTACTAGGCTGAAATTCAGTGTAACATTGCACCCAGACCTTACTGCGTGTAGAACAGTTCTCTTCTACAGACAAAGTTGCCGTGCCCCCGGCGGGATTCGAACCCCGGACCTCTTGATCCGAAGCCGAACACGCTAACCACTGCGCTATCCCGCCCCCCCTATTTCGGTAAGAGGGCCAATCTAGTTATAACTAGCTGTAATGTTATACATTTTCTAAGTCCGTCATTACATCTAGCAAATTACCCACCAGTTCTGTGTCGCACAAGCACGGAAATCAACAAATGGCAAAAGATTTGGCTCAGCTCTTGAGGCGACTAAGCATTTGGATGTTTTTGACATTTTTGACAACCTTGACAGAAGTTCCCATTGCTTTCGATGATTCCGTTGAATTCCATCAATTTTAGCAAAGCTGTCGCACAGTGATAGTATTGAATAGAATTATTTCACTGAATTTGTGTATCCTTAATGGCCTTCCATTTCAGTTAAAATACTTATTCCCACATATTTTATTTTATAAGCGAATTTACTGAGTGAAACTGTAATTACACATGTTTACTGACAGGTTTAGCAAAATATATATGCATTTCCTAATTTCACAGATTCACTGTTATATATCTTCCATACAGACAGAGCTTTGTCATTATATTGACAGTTAAAAAAATTTAATTTGCAGTTGAATAGTTGACAGCAAATTTAATATTAATACAATACACATAATGTTAGAGGCTACTTATTTTCTTAGTTCATATAAAAAAAAAAAAATTTAACATTACTAAAAAATAGACATAATCATTATGCATCCTCTCCGATGAAATGAGCAAATGATACCGATATGAATTGGTTAATGTTGAAGTAAACACTGCTGTAAAGATATTCTTATCTCAGAAAACAATTTCGTTAAATGAATTTGTTTGTACCAATAACAGATCTGAGTAATATCTGCTGTGGACGCAACATCATGTAGATGCATTACATTTAGAAGGAGATATTCTATCTTAACTCATCTATTAAAATATACAATTGAACTTCAATGATGCACTTGTTTTTTTTCTGATTTATTTTAGATAGTTGTAATTCCGCTTACCCATGTCAAGAAAACTGCTCATTTAAAAATGTAACGTTTTGAGACTATGAGTTATGTCAGGAATTATTTATTTGTATTTTCACTACTATATTTCAAACTATTCTTTTGAAAAAGACCATGAACAGGCGTGCGAAAACAAGATATTTTAAAATGATGGCATCTTTTAAGAAAAACAACCAATAAGAATGTTTCAAATATGCCTATTCCCAAATGTAGGTTCTTTGTTTACATTTGCTATTGATTTCATTCTAGATGACAATTTTAATCATTGTCAAAAACGCATGTAAATTTTGGGAACAAATAATCTACCAATGATATGCTTTCTTTCTTCTTTAAAACGAAGCAAGTTGCAGGTTCTTGATTACAGTCACAGGATACATGCATATTTCAATATCATTCTACTGGATGTAATATTCTTAACCTTTCTTGCTAACAAAAGCTACTGCTGAAACTTACAGGTCTATCTTTAATTTCGACAATGTTGAGTATCAATCTGACAGATCGTTTGCCAATACAAATATATAATTTCATTGCAATAGGTTTATAGTATTTATTTTGTATAGCAAATAATATAAGTCAGGCAATGACATTGATTTAGTTAATTTTTTTATGAAACTATCATTTGAAACGCTCTATGATTTTTGTAAAATAACTATAATTTAAATGAATCTAAATAAATGACTTGGGGATTTCGGAATTGTTAAATGAGAACTTATATATAATTAATGTAGCCTTCAATAGATGCGATATTCATTTTATATGATCCATCCTTTGTTTACATTTTGCCCAGTTGTCTGCGTAGACCTTTACATTCATTTTTCAGAAACAAATGAATAAAATATTAACGATCAGCTTAAACGCTGAAGTATAACATACTGTTAAATATTTCAAACAAGGTTATTATGCGAGAGTGCTTTGTAACAAAACTGTAGCTGTTTGACATATGTTTTCAGTATTGTTTAGGCCTTTATGTTGCCTAGCAATCATGTATAGAGAGCTTTATAATTTGTTTCTAGCAATGTAAGATGTCTACATGTCGTTAACTGTACCCAAGATTGTGCAAGTAGCGATGAAAACAGTATGAAAATATCCTAAGCACCCATTTTGAAAACAGCATCAGTGGTCACTGCAGAAATGTATGTGAACTAGGACCGTGCCTGTGATTGGTTGAAATGTGACTTCCTGTCCTCATTTCATTGGTCGGTCAAAGTTCACCAAAGGTCAGTTAAACACGACCTCTAGCAGTAATTCGCTAGATGTAATGACGAACTTAAGGGACGTTTAACAGCTAGTTTTACCTAGACTGGTTAGAGGATAAAACATATATGTCATTTCACGGCCCGATAAGCCTTATCCATAGAAAACAATTATCCATATTGGAAGAAAATGGTGAGACATGTAAAGCGACAAGGTTGTTAAACTGTTCAGTGTGAGAGGTGGATTTGTAGGTCTCATGCAATTTTGAGAGTTCAGACAGCAAGATGATTGAAAATTCCATGATTGTACAATATCTAAAACTTTACACAGATGTTTAAGTATCAATACATAAGTCAGATGGTTTGAACTACCTTCGAGCGACCATTTTAATGTGAATACATTAATATGGCAGATCGATGGAAAATCGACTCGCATGGCTCAACCAAACCATGTACATTCGTTTTAGAACTCTTTTTATTGATGTGAGAGTATTTTTCAGCCACTGGTAAAAGTTATCTACTTAAAATTCTTTGTGAGAACACTTTATTTCAGTAAGAAGGGTGTGCTACAGCTCCTTTAATATACACATGAAGACTATTCAAACTGGCAATAAAAGGACTTTGTCTAATCTTAAAAAGTGGTAATTAGTAATCACTTTCATTTTGACTTTTTTCCCACTTTGTTGGATCAAAAAAAAAAAACATAGCACCCTTTAAAGCAACTCTCGGTATTGAGAACAACTAGGGTGTATTTGCAGTCCCATGTGATAACAATAGAGGACTTTTAATATAACATTTTATTCCCTGTAAGGGCGGCTTAATAATTAAAACTTGGATTAATCTATGATTGTGAATCTCAACTTTGTTAATTTGTTAAATCTTGATACTAACTTATTCATTAAATGAGATTGATAAAATGGTTATGTTGACTTACTTCCACTAATGTCGCGGGCAGCAGAGAGAGAGAGGAGAGTTGGGAGAGAGAGGACGTGGAGAAGGATCACTGCGTCCCACCTGTCCATCAGTCGGCTACACATCCTCACTGCAGGCAGCACTCCCTCATCCTTCCTGCCTCATCTACCTACCCAACTCACTCAGGAGGTACCCTGCAACAAAACACACAGTCCTTCAAATATCAACAAGTGTTTGCCGCAAAAGCTGCTTCAACTACTATAGTCAGGAACACAGGTAAGGACATCCTACAAATATACCTTAGTCCTTGACACAGGTAGGGATACACTTCTCACATATACTAGTCACGAACACAGGTAAGGACATCCTACAAATATACCTTAGTCCTAGACACAGGTAGGGATACACTTCTCACATATACTGGTCAGGAACACAGGTAAGGACATCCTACAAATAAACCTTAGTCCTAGACACAGGTAGGGATACACTACTCACACATACTAGTCAGGAACACAGGTAAGGACATCCTACAAATATACCTTAGTCCTGGACACAGGTAGGGATACACTTCTCACATATACTAGTCAGGAACACAGGTAAGGACATCCTACAAATATACCTTAGTCCTAGACACAGGTAGGGATACACTACTCACACATACTAGTCAGGAACACAGGTAAGGACATCCTACAAATATACCTTAGTCCTGGACACAGGTAGGGATACACTTCTCACATATACTAGTCAGGAACACAGGTAAGGACATCCTACAAATATACCTAAGTCCTGGACACAGGTAGGGATACACGACTCACACATATACTAGTCAGGAACACAGGTAAGGACATCCTACAAATATACCTTAGTCCTAGACACAGGTAGGGATACACGACTCACACATATACTAGTCAGGAACACAGGTAAGGACATCCTACAAATATACCTTAGTCCTAGACACAGGTAGGGATACACTACTCACACATACTAGTCAGGAACACAGGTAAGGACATCCTACAAATATACCTAAGTCCTAGACACAGGTAGTGATACCCTACTCACATATATACTTGTCCTGGACACAGGTAGGGATACCCTACTCACATATATACTAGTCCTGGACACAGGTAGTGATACCCTACTCACATATATACTTGTCCTGGACACAGGTAGGGATACCCTACTCACATATATACTAGTCCTGGACACAGGTAGTGATACCCTACTCACACATATACTAGTCCTGGACACAGGTAGGGATATCCTACTCACATATATACTAGTCCTGGACACAGGTAGTGATACCCTACTCACACATATACTAGTCCTGGACACAGGTAGGGATACACTACTCACATATATACTAGTCCTGGACACAGGTAGGGATATCCTACTCACATATATACTAGTCCTGGACACAGGTAGTGATACCCTACTCACATATATACTAGTCCTGGACACAGGTAGGGACACCCTACTCACATATATACTAGTCCTGGACACAGGTAGTGATACCCTACTCACATATATACTAGTCCTGGACACAGGTAGGGATACCCTACTCACATATATACTAGTCCTGGACACAGGTAGTGATACACTACTCACATATATACTAGTCCTGGACACAGGTAGGGACACCCTACTCACATATATACTAGTCCTGGACACAGGTAGGGATACCCTACTCACATATATACTAGTCCTGGACACAGGTAGGGATACCCTAGTCACATATATACTAGTCCTGGACACAGGTAGGGATACCCTACTCACATATATACTAGTCCTGGACACAGGTAGGGATACCCTACTCACATATATACTAGTCCTGGACACAGGTAGTGATACCCTACTCACACATATACTAGTCCTGGACACAGGTAGGGATATCCTACTCACATATATACTATTCCTGGACACAGGTAGGGACACCCTACTCACATATATACTAGTCCTGGACACAGGTAGGGATTCCCTACTCACATATATACTAGTCCTGGACACAGGTAGTGATACCCTACTCACACATATACTAGTCCTGGACACAGGTAGGGACACCCTACTCACATATATACTAGTCCTGGACACAGGTAGGGATACCCTACTCACATATATACTAGTCCTGGACACAGGTAGGGACACCCTACTCACATATATACTTGTCCTGGACACAGATAGGGATATCCTACTCACATATATACTAGTCCTGGACACAGGTAGGGATACCCTACTCACATATATACTAGTCCTGGACACAGGTAGTGATACCCTACTCACATATATACTAGTCCTGGACACAGGTAGGGATATCCTACTCACATATATACTAGTCCTGGACACAGGTAGTGATACCCTACTCACACATATATACGAGTCCTGCACACAGGTAGTGATACCCTACTCACATATATACTAGTCCTGGACACAGGTAGGGATATCCTACTCACATATATACTAGTCCTGGACACAGGTAGGGATACCCTACTCACACATATATACGAGTCCTGCACACAGGTAGTGATACCCTACTCACATATATACTAGTCCTGGACACAGGTAGTGACACCCTGCTGTCACATACCTTAATGCTGCAGACCTGAACACAGGTCAGACCCAACACACAGATTCACCAGACCTGAAGTCAGGTAGAGACACCACACACACATACGTTAGTCCTGAACACAGGTCAGAAGCTCAAGAGGTATGTCCAGTGTGTGTTTACACATCAAGTTTGACCTCTAGATGCTGGCTGGGTCTATCAAGTAGTAACTCCTCATTACTCTTTCACTGTCTTGTCCCCATACACGTAACTACGTAGCCAGTCCTATTTCTAGGAAGTACATTCATAGTAACACACCCTATCAATAGCTCGCTTGTCACACACAGACAGGGTAAATCAGGTCACTCTCAACCCTGGGTGGAGAAAGCCTGGTTTTACCTCGTACTATAAATACTTCATAGAGATGATAATGCAAACCTCATGCAATAGCTCACTTGAAAGCTAATTGACTGCTGTGTAAAAGATACCACAAACACTTACTCTATTCATAACGGTTAACGAGCTACATACATTTTAACAATTGAACTTTTTGAACAAAAGATTTTCGGGCTCACAGGGACATAATGCGCTACAGCAACCTCCAATTCAAGTTCTGTTTCTTTCAATGTGTTATGTAAAAAATTTAGTTTAACAAATTCATTTCATAACATTATCAAAGAAAAGTTTATAGTTAGGGCACAATTTAAACATTTTCCACAAAAAGTAAAATTTGTGATTTTGAGACTTTTAGAGGGTTATTTTCATGGAAGAATTTGTTATCGTAAATCACTAAAGATAATGATTAATAGCTCATTTTAAAACAGTTATATAACAGTTATTATTAAGGACAGTAATTCTTAAGCATGGATCATTGTTTATGTGTGACAGGTCATAGAACAAAGATCATAACTGCTTCACTAATTATGTAATTGAAACGTTATTGACACCTACATATACAATTTCAATAACAACAACTTATATGTTGAAACCCTTTCATCAAAAAGTTTATAGCTTCAAACATCGCAAACGTCGTATAGGGGTCCGAAATAAAGCATTTTTTTAGTATTTTCTTGAATATGTAACGGAGAAAGCTCAATTTCGAGGACTTACCAGAGATTGGTGTTAAAAGAGGCTCGGAGGGCTGAAGAATGTAACCGACTTTTAGGGTCCACAATCTCTGGTAAGTCCGAGAAAGAGAGGTTTGTCCATCTTATCAACTGTTTTTAAGTTTAAAAAGATGATTTGTTATTGCGTTATCGAAGATACCTATTTGTTCTGAATAGTATTTATGCCTTTAACGGGACATTTTTGGATTTACTTTTTTATGATCGATTTACACAACTGTATATAATGTTTATAATATTGTTTATATGGCTTGTGTATGTTTTTTTTAATACTGGAGAACTGTATTGTAAGATGTAATGTAAATTTCCCTCGGGATAATAAGGAATTAGCTTATCTTAATTATCTTATCTTATACTGGGTAAATGTAAGAGTCGCTGGTAAAATCCCTATATTTCACTTAATTTTGGTGATTCAGTCATAAAATAGTATTTTAAAGGTCATAACAAGATCTATATGATTACCTTCAACATTTTATCATTGCCCTAAAATGGTGAACAACTTTTAATTGCACCCCTGTCAGACCTTTATTTTGGGGGGTAGAGCAATGAAATTTACAAATGTTATCCCGAGCAAACAAAATCTCCATGTAACAAAGATGGTTTTCTGATATGTTAAGCTTTCTCTGCCAACCCATTTCTAAGAAGAATTAAGTCATTTAAAGGTTTAAGTGAAAATGCCTGAGTGGGGTCAGGAGAAAATGAACTATTTTTATGCCATAACCCCATCTGGTCTTTCAGGTCTGATGAAGTTCAAATTCCTACTTCATTGATGCCAAGTCAGTTGGATCAACATAAAAAACAGCAGAGAATTGTAAGGAGACAATCAAGACTTTAGGAAACGAGTATGGATGCATAGTTATAAACCTCTAGTGACGTCACTCTATTGTTCTATTAGGTTCTACTTTTACCGGGTAAACCTCTATTGTCAGTTCGCCAGGCGTTCTCCAAGAATGCCCAGGGCTTTCTCTAGGAATGCCCGGGGCTTACTCTAGAATCTATCGGAAATGTATTTTGATTGGGAATTATACACGTTTTGAAATACTTTGATTCAAAGTCATTCTTCGAATAAATACCATCACAAAATATCACATTTTTGACAAATCACAAATCACAAACATAAGCTTTGAATGCCTAGTTTCGAACCCTGCACCAACCGCTTACTAAACTGGCGCCTTTGACAACTCGGCTATAAAGGCCCACGAAAACAATGATGTATTTTCCACAGTGACAAACATGTGAACTCCACGAGGCAGATAGCGCATGCAGCTCACGTGCACGGCGTGGGTAGCGAGCGCAAAGCATGTGCAGGGCGCGGGTGTGCTCTCTTCATAGCAGTTGAACTCCCAGCAGTATATACCAATGAAGCCAGGCGTGAAGACAAAATATTGAAATTATATCTAAATCATAATTTCTGTCGGTTCATACTTAAGATCAAAACCTGGTCCTCAGCTTTGTTTGTGGAGTATGCCCTTGGCATTTGGGGGCATGGGGTCACTACTTCTACAATTTAGAATCCCCATTAGCCAAGGAGTCTGCACACAACGTTTCAGCTCTCAAGACCTTTTTGAACTGAAGAAGAAGATGAAAATGCGTTTTAAGGTTGTGACCCCTGTGACCCTGTTTGGGGTCACGGGGTCACAGAATCTACAAATTAGAATCTCCATTAGCCATGCCATGCCATGCTATGAGCCTGATGAGCTAAAAATGAGAGACCTGCTGCAACAAGAGGAGCCAGATTTACTAGCATATGGATGTCACTCTCATTGGTTGAACTTGTTAGGACAGGATTTACTAGCATATGGATGTCACTCTCATTGGTTGAACTTGTTAGGACAGGATGTTACTCCCACTGCAATAATGAAGCACATTGTGGAAGTTCAGAAGTACTTCCGAAAGCATCATCTACCATCAGCCTGACTTGCAGAATGTGAAGGGAGCCTCAAGTCACAGATACCAGGTGATACAAGCCAACTTGCCTGTATCAACACATTCCTCACCAACAGACCCTACATGATTAAAATCACTGAAGATCTCATTGACCAGATAGATACAACAGTTGCAAGAAAAAATATAGTCGCAAGTGACGGATTCAGCGCATAAATGATTCAACTATTTGAAATATAAGCAATTGATACATCTTTCAAATATTATTGTGAATCTTCCAAAACAAGTTGAAACTCTCTAACATGTCTGCAGGATTAAAACCCAAATTTTACATGTAAAAATCAATCAAATTGTAAAGAAAATCAATATGGCGGCTTAACCATGTGACCTATGAGCTGGACATGATTTACTTTTTTGATTTCATGGTTATTGCACATACTTAAAAAAGAAGTTTCAAGTGTCTTTGTGCATTTTGAATTTTTTCTGGTGTTAAAAATGGAAATTTAGATTCGAATTGGACCTTGAATTGCTAGGCCGATTGAGCCTTAAAGTTCCAAGCCTTATCAGGCCTTTCAGTACTTTTATTTACAGAATGTGAACTCTCGTAGTATTGGCTGGAACTCAGTGCAAAAAATAATAGGAGAACAAAGGAAATGTGACTTGCACACAGTTTTTCTGTGTGGCCGAGATTTTGTTTCCAGTACTGCATGCACTGAAAGTGAAAATGGAAAAATCACTTATCAATGGACCCCTACAATGTTTCTAATGATTAAGATAAAACGGTTAATATTTTTCATACGAAGGTGTAACAGAGAAAATGTTCTGCTTTAATTGCCAATCAAAAAATGTAATGATCATTTAGATTGCATACATAATTAATGTGTTATATTCTGCTGAATATTCGGGAACATACTCAAAAATGCTTATTTTCGGACCCCTATTCCATGTTTGCGATGTTTGAAGCTCAACTATTAACATTTTGATGAAAGGATTCAACATGAAAGTTATTATTTTTGAAATTGTGCATACGTAGGTGTGAATAAATTTTTAATTGCGTTATTAGCTAAGCAGTCATGATCCTATGAACTTTGCTGAAAATGGCGTTTTTCGAAAATGACAATGTTCTATGACTTGTTCATACTGTACTCGAAATTTATTGTTCTTAATACATGACATCTCTACTTCAATATCAGCTGTAAAACATAATTGTATCTTCGGTGGTTTATGATCGAAAATTCTCCAAAGAAAGAACCCCTCGAAAAGTCTCAAAATCCAAAAAATTTACTTTGTTGGGAATATGTCCAAATTGTGCCGAAACTATCAACTTTTATATGATCATAATATGTTATGGAATTGTTAAACTTGTTATTAGAAAGAGATTGCAATAAGTGACTTTGACATAAATCAATTTGTTACAGAGTTATGCCTCTTTTACACCATTTTCGAAAAGGTCCATATTCAAGGACGGACTACTCGAATTCTAGGCCAACATTAAAAATTCTATCTCTATCTTTCATCCAACTTTCTAATGAGCTATCTCACACATAGCTATTTGTGTTGCTGTGATTTAGAAGAAGATTTTTGAAGACCCTCAAAACTGTCAAAGTTCACACATATTCCATTTTTTTCGAAATAACAAAAAATCTATTATTATGGCCGAAAACCGCTATAGGACTATACAATGGGGAATGTTGTTGCCCTCATTTATGTGAAAGTTTTATGAAATTATCTTTTTCGAGCTTTTGAGGTTTGAAATTTGCCCATTTTGCAAAACTGCCAGATTTGAAGTAGTACCCTATAATATACAATGTCCCAGCTACATTATGTGCAAATATGAGCTCTCTAATGTGTATATCTTTAGAGGAGAAGATTGTCAAAGCTCCATGGGGTCTGAAGATTTTGAAAAATGCGAAAAAATCAAAATGGTGGCTAAACCAAGTGATCTACGAATTCACCCTTATTTACATTTATGCTCGCATTGTCAAGTCTGTAGCTGCATTTTAAAAAAATTTCCCATGTTAAAAATCTATTCTTCTGAGGGGGATAACTTCAAAACCATGTCTAACCCTCAAAAGACACAACTAGAGATCATGGCTAACACATGTAGCAAGTTTAGTGAAGCTAGCATGTATAGTTTGGGAGATATGCTATGCACAAAATGAGTTCTTGATAAAGTCACTGTTTTGGTCATGTTTCCAATGAAACTGCCAAAAGTAAAATTCAGAAATCTGTCTAAACCTGAAAAGGCACAACTAGAGATCATGGCTAACATGTGTAGCAAGTTTGGTGTAGCTAGCAGGTATAGTTTAGGAGATAATGCTCCGCACAAAATGAGTTCTTGATAAAGTCCCTGTTTTGGTCATGTTTCCATGGAAACCGCAAAAAAGATTTTTCAGAAATCATTCTAACCATCAAAAGGCACAACTAGAGATCAAGGCTAACATGTGTAGCAAGTTTGGTGAAGCTAGCATGTACAGTTTGGGAGATATGCTCAGCACAAAATGACTATCTTACAGAGCTTTGGTCATGTTTCCATGGAAACCGCAAAAAATAAAATTCAGAAATAAGTCTAACCCTCAAAAGGCACAACTAGAGATCATGGTGAAGTGAAGCTAGCATGTATAGTTTGGGAGATATGCTCCGCACAAAATGACTACCTTACAGAGTTTTGGTCATGTTTCCATGGAAACCGCAAAAAAAATAATTCAGAAATAAGTCTAACCCTCAAAAGGCACAACTAGAGATCATGGCTAACATATGTAGCAAGTTTGGTGAAGTCAGCATGTATAGTTTGAAAAATATGCTCATCACAAAGTTTTGTGACGGACAGACAGAATGAACGCTATATAACCCCACTTACGCTGTAAGGCGGGGGTATAATTAATGAAATTGAACTAAGCAAAGTAGTTGTTTTTAAATGAGGATGGATTAACAAATAGCTTAACAAAGAAACAAAAGAACAAAAGCTTAAAGGTAGGGTTTTGTCGTCATATTGGATATTTTGCATTACATGAAATGAAAACACGCTATATTGTACCCAATTTTGCAACTTTTTGATAACTAAAGACATACACTGATAGAGTATTCACATAGTAACACATAACATGTCATAAAACTAACAAGCAGACAGAGTCGGCCATATCCCCCGCCTTTGGGAAAATTTATTGAAGAATAGTTGTTGAATAACAGTGACTAAACACAACACACAAAATTTCAGCTCCTTAGACAAATTGGTTCTGGAGAAGAAGACAAAATGCGAAAAGTTTACAGACGGCTGGATACCGTGCAATGCCATAAGCCCATCGGGCCTTTCAGGCACATCTACACATGATGATTGTCTAAGTTACATTTCCATGGAAACGGTCCAAAAATATAACTCGAAGAAATTGAAAACCCCAAAAGGCACATCTACACATGATGATTGTTCCACACACTAAGTTTCGTTGAGATATGTCTTATAGTTTTCGAGTTCTGTTCCGGAAACGAAATTCTAGGTTACAGTTCTATGGAAACGGTAAAAAAAATATTTCTAAGAAGTTGAAAACACCAAAAGGCACATCTAGACATGATGATTGTTCCACACACCAAGTTTCGTTGAGATATGTCTTATAGTTTTCGAGTTCTGTCCCGGAAACGAAATTGTAAGTTACATTTCCATGGAAACGGTAAAAAAAAAATAACTCAAAGAAGTTGAAAACACCAAAAGGCACATCTACACATGATGATTGTTCCACACACCAAGTTTCGTTGAGATATGTCTTATGGTTTTCGAGTTCTGCTCGGGAAACGAAATTCTAAGTTACATTTCCATGGAAACGGTAAAAAATAATAACTTCGAAGAAGTTGAAAACCCCAAAAGGCACATCTAGACATGATGATTGTTCCACACACCAAGTTTCGTTGAGATATGTCTTATAGTTTTCGAGTTCTGTTCCGGAAACGAAATTCTAAGTTACATTTCCATGGAAACGGTAAAAAAAAATAACTCGAAGAAGTTGAAAACCCCAAAAGGCACATCTACACATGATGATTGTTCCACACACCAAGTTTCATTGAGATATGTCTTATAGTTTTCGAGTTCTGTTCCGGAAACGAAATTCTAAGTTACATTTCCATGGAAACGGTAAAAAAAAATAACTCGAAGAAGTTGAAAACCCCAAAAGGCACATCTACACATGATGATTGTTCCACACACCAAGTTTTGTTGAGATATGTCTTATGGTTTTCGAGTTCTGCTCCGGAAACGAAATTCTAAGTTACATTTCCATGGAAACGGTAAAAAATAATAACTTGAAGAAGTTGAAAACCCCAAAAGGCACATCTACATATGATGATTGTTCCACACACCAAGTTTCGTTGAGATATGTCTTATGGTTTTCGAGTTCTGCTCCGGAAACGAAATTCTAAGTTACATTTCCATGGAAACGGTAAAAAAAAATAACTCGAAGAAGTTGAAAACCCCAAAAGGCACATCTACACATGATGATTGTTCCACACACCAAGTTTCTTTGAGATATGTCTTATAGTTTTCAAGTTCTGTTCCGGAAACGAAATTCTAAGTTACATTTCCATAAAAATGGTCCAAAAAAATAACTCGAAGAAGTTAAAAACCCCAAAAGGCACATCTAGACATGATGATTGTTCCACACACCAAGTTTCGTTGAGATATGTCTTATAGTTTTTGAGTTCTGCTCCGGAAACAAAATCGGGACGTACGGACGGACGACCAGACGGACGGACGAACGGACGGACGGAGCCCATTTCAATATCCCCCCCCCAACTATGTTGGCATGGGATAATAAAATTGCTGTTATGCTGTAACGAAATTTTTCAAACTCGCAGCGCCAAATGTGGGCTTGTGTTTATCAAGTTGTGAAATATAAAGTCATCAAAATGTTACCTTCATTAGTATCTTTCAATTTCACTGTGTTTTAATCATGTATTAATAACAGATATGTGTAAACAGGAATATCCTTCCAAATTTCGTTCCACAAAAAATACCCCGATAGAACCCTCCTTTTAATATGTGCCTTCAAGCATGAAACTCATTATGACACAAGACCAGATTGCTCAACAAGAGCAAATAGCTTATCTATTGTTAGCTAACTGTGCTGTCAAATTGCTGATTTCATGTGGGGTGAAGCATTGACATCAAATTATTATGTTTTGTTTGACTTGTTATTCCACTTATGTAACTTCTTATTCCTAATAAAATGATACTTTTAACTGAATGTGAATTGTTGTTTTTATTCTCCTTGTCACTTCCTGATATAATGCAACTTTAAATATCAAATTTGTAAACTACAAAATATTATGAGGAAAAAGTTTTATTAATTGCCATTTTTGCTCTTTTTTTCCTGTTTTTTTTTCTTCCAATTTTTGCCACCAGAAAGTAAAAAAGTGTAAAAAAAAATTTCCGGCAAAATGTCAACCCTGTGATTAACTTAAAGGCACTGTAACTGTGTTCTCAAATTTGCCATTAATATAAATATTATTAAAGTTTATGTATACAATATATTTGTATGCTAATGGGTAAAACATATCATCCATGGTTGTCTTTTTTTGCATCGTCATTGCATGCATCTTTTTTAAAAAGTTGCAAGTCCCAGAGTGCATTATAAACAATTTCCCATGTGAAAATAGAAATTAAGAATCAAAGTGGACCTTTAGTGCCTCAACCAATCAGAAATCTGTAACAATTTTCCAGATCCTGATAAATCCCTGATCAAACGTGCCTGAGTGATTAGTTCAAGAATGGACGAACAAAATTGGGTCCAAATGATAATAATAATAAGCGCAAAAAACAATAGATCTTCCATAGCTTTTCATGAATACCTTATTAACCAAATTGCTTCTTTAAAATTCCAGTATTCCAAATACTGCAATTGATCACGAGATATATCAACATCATATAAATGGTTTGTCAGTTGAGGCACGGGTGAGAGTGGAAGGGTTGTCGGCCATGTTACCACAACTCTGTGCAGGCAGGCAGGACACATTCACTCACCAGGAGGCCGGATCAATGGGATCCCTTGCACTTCCACAACACAAACTAATCAGGGACACATAAAGCAATCAATATTCACATTGTGATAGTGCTACAATAAATGGACAAGCCATTGTTGGGTATAATGTGCGATAATCACGAGGGCAACTCATTTTAAGATGAAGATGATATTTATGGGATATATCAACCATAGATTCAGGTACCACTCACAGTAAGCGTGATAATCCACTCATGCCCTTGCGTTTAGGCAGAGGTGTGCAGGTCATTGACTGAGAGTGTTAGCCTTCATTTAAGAAACTTTATGTTTCCTTATTTTATGAGGGGCGTTCAATAAAAATTTCCCCTGATAGACTTCTACTTTACTGAATGAAACGAAACTTGATACAGTCTTCCTCTACATAGCCACCACACAGTGTCACACATTTCTCCCATTGCTTGATGCAGCCTTGTAGGCCTTTCTTGTGAAATGCATCAGATCTTGTCAAAAGCCAAAACTTGACCTCAATAATGAGGGTTTCATCATCAGAGAAACGAGTGCCTTTCAAAAATGATTTCATGTTTGGGAAGAGGAAGAAATCAGATAGTGCAAGGTCAGGAGAATACGATGGGTGAGAAAGTATTTCATAGCCGCAGGTCTGCACTTCCGTCTGAGCCTCACGTGAGTTGTGGACAGGAGCATCGTCCTGAAGCAGGCGGACACCTTTGGTGAGCAAACAGCGTCTCTCGGTTTTGATAGCTTTCCGTAATTTTTGCAGCAAACTAGTGTAGTATGACCCAGTAATTGTGGTACCCCTTTCCAAAAAATCCATCATGATTTCACCATGCTGATCCCAAAATATGGTGACCATAACCTTGCCTGCCGAGGGCTGGACCCGTGCCTTGTAATAGGGGGGTGGTGACTGAAGATGCTTCCACTGCTTTGACTGGATTTTACTTTCAGGGTCATAGTGATGGACCCATTTTTAATCCTGTGTGATTAGTCTGTTATCCTGCTTTTCTTGGCACATTGCTAAAAGAGCGTTTGAGCAGTCGACTCGTTCCTGTTTTTGGAAAGGTGTAAGCAGTCTGGGTATCAACCGAGCTGGCAACTTCTGCATGTGCAAATGATCATGAATGATTTTCTCCACAGACCCCACACTTATCTTGACATCTTGGGCAAGTTGACGGATAGTGCTTCGGTGATCTTCCAAAAGTGCAGTTTCCACTTGCCTGATAGAGTCATCATCAATGGCTGACTGAGGTCGACCTGGAATTGAAGCTGTTTCCACAGAGGTCTGAACTGGAATGGAAGTGGTTTCCACGGAGGTCCCCGACCACACTTGAACTGACGATGCCAGTGTTTGACAACGTCATACGATGGGGCATCCTCTCCATAAGTTTCTTTCATCTCATCAAAAGTCTTCTTTGGTGTACGACCCTTCAAGAATAAAAACCTGATAACCGCTCTGTACTCAAAAGCCTCCATTTTTACATCTTACTCTTCTCTGTGTTGACAGAAAGAATGAATATTTTAAAAGTATGAGACATCACTTGACCTATGGAGACATGCTACATATCACATCTGAAATTTCTACTTCTTCTGGTAAAGAGAAGTTAGTCAGGGGACATCTTTATTGAACGCCCCTCATACAAGTTGACACGAAAGCCAACACAACATCACATGGAACATATTCAGTTAGGTCCTCAAAAGAAACTAGCCAGATTATACATTGTGGAAATTCCTGGATTCATTACACATCAATAAAATGTCCCCAAACCTCAATAGAGATTTACGTTATTATATTTCTTATGCCTACAATCACCTTTAGACGATGGAGACCACCCTATAAGTCTTGTGTTGACTGTTTATAATGTGTGTCACTTTGTTTTGCCACAGTTTTCGTGCTTGCATTGTTGATCATAACTAAATGCAGGGATATTCGAACGAAACGTTCAGTTATGAAACTCTCTGATATAAAAAGAAGTAACTCGTAGTTATTGTTTAAACCAGAGACAGAGTTGAATATATGTGCAAGGTACATCCTCAAAAAATTTCAGCTTTGAGGGTGCAGCAGTTCTTCTGGAGAAGTAAAAATAGGGCCATGGGCTCTGTAGCTCATCAGGCTTTATATACATTAAAGGAAAGATGTAATGACATATGGTCACATTCGGATTCATTAAAATGGGATGTCAATTTGACAATTGCTCGATTTTAAATTTCTGAAATCGGACCATAAATTACTTATATACAGCTTTTTAAAAACACGCCTAATTAAGCCCCGGCTACCAGAATGAAAATCTGCGGGGGCGTGGACCCTGGAGAGATGACTTCTGTGACGTCACTGGAGTAATCTTCATTATTGACGATAGTCATAATTCAATGTAATTTCGCAACATTTTGATTGTTAATTTCACTATCAAATCTTCAACAAAACAACTTAAATTCTCCATATATCGAAAGTTTAGATATCCACCTAGGTGGATGACACTTACATAATTACTGCATAAACATGTGTTTTTTGGCAATTTAACACACCTCATAAATTCATCTAGCAGCAGTGATAATCATCATTAATTAAATGATGAGGCGCCAAGGAGCGAGTCGCAGACGACCTCTCGTCTGTGATTAATCACAGTCACGCCATTGTTAAAATGGGTAAATTAAAATCGTCTGAATTATCAATTGCAAGTGTATATTGTCTCAATTTTATGCTCAATTAATTCCTATATATAATGTACGTAGAGGTAATAATCTGTCATTCATGAAAAAATGCATTTCATGTGACCTTTAACTAATTCAAAATGTCAACTTCTAGGTGAGATGTACAACAAATATTTAAATGGAGAAGATGAAATAGGTCTTTTTTCTTTGAGGACAGAGATAAAATCCCCTACAAAAAAGACACACTTGAATATTTAATTCATTACTGTTGTTTCCTTTAAATTACCTCCCTTTGACTTTTCAGCTCTCTAGACCTGGAGAAGAAGATGAAAATAGATTTTAAAGTTGTGACCCCTGTGACCCTATTTGGGGTCACAGGGTCACCAATTTTACAATTTAGAATCACCATTAGCCAAGGAGTCTGTACAAACATTTCAGCTCCCTAGACCAAATGGTTCTGGAGAAGAAATAGAAAATGTGAAAACTTTACAGACGGACGGAGGGAGGGATGGATGGATGGATGGACGCCGGACACCATGCCATGCCATAAGCCCATCGGGCCTTTCAGAGTCTGTACACAATATTACAGCCTTCTAGGTGTTTTTGTTCTGGAGAAGAAGATGAAAACAGTATTTTAGGTCGTGGCCTGTGAGGCCCTTATTTGGCGCTACAGGGTCACCAAATCTACAATTTAGAATCTCAATTGGCTAAAGACTCTGCACACAATATTACAGCCTTTAGGTCTTTTTGTTCTGGAGAAGAAGATGAAAATAGGATTTTAGGTCTTGGCCTGTGAGGCCCTTATTTGGGGCCACGGGGTCACCACATCTACAATTAAGAATCTCCATTGGCTAAAGAGTATGCACGCAATATAACAGCCCTCTCTGTCATTATGCTGTGGAGAAGAAGATGAAAATAGGTTTTTAGGTCATGAGCTGTGAGGCCCTTATATGAAGCCACTGGATCACCAAATCTACAATTTAGAATCTCCATTGGCTAAGGAGTCTGTACACAAAATTTTCCCTAGACCCACTGGTTCTGGAGACGAAGACGAAAAAGCAAAAAGTTTACAGACGGACGTACGGACGCCGAACGCCATGCAATGCCATAAGCCCATCAGGCCCATCAGGTCCGATGAGCTAAACAGCCAAGATGTTATCGAACATACAATGGCATCGGCAAATGTAGCACACCACTAACTGGTGTAAAGGCTGCCAATCTTGAGGTGAACAGCTGACCCTTATGGAACTAGCCACTCATGATAATGTGGCAGGAATGAATTCTCTTGTTCCCGGTGGAGACATTTCATGCGTTAGTCAATACATCTCATCGCTTTATATAATTGCCCCCAGTGTTGACTGAATGAGTCAATGAAGAAAGACAGGCCTGTAACAAGAACTCAACTGTTCTTTCATTCAGGAAACTTAGTGTGTCTGCATAATCTTCCTTTTAAGTGTAGGTGATCAACTCTAACATTACATCCTATTGGAGTTTTCAAGTAAGATGAAAAGACGAAAGAATGCAATGAAGCAGGAGACGAAAGGATGATCTACAGCAAAAACAGACTCTGCTATTCTCTTAATGATAATGTCAATCCAGATGAATATTTGAGCTCTGATGATAATCAAAGCTTGAAGAGAAATGTGATGTCTCTAAGTAACAAGCAGTCTGTAGTCAAATGTTAGGATTAGTTGAAAAATAATGTCAATGTTAACATTAGCTGTTAAATAGTACTTCATCTATTTCCTGCAGCATAGGAAAAGTTATCAAATAATGTCTCAATAAGATGATAATATTGTTTAAATTTATATAGACTTTTTTTATATTATATTGAAATTAAACTGACAGGCAGACAGAGGTTAGGTGATATGAGGATAAAACTGCATTCAAGAGTATTTCACTTATATCATGGTTGCTAGTATTATCAAGGGAGAAAGCCAGCAACGCCATGTGATTATGCGTTACGGTGAAACCTGCGAGCATCGACTGGAACTGGCGAACCATGGGGGTACTACACTGAAATTCAGTGTAGCATTGCACCCAAACCTTACTGCGTATAGAATAGTTCTCTAAGTAACCGGACGGGATTCAAAACTCAGACCTCTTGATCCAAAGCCGAACGCACTAACCACTGCGCTATTCCGCCCCTCAGGCAGACAGAGCCTTTATCCAAGTTAAATAGAAGATAAATAGAATGATTTATTAATTGTGCTGAGTCACAATCAACTACAGGGCAAGAATTAACCCTTATGTTGCTTATTTATATTTTATCCCTTTTACCCCCCATGGCAGAATATTCTGACCCTCTAGCCGAATATTGGCTAAAGCATTAATTGGCACCTGTGGCAGAATATTCAAGACGGCAAACCCAGTACCATTTTTACAAAATATATCAAGTCTACATCCTGAAAATGGATTATATATGGGCCTAATATACAATTCCAGCTCACGGCACCTGTACAAAAATGGTTAATTCATACCCGCATCTTTGAATGAATTTTCTATGATTTTCCTTTTTTTTTTCTCTATTACTTTCTAAAGATTGTCTTTAATTCAAGCCTTATAAAATTGCATATTCGAAACGAGAAAATTGGATTTATATATGGAATTAAAAACAAGATGTTTGGTTTCACAATGATATAAAAATTATTAGAATGTGACCTTTGGTTATAATTCTATAGCCATGTAATGTTTGTCTTTATTTCCAACTTTATAAAATCGTATATACTGAGAACATCATAATTTCAAACCAATTGACAAACTAGAAGAGCGTTTGTGGGACACCGCAAAAGCAGAACAGCTCCGAAACTTTGGGTCTCGCCTTTCCCTGTTCCGCCTTCTCCTCAACATAAATAAAATGGGAATTTTTTGGGACAAAAATTTATTCATTATTCAAGTTATTCTAACAAGTTGAATCATCACTGGGGTCACTTTTCACAACGTTGTTCTTAAAACCTATTTCTGATTTCAAAATTGGATCAAAAGATTTACATGGCCTTAACCAATATCTCATGACCTTGAACTTTGACCTCAAGGTCACACCATCAATGATTACTTTTCATTGTGTATAACAATCATGCAATGACTCAAAGTGTTCATTGTTAACATAAGGCATATATTCACAAAAGCACGCTTAAGTTGTGACCTTGCTGTGACCTTGACCTTTGACAGATTTTAGCAAATACGTTTCGGTCTTCAAATCTTGGTCTTCCTCCATAGTTGATATATACACCAAATAAGAGCCTGACAGCACAAAAATGTTTGAAGTTATCATGTTTACAAGGGTTATTGTAGTGATTTAAGAACTCATGACCTCGACCTTTGACCTTGAATGTGAACATGTCAAAATCATTCACCAGATTTATAAGAAAGAAGCTATGTATATGAGATGTAAATACCTTTTTGGAAAAAAGTTACTTAGAGATTTCAGAACAGGTCACCATGACCATATCTCGTGACCTTGACCTTTGATCTTCAAGGTCACACAGTCAATGATCACTTTTCATAGTGTATAACAATCATGTAATGATTCAAAGTGTTAATAGTTAAAATAAGGAATTTTCGCAACTGCATGCTTAAGTTGTGACCTCGCTGTGACCTTGACCTTGGACAGATTTTTAGCGAAAACCTTTTCAAATCTCAGTCTTTCTCCATAGTTGATATATACCAAGTAAGGGCCTGATAGCACAATGTTGTTGAAGTTATCGTGTTTACAAGGATTTTTTTAGTGATTTCAGAACTCATGACCTTGACCTTTGACCTTGAATGTGAGCATGTCAAAATACTTCCCCAGGTGTACAAGAAAGAAGCTATATATAAGAGGTGTTAATACCTTCTTGGGAAAAGGTTATTTAGTAATTTCAGAACTGGTGACCTTGACCATATTTCGTGACCTTGACCTTTTAAATTCAAGGTCACACAATCAGTGATCACTTTTCATTGTGTATAACAATCATGTAATGATTCAAAGTGTTAATAGTTGAAATAAGACATTTTCGCAAAAGCATGCTTAAGTCGTGCCCTCGCTGTGACCTTGACCTTTGACGGATGTTAGCGAAAACCTTTTCAAATCTTGGCCTTTCTCCATAGTTGATATACACCAAATAAGAGCCTGATAACACAAATATTTTTCAAGTTATCATGTTTACAAGGATTTTTTTAGCGATTTCAGAACTCGTGACCTTGACCTTTGACCTTGAATATGAACATGTCAGAAAAATTCCCCAGGGGCATAAGTAAGAAGTTATGTATATGAGTTCTCAAAACCGTGTAGGAAAAAAGTTATAGCGAATACAAAATGCGCAGGCGGTGGCGGCGGCGGCGGAAACTGCACAAAAACTGATAGCAGCTCCGACTTAGTCGGAGCTGCTAATAAGCACATGTTGACCCAATTATGGTCATGTTATTTGACCTTTCCAATAAATGCTAACCTCGAACCATATCTGATGTGAAAAGTTGACTATTTCGTTTGTGTGTCGAATGGTTGTACTTGCCTCTCAAAAAGGTAAGCTTGTATCTTTAGAGTGTAGGAAACTTACCTGAAAACCTGACAAGACACTCGGGCTGGCAACTATGAAAACTAACCAGCCCTCCTCATGTATAAGACTGACATAAATTTAGATTAAAAAATAACACATATTCTGTTGGGATACAAGGAAAAGCGAAATGATGTTTTAAATTTGATCTTTATTGTTACCAAACATTACATATATACATGAAAATGTCAAAAAAGAAAGCTGCACATAAACAATCTTAAATCAGTCATTCGAGACACTTATGATGTTTGTAAACAGATTCTTTTTACTGAATGTAGATATCCAAAATTCATGTCATTTTGGTCTCCATGCCAGTATTTTTGCATAATCTGTTCTCATTTTCTGCTAGATTGAAATGAAAATGTATACCACGTAAATCCAAAAATGCTGACTGTTATGTTAGATACTATGCAATATTATATATGTTTAAAATGTATGATTATACGTATATTCATGGTACCTTCAAAAAGAAATAAATTGATAAAAAAAATAATAATGCCAACAAATTTCCACCTTTATTTACATTTACTTATATAAACCATAGCAATGAATATTTTTACAGCAATGGAATAATTTATTGAATTTACTGAAAATATTTAATTAAGATTTTATGACAATATTCTGTGAAATTTTCTCTGCAAACTTTTATCAAATAAAATATCAACCCATTTTTATCTGTGTATGTGCTGTATTGTAATTTTATATGAATGTAGTTATTGTTTGTGTTGGTGCCTTACATGGCCAGTTCAAATCATGGGGACTTTGATTTAACACAATGAAAATTATAGGCTTAGAATATATTTCACTGTCTTGTGTTGATATGCATGTTTAACAAGACTCTAATAAACATTCAGATATGCTCAAACTCACAAAGTCGCGACAATTAAGATTAAAAAGTTTGTGTGGGCCACAAGAGAACTATAAAATACATACAATTATAAAACACAAAGCTGGAGAAATTCTAGAAATTTTGAAACTATCACATTTCAATCATAGCCAACACTTTAATTTAATTTAAATTAATTTTATCACAAACTTTACAGTTCTCAAGGTAGGGTTGGAATTTGCAATGACGTATATCTCACAATATGAGAATTCATGATTTGAATTATTATGCATAATTTAATAAATATGCATGTATTGTTAGAATATTCACAGTGGCTCGGAAACACCAGCATTATGGTTTGATAAATAATTTACAATACTTCAACAGAAAAAATGGCTGGCATACCCTGGCTTTCCTATATGGATTGTTATCATAATTATTTGCATTATTAGATTTTAAACAGACATTATCTGATGGAGGAAAAAATCATTGAAGTAGTTTTACGTTTTAAAAATCGTTTTGCTTAATTTACATATTTTTACTGGATCTAAATTTGAACTAAGACTTTAAAATTACGAAATGTATTTACTAGTTTTGGTATCAAAAAAATATATGTATTGCATTTATTTGAAAATGTTTAATTTATAAGAATATTAAAATATTTAAATGAAGGTATTTGAATAAGCAGTACAAATTATTTGGGTCAAAAAGTTCATATGCTGTATAGTACATTAATAATAATTATATATTTTATTATTATAATTGTCTACATTTGGACAGTGGAAATATTTGTGTAGGAAAAAGTATTTTAAGTATCATAATTTTACTATAAAGAATTTACGATCTAGATTAAGTTTCAAGTAAAAGGACACAAAATTAAAATTTAGTAAACACGGATAGAATATCAACATCAAGTAGATCTATATCTTTTACCAAAGTCTGCTGAAATTTCATAAACAAAGTGGCAATTCTAATATTCCAAAATCATAAATTAAAAATAGTTAAATTATAACTGCATTTCACTGCATCGAAGGTGACTGACGGTCAATGCAATTTAAAACAATTAATGACAGATACTTTCATTGTAAAATTACATTTATGCCATAGAAGTAATTTTTTTAAATATCTTTTTGTGCCGGGAATTTTCAACAAAACTTATGTCATTGACAAAGTATTTGACTGAACAAGCAACACGTCGCTGTCGGTCAAGGCTATTGACATACAGAGCTATCAACAAGGACTTAAATTCCGCATCGCCACCTATGACGCAGTTTCGTATCAGGGTTCCCCATTGAGAACTTCAGTTAACAGTAGTCTACTTGACACGAGTGAACCCTTAATCAATACTGTCAGTCAGTACAGTAATTTCTTCACATTGCAAAGCAGCAGGGAACAGCTAGCCCTACACAGCTAGCCCTACACAGTTAGCCCTACACAGCTAGCCCTACACAGCTAGCCCTACACAGTTAGCCCTCAAACAGTTAGCTGTACACAGTAAGCCTCACACAGCAAGCCCTACACAGCTAGCCCTACACAGTTAGCCCTACACAGTTAGCCCTACACAGTTAGCTGTACACAGCTAGCCCTACACAGCTAGCCCTACACAGTTAGCCCTACACAGTTAGCCCTACACAGCTAGCCCTACACAGCTAGCCCTACACAGTTAGCCCTACATAGTTAGCCCTACACAGCTAGCCCTACACAGCTAGCCCTACACAGCTAGCCCTACACAGCTAGCCCTACACAGTTAGCTGTACACAGTAAGCCTCACACAGCTAGCCCTACACAGCTAGCCCTACACAGTTAGCCCTACACAGTTAGCTGTACACAGCAAGCCCTCACACAGCAAGCCCTAAATAGCTAGCCGTACACAGCTAGCCCTACACAGTTAGCCCTCAAACAGTTAGCTGTACACAGTAAGCCTCACACAGCAAGCCCTACACAGCTAGCCCTACACAGCTAGCCCTACACAGTTAGCCCTACACAGTTAGCTGTACACTGTAAGCCTCACACAGCAAGCCCTACACAGCTAGCCGTACACAGCTAGCCCTACACAGTTAGCCCTCACACAGCTAGCTGTACACAGTAAGCCTCACACAGCCAGCTGTACACAGTAAGCCTCACACAGCTAGCTGTACACAGCAAGCCCTCACACAGTTATCCCTCACACAGCTAGCTGTACACAGTAAGCCTCACACAGCAAGCCCTCACACAGCTAGCCGTACACAGCAAGCCCTCACTCAGCTAGTCCTCAAACAGCTAGCTGTACACAGTAAGCCTCACACAGCTATCTGTACACAGCAAGCCCTCACACAGTTATCCCTCACACAGCTAGCTGTACACAGTAAGCCTCACACAGAAAGCCCTCACACAGCAAGCCCCCATACAGCTAGCCGTACACAGCAAGCCCTCACACAGCAAGCCCTCACACAGCAAGCATTCACACAGTTCGCCCTAGGCTAGCGTGTAGAGTTGAGGTGGGGAGGCTAGCGTGTAGAGTTGAGGTGGGGAGGCTAGCGTGTAGAGTTGAGGTGGGGAGGCTAGCGTGTAGAGTTGAGGTGAGGAGGCTAGCATGTAGAGTTGAGGTGGGGAGGCTAGCGTGTAGAGTTGAGGTGGGGAGGCTAGCGTGTAGAGTTGAGGTGAGGAGGCTAGCGTGTAGAGTTGAGGTGGGGAGGCTAGCGTGTAGAGTTGAGGTTGGGAGGCTAGCGTGTATAGTTGAGGTGAGGAGGCTAGCGTGTAGAGTTGAGGTGAGGAGGCTAGCATGTAGAGTTGAGGTGGGGAGGCTAGCGTGTAGAGTTGAGGTGGGGAGGCTAGCGTGTAGAGTAGAGGTGGGGAGGCTAGCGTGTAGAGTTGAGGTGGGGAGGCTAGCGTGTAGAGTTGAGGTGGGGAGGCTAGCGCGTATGGTTGAGAGATGAGGAGGCTAGCGTGTAGAGTTGAGGTGGGGAGGCTAGCGTGTAGAGTTGAGGTGGGGAGGCTAGCGTGTAGAGTAATGGTGGGGAGGCTAGCGCGTAGGGTTGAGGTGGGGAGGCTAGCGTGTATAGTTGAGGTGAGGAGGCTAGCGTGTATAGTTGAGGTGAGGAGGCTAGCGTGTAGAGTTGAGGTGAGGAGGCTAGCGTGTAGAGTTGAGGTGGGGAGGCTAGCGTGTAGAGTTGAGGTGGGGAGGCTAGCGTGTAGAGTTGAGGTGAGGAGGCTAGCGTGTAGAGTTGAGGTTGGGAGGCTAGCGCGTATGGTTGAGATGAGGAGGCTAGCGTGTAGAGTTGAGGTGGGGAGGCTAGCGTGTAGAGTTGAGGTTGGGAGGCTAGCGCGTAGGGTTGAGGTGGGGAGGCTAGCGTGTAGAGTTGAGGTGGGGAGGCTAGCGTGTAGAGTTGAGGTGGGGAGGCTAGCGTGTAGAGTTGAGGTGGGGAGGCTAGCGTGTAGAGTTGAGGTGAGGAGGCTAGCGTGTAGAGTTGAGGTGGGGAGGCTAGCGTGTAGAGTTGAGGTGGGGAGGTTAGCGTGTAGAGTTGAGGTGGGGAGGCTAGCGTGTAGAGTTGAGGTTGGGAGGCTAGCGTGTATAGTTGAGGTGAGGAGGCTAGCGTGTAGAGTTGAGGTGAGGAGGCTAGCGTGTAGAGTTGAGGTGGGGAGGCTAGCGTGTAGAGTTGAGGTGGGGAGGCTAGCATGTAGAGTTGAGGTTGGGAGGCTAGCGTGTAGAGTTGAGGTGGGGAGGCTAGCGTGTAGAGTTGAGGTTGGGAGGCTAGCGTGTATAGTTGAGGTGAGGAGGCTAGCGTGTAGAGTTGAGGTGAGGAGGCTAGCGTGTAGAGTTGAGGTGGGGAGGCTAGCGTGTAGAGTTGAGGTGGGGAGGCTAGCGTGTAGAGTAGAGGTGGGGAGGCTAGCGTGTAGAGTTGAGGTTGGGAGGCTAGCGCGTATGGTTGAGATGAGGAGGCTAGCGTGTAGAGTTGAGGTGGGGAGGCTAGCGTGTAGAGTTGAGGTTGGGAGGCTAGCGCGTAGGGTTGAGGTGGGGAGGCTAGCGTGTAGAGTTGAGGTGGGGAGGCTAGCGTGTAGAGTTGAGGTGGGGAGGCTAGCTTGTAGAGTTCAGGTGGGGAGGCTAGCGTGTAGAGTTGAGGTGGGGAGGCTAGCGTGTAGAGTTGAGGTGAGGAAGCTAGCGTGTAGAGTTGAGGTGGGGAGGCTAGCGTGTAGAGTTGAGGTGGGGAGGCTAGCGTGTAGAGTTGAGGTGGGGAGGCTAGCGTGTAGAGTTGAGGTGGGGAGGTTAGCGTGTAGAGTTGAGGTGGGGAGGCTAGCGTGTAGAGTTGAGGTGGGGAGGTTAGCGTGTAGAGTTGAGGTTAGGAGGCTAGCGTGTAGAGTTGAGGTGGGGAGGCTAGCGTGTAGAGTTGAGGTGGGGAGGCTAGCGTGTAGAGTTGAGGTGGGGAGGTTAGCGTGTAGAGTTGAGGTTAGGAGGCTAGCGTGTAGAGTTGAGGTGGGGAGGCTAGCGTGTAGAGTTGAGGTGAGGAGGCTAGCGTGTAGAGTTGAGGTGGGGAGGCTAGCGTGTAGAGTTGAGGTGAGGAGGCTAGCGTGTAGAGTTAAGGTGGGGAGGCTAGCGTGTAGAGTTGAGGTGGGGAGGCTAGCGTGTAGAGTTGAGGTGAGGAGGCTAGCGTGTAGAGTTGAGGTGGGGAGGCTAGCGTGTCGAGTTGAGGTGGGGAGGCTAGCGTGTAGAGTTGAGGTGGGGAGGCTAGCGTGTAGAGTTGAGGTGGGGAGGTTAGCGTGTAGAGTTGAGGTGGTGAGGTTAGCGTGTTGAGTCACATAATTATACTGAGGGTCAATGCTAAGAGGGTCTACTCCTGGCCCTCCACACAGTACGAACATCAAAAAAGATAACCTGATGGTGCAGAGATAACCTAGCTCATCCACGCTTCAGTTTTACTGTCAACCATTCAATAAAATACTTTTCAACCTATCTAAAGCATGTTTGTGAGCACATTCAATATTTTTGAATTCCTGCCACTATATTAGGCTTGAACTGATACCTCACTGTTTACATCTTCCAAAAATATTTCTAAGATTCTGTTTAGTGCAATGTTGCAAGACAAACTGAAAGGAGATAGGATATTTCAATTTCACACATCAACACACAAGTGATCTCAATATGATCAGTTAGCTGTCTGCTTCTATTACTTTTAAAACCAGAAGCCAACAAATCAGGACCCCATCTCGATTCATCTTCGAACACAACTGACAGAACATAAAGCCAATTGGGAGACCTCAGAAAACATAGTGGCAGAAAGATTCCTTTCAAGCAAGATCTGTCATAAACATCCTATATTGACACCTAAAAGCTATACAAATTAAATCTTTGATGAACTTATGTACACAATGCAAGCTTGAAGTGTATAACATACCACTACTTAATCTGATACACAGGCACAACACTTTCTAGTCTGTGATGTAAGGATGTTGTTTACCATGCCACTACTTAATCTGATACATCAGCACAACACGTTCTAGTCTGTGATGTAAGGATGTTGTTTATGATGGCACTACTTAATCTGATACATCAGCACAACACGTTCTAGTCTGTGATGTAAGGATGCTGTTTATGATGCCACTACTTAATCTGATACATCAGCACAACACGTTCTAGTCTGTGATGTAAGGATGCTGTTTATGATGCCACTACTTAATCTGATACATCAGCACAACACGTTCTAGTCTGTGATGTAAGGATGTTGTTTATGATGGCACTACTTAATCTGATACATCAGCACAACACGTTCTAGTCTGTGATGTAAGGATGCTGTTTATGATGCCACTACTTAATCTGATACATCAGCACAACACGTTCTAGTCTGTGATGTAAGGATGCTGTTTATGATGCCACTACTTAATCTGATACATCAGCACAACACGTTCTAGTCTGTGATGTAAGGATGTTGTTTATGATGGCACTACTTAATCTGATACATCAGCACAACACGTTCTAGTCTGTGATGTAAGGATGCTGTTTATGATGGCACTACTTAATCTGATACATCAGCACAACACGTTCTAGTCTGTGATGTAAGGATGCTGTTTATGATGCCACTACTTAATCTGATACATCAGCACAACACGTTCTAGTCTGTGATGTAAGGATGCTGTTTATGATGCCACTACTTAATCTGATACATCAGCACAACACGTTCTAGTCTGTGATGTGAGCTTGGAGTGTATATCAGCTAGTCTGTTGATTTGAACATGATCAATAGTATTTTATGTAGCTTCATGGTCGCACCATTTTCTTCGAATACGGATCGTCGTTTTCTACGGATTTGGCCATCTGGTGATGCAATGAGATGTTTTATGGATTAACAATACTGATATATTGTATAAACTCCAATAATAAATGACAAATTTGTTAAACCATAATATACAAAAAACGTGCTACAGTGCCTGTGAGCGTGTTCTTCATTATCCAGTATCCACTGCACAGCGAGGTTTAGTAACTGTCTCATGTTTACCCCAAGAATGGATGAACCCTTTACTCTCGCACCTTTTCGGGGACTTATAATACAGTTGATGCTTCTAGGACCTGATACGGCTTACTGGATAAGTCCAGTTGGATGCAGTTCAATATGTGTACCATCGCTATCCCATAAACACTTCTCTCATAGACTCGCTGTCATTCACTCAGCAGCTTGAGTGATATTCTTGATATTTTTGCAAATGAATTTTCTTTTGTCCAACAAAATTTATTAATCTATGGTATTAAAATAACATACCTCACTGGAGGAAATGAGAGTAAATCCAATGTCCAATGTAGTGCACATTGCTGCACACTCACACACACACTCCAGATGCCTGCAGTGGACTCCTTGTAACCCAGTCCCTCCCGACCAGATGTCAACAATACTGCAGCCATACTCAGCTACACCTGCCAGCTTGCCCCTGGGCCTTTGTGTACTAATGAGCTTATAATGTGCTTGCCTTGTTTAATCCACCAGTGGCCATTATGCTGGTTGTTCGTGTGAGTGATAACACTTTCTCCCATTCAGCACAAGCCTCTGCTTGAGGTCACAAGTCATTGTGTGTGAATGAGTTGTGTCCGTCCAACAACGGACAGTGGTCAACTGAAACTTCTTGTGTCTTACAAATCAACTATCTGCCACTACAATCTGCTTCATGATAGCTTGAATAACTGCCTGTTCATGAGGAAAGGACGTAAACAAAGTCACTTTAATGACAAGGCCTTCTGAGGCACCAGCTTAACTGTATCATTATATAGATTATGTGCAGAATGAAAGGGTTCTTTAGCTCCTTGTACGGTGAGAACATAGAGAACTGTGCCTGCATCAATGTTAGAATCAGCCGGGCGGTCCTCAGAAAAAAGGTTGCAGGGAAAAAAGTAAAAGTTTGCTAGGAAAAAAAGTAACATGAATAGAAGAAAGAGAGGCACCACAATTTCAACCATTGTTGTTTTCTTCAAATACTTCAATGATAGCGTTTGTATTAATTTGTTAATAAACTTTTACTTTTATCCTGTTACTTTTCTCCCAAACTATCTGAAGGCGAGGATGAGCTGCACATATCTCTGCATGTACTCCAGAAGCTACAGGAAAAATCAAAATCAAAGAGCCATCCAGTATGTTAGTGTTTCAAATACCAACATATTTTTATGAAAACATACTTATGATATCAGTACCGCTAGAGAAATCTTTTATCTACAACATATGACATATGATAAATGATTTTCTTATCAGGACAATCAAATGAAAGTACACAAGTACACCTTCAATTAAAAGGTGTCAAAAGAATCTGATGTCATAAAATAGGAATTTCCTTTATTGCATGAAACATACAACACCACAACCAGTGTTTCTGAGGCCATAGTCTTGTCAATTTCACAAGTCACCATAATAAGACCAAAATAGGACAAATATATTATGTATATATTCTAATTGATTATGAAATTCAAGTAAAATACCTCGTGAGGTAAACATTTATCAAATTCTCGACTTATACCCGGTAATATACGGTACTCTAATATCTGTAGGAAAAACATAATTGAATGAAATAGTAAAAGAACTCAACAATTATATATAAAATTTCTCAAAAAGTTCTCATAAACTTTGTTTTTCTCTAGTGTATTTGTGGATTGCGATGTGACAGGCAGAATGTGATGTGGATGGGCCGTTTGACAGGCAGAATGTGATGTGGATGGGCCGTGTGACAGGCAGAATGTGATGTGGATGGGCCGTGTGACAGGCAGAATGTGATGTGGATGGGCCATGTGACAGGCAGATATGTGATGTGGATGGGCCATGACAGAGAAGCTTAGCTGTGTACAGACGGTGTGACAGGCACACTATGCTGTGGATGGACGGTGTGACAGGCAGGCTATGCTGTGGCAGGCTATGCTGTGGATGGGCCGTGTGACAGGCAGGCTACGCTGTGGATGGGCCGTGTGACAGGCAGGCTATGCTGTGGATGGGCCGTGTGACAGGCAGGCTATGCTGTGGATGGGCCGTGTGACAGGCAGGCTACGCTGTGGATGGGCCGTGTGACAGGCAGGCTATGCTGTGGATGGGCCGTGTGACAGGCAGGCTATGCTGTGGATGGGCCGTGTGACAGGCAGGCTACGCTGTGGATGGGCCGTGTGACAGGCAGGCTATGCTGTGGATGGGCCGTGTGACAGGCAGGCTATGCTGTGGACGGGCCGTGTGACAGGCACGCTATGCTGTGGATGGGCCGTGTGACAGGCAGGCTATGCTGTGGATGGGCCGTGTGACAGGCAGGCTATGCTGTGGACGGGCCGTGTGACAGGCAGGCTATGCTGTGGATGGGCCGTGTGACAGGCACGCTATGCTGTGGATGGGCCGTATGACAGAGAAGCTATGCTGTGGACAGACCGTGTGACAGGCCGTTAGACAGGCAGGCTATGCTGTGGATGGGCCGTGTGACAGGCAGGCTATGCTGTGGATGGGCCGTGTGACAGGCAGGCTATGCTGCGGATGGGCCACATGACGGGCACACTATGCTGTGGATGGACCATGTGACTGGCAGGCTATGCTGCGGATGGGCCACGTGACGGGCACACTATGCTGTGGATGGACCGTGTGACAGGCAGGCTATGCTGTGGACGGGCCGTGTGACAGGCAGGCTATGATTTGGACGGGCCGTGTGACAGGCAGGCTATGCTGTGGATGGGCCGTGTGACAGGCACACTATGCTGTGGATGGGCCACGTGACAGGCACACTATGCTGTGGATGGACCGTGTGACAGGCAAGCTATGCTGTGGACGGGCTGTGTGACAGGCAGGCTATGATTTGGACGGGCCGTGTGACAGGCAGGCTATGATTTCGACGGGCCGTGTGACAGGCAGGCTATGCTGTGGATGGGCCGTGTGACAGGCAGGCTATGCTGTGGACGGGCCGTGTGACAGGCAGGCTATGCTGTGGACGGGCCGTGTGACAGGCACGCTATGCTGTGGATGGGCCGTGTGACAGGCAGGCTATGCTGTGGATGGGCCGTGTGACAGGCAGGCTATGCTGTGAACGGGCTGTGTGACAGGCAGGCTATGCTGTGAACGGGCTGTGTGACAGGCAGGCTATGCTGTGGATGGACCATGTGACAGGCAGGCTATGCTGTGGATGGACCATGTGACAGGCAGGCTATGCTGTGGACGGGCCGTGTGACAGGCAGGCTATGCTGTGGACGGGCCGTGTGACAGGCAGGCTATGCTGTGGACGGGCCGTGTGACAGGCAGAATGTGATATGGATGGGTAGTGTTGTTTGGATGTGTGAAACAAACTATTATTGAGTAAGACAGAGAAACAGAATCCTCTCCTTCAGTGGTAATATTTATCAAGCTCACTTCCAGAAAATGGCTGGCTAAATAATAGCAGAATTATTGGCTTGAATAGCTCCCTGGGCTAACATTAATGACGCATTAAATATTTCATGGAAGCATAAAAATGTTTTCTCTATGCAATTAAAACTGGATAGGAACCAATTCCATTAACACATATTTGGAATGTAAAATGAGACCATTGCTTGTCCTGGAGGCTGACTCCCTGTCTCTCTCTCGGTCTCACTTGCTTGTCCTGGAGGCTGACTCCCTGTCTCTCTCTCTCGGTCTCACTTGTTTTGCTTGTCCTGGAGGCTGACTCCCTGTCTCTCTCTCTCGGTCTCACTTGTTTTGCTTGTCCTAGCGGTTAATTCTGTACCTATCTCTCCTTCTCACTTGCTTTTCCTAGAGATTGACTTCTCTCTCTTGCTCTCTGTGGTGGTTTGGTACAGTTTATCCATCCCATCCTTAGGCCTTCAAGACAAAGTCTGGAAGATCCATTGTTTTTATCCTGATTTTGTTCTTCTTATTAATATAATTTGGTCGACTCTGTATCTTACTCTGTGTCTCACTCACTTGTCCTGAGGATGACTCTGTCTCTCTCCTCTGTGTCTCACTTACTTGTCCTGAGGCTGACTCTGTCTCTCTTCTCTGTGTCTCCACACACCACACAAAAATATAATTGATATGTATTGATCTCAGCTTTACAGTTATTAAGTTTTGTCCTCGAAGCAAAATTACATGTTACCAAGTTTCATTGGGCTGGGCCTTACAGTTTTTTAGTTCTGGCCAGGAAACAAATTGCATGTTGTGTTTCAATGGAAACAGCTAAACATAAAAGGCGAAAGTTGTAAACCCCAAAAGGCACACCTGAACACAAATTCCAAATGCAAGGACTAACTCTTGCAAGTCTGCATTACTGGCTGATTTAACCCTTGCGGTATTTCCCTCGCTTTGTTGTGTCAAGACAGTGAATCGCTGAACCAGAAATGCATAGCGGGCCTTGATTTCTAAACATAGATTTCTTAAGGAAATACTGCAAGGCCTAAATCAGCCAGTAATGGAGACTGGCAAGAGTTATGCCTTGCATTGGGAAGTTGAGCTGAACATGATAATTGTTCCTTATAACAAATTTTTTTTAAGTTAAGCCTTTAATACACTTTTTAGTTCCGATTCCGAAAAACAAAACCCAGACGCACAGATGGACAGAGGTCATTTCTATGAAAATATATAACTTTTTTTTAACCTCACAAGATAAGATAACATGGTAATTGTCAAGAATTGACGGATATTCTATTTATTATATGACGTTATCCAGGTAATTACGTCCGTAAAGGGTCGTTTTCACACCGAGCGGCCGCTAGAAACAGCCCATCACCAAATTAACACTGTGACGTCATGTGACAATTCGCAGTGAAAATATAAGTTATTTTCACTGTAGCTTGATGGACTGTTTATTTCACTGATAAATCCCAGTATTTCATTGCTCGTCATATAATAAAACAAGGTTATTCAATGATTGTGTCTGTAAGGTATTGAGAATTTCTGACAAACAGTGTTAGAGATATGCAGGGTTCAAGAAATTGGATGCAATGATGGATTGGCACTTGAATACAAGAGGTTGTACACCATGTGTGCTCGCTGCAATGTAAGTGGTAGACTATGAAAACTGCAACTAAAACATGAACATTATGTTTCAACAATCGCTACATTTAGATACAGTAAGAAATTTTTTTATGAAGCAAAGATGGTATGATCAAAACCACCGTTGAGGAAAACAGCAACATAAACTCTGATAATAATGAAATGGCCAAGCTTTGATGATTTACATTTACAACCCATTCCAAGAAGTTAATATGTAAATCACATCTTGTTGTCTCTAATCAATACTACAAGTGATAAAGCGGCGATGGGAAACACAGGCAAAAATTGATGTGAGCAAATTGGCATCAGGAGAGAAAGCAGCTAGCTAGCTTAAGCTGGCGGACTGGCATTATTGTGGACACAGAGGCGGGAGGTAGTACAAGCAGGCTGTAGGGCAGGGAGATAGGCAGGGAGGCAAATAGGCAGGCAGACTTCAAGGCAGGGAGATAGGCAGGGAGGCAAGCTATAGGGTAGGGTGTAGAACACAAAAGACTAAAGAGTCTGCACACAATATTACAGTCTTCTAGGTCTTTTTGTTCTTGAGAAGAATACAAAGATAGGTTTTTAGGTCATAGCCTGTGAGGCCCTTATTTGGGGTCACAGGGTTATCAAATCTACAATTTAGAATGCTCATTGGCTAAAGTGTCTGCACACTTTACAGCCTTTAAGGTGTTTTAAGGTTAGGGCCTTTTGAGGCCCTTATTTGGGGCCACAAGTTCACCGAATCTACAATTCAGAATCCCCATTGGTCAAGGAGTCTGTACATAAAATTTCAGCTTTATAGACTCACTGGTTCTGGAGAAGAAGTCGAAAGAGTGAAAAGTTTATGGACAGATGGACGGACGGATGGAAGGACACCGGATGCCATGCCATGCCATTCCATAAGCCCATCAGGCCTTTCATTTTCAATCACAACATTAGGTGACTTTATTCTTCAACAAAGTCACTTGTTTTAAGTACATAAATCAGGTACTACATGGGTACTAGATTTCTCCACAAGGAGCAGCTGGACCATCTATTGGATATATACACCTTGTGTGTGGTAGGTTGCTGTAAATTGAGGTACAGTTAAGGTTTTGGGGATTGGCCGTTTCACTTTGTTCCCATATGTGCTGGTATGTAGCTTAGTATGTGTCTTCATGCGAGATATGTTTATTTAGCTTTAATTAAAATGTTTTTTTAAAAAGATATGCAAATCAGTCATAACTTTTTGTGGCCAACATACCATTATACAGCCTGAATAGACACTAATTAATCTTCAGTCTTCAGGTTATAATGAAGATGATAGAAATGGGTGATATTTAATATTTCTTCAAAATTATGCTTAAAACATGTATTTAAGAAATTCTATGAATATCTACAGTCTCCTATGAATATTGACAAAGATATGCAATGCAGACCAGAAACTTGGAAACATTTAATAGAGTTTGAAATATGAAGTCCAACACGATGATGTTTACATAAGTGTCAAATTAACAATCAAATGAATATTCTATAAATATCATACGTCTTCTACAGGAACAATTCAATTCAGACATGTACATTTCAAATTCTAATTATATAAACTCTCTACCTCCTATTAAGCTAGCCCCTTGTGGTGTTTATCTGTTTCTCTACCTACTATCATGCTAGCCCCTTGTGGTGTTTATCTGTTTCTCTTCCTACTATCATGCTAGCCCGATGTGGTGTTTATCTGTTTCTCTTCCTACTATCAGACTAGCCCGATGTGGTGTTTATCTGTTTCTCTACCTACTATCAGACTAGCCCCTTGTGGTGTTTATCTGTTTCTCTACCTACTTTCATGCTAGCCCGATGTGGTGTTTATCTGTTTCTCTTCCTACTATCAGACTAGCCCGATGTGGTGTTTATCTGTCTCTCTACCTACTATCAGACTAGCCCCTTGTGGTGTTTATCTGTTTCTCTCCCTACTATGAGGCTAGCCCCTTGTGGTTTTTATCTGTCTCTCTACCTACTATCATGCTAGCCCGATGTGGTTTTTATCTGTCTCTCTACCTACTATCATGCTAGCCCGATGTGGTGTTTATCTGTTTCTCTACCTACTATCAGACTAGCCCCTTGTGGTGTTTATCTGTTTCTCTCCCTACTATGAGGCTAGCCCCTTGTGGTTTTTATCTGTCTCTCTACCTACTATCATGCTAGCCCGATGTGGTGTTTATCTGTCTCTCTACCTACTATCATGCTAGCCCGCTGTGGTGTTTATCGGTCTCTCTACCTTCTATTAGACTAGCCCCTTGTAGCGTTTATCTGTCTCTCTACCTACTATCATGCTAGACCGCTGTGGTGTTTATCTGTCTCTCTACCTACTTACAGACTAGCCCCTTGTGGTGTTTATCTGTCTCTCTACCTTCTATTAAGCTAGCCCCCTGTGGTGTTTATCTGTCTCTCTACCTACTATCAGACTAGCCCCTTGTAGTGTTTATCTGTCTCTCTACCTACCATCATGCTAGACCGCTGTGGTGTTTATCTGTCTCTCTACCTACTTACTGACTAGCCCCTTGTGGTGTTTATATGTCTCTCTACCTTCTATCATGCTAGCCCGATGTGGTGTTTATCTGTCTCTCTACCTCCTATCATGCTAGCCCGCTGTTGTGTTTATCTGTCTCTCTACCAACTATCATGCTAGCCCGATGTGGTGTTTATCTGTCTCTCTACCTCCTATCATGCTAGCCCGCTGTTGTGTTTATCTGTCTCTCTACCTACTATCATGCTAGCCCGCTGTAGTGTTTATCTGTCTCTCTACCTACTATCATGCTAGCCCGCTGTTGTGTTTATCTGTCTCTCTACCTACTATCATGCTAGCCCGCTGTAGTGTTTATCTGTCTCTCTACCTACTATCATGCTAGCCCGCTGTGGTGTTTATCTGTCTCTCTACCTCCTATCATGCTAGCCCCCTGTGGTGTTTATCTGTCTCTCTACCTGCTCTTAGGCTAGCCCGTGGTGGTGTTAATCTGTCTCTCTACCTTCTATCATGCTAGCCCCCTGTGGTGTTTATCTGTCTCTCTACCTGCTCTTAGGATAGCCCGATGTGGTGTTTATCTGTCTCTCTACCTCCTATCATGCTAGCCCCCTGTGGTGTTTATCTGTCTCTCTACCTGCTCTTAGGATAGCCCGATGTGGTGTTTATCTGTCTCTCTACCTCCTATCATGCTAGCCCCCTGTGGTGTTTATCTGTCTCTCTACCTGCTCTTAGGATAGCCCGCTGTGGTGTTTATCTGTCTCTCTACCTACTATCATGCTAGCCCCCTGTGGTGTTTATCTGTCTCTCTACGTGCTCTTAGGATAACCCGCTGTGGTGTTTATCTGTCTCTCTACCTACTATCATGCTAGCCCCCTGTGGTGTTTATCTGTCTCTCTACCTACTATAAGGCTAGCCCCTTGTGGTTTTTATCTGTCTCTCTACCTACTATCATGCTAGCCCGCTGTGGTGTTTATCTGTTTCTCTACCTCCTATCATGCTAGCCCGCTGTAGTGTTTATCTGTCTCTCTACCTCCTATCATGCTAGCCCGTGGTGGTGTTTATCTGTCTCTCTACCTCCTATCATGCTAGCCCCCTGTGGTGTTTATCTGTCTCTCTACCTGCTCTTAGGATAGCCCGCTGTGGTGTTTATCTGTCTCTCTACCTACTATCATGCTAGCCCCCTGTGGTGTTTATCTGTCTCTCTACCTGCTCTTAGGATAGCCCGCTGTGGTGTTTATCTGTCTCTCTACCAACTATCATGCTAGCCCCCTGTGGTGTTTATCTGTCTCTCTACCTATTATCATGCTAACCCGCTGTGGTGTTTATCTGTCTCTCTACCTCCTATCATGCTAGCCCACTGTAGTGTTTATCTGTCTCTCTACCTACTATCATGCTAGCCCGTGGTGGTGTTCATCTGTCTCTCTACCTCCTATCATGCTAGACCGCTGTAGTGTTTATCTGTCTCTCTACCTCCTATCATGCTAGCCCGCTGTAGTGTTTATCTGTCTCTCTACCTACTATCATGCTAGCCCGTGGTGGTGTTCATCTGTCTCTCTACCTCCTATCATGCTAGCCCGCTGTAGTGTTTATCTGTCTCTCTACCTACTATCATGCTAGCCCCCTGTGGTGTTTATCTGTCTCTCTACCTGCTCTTAGGATAGCCCGCTGTTGTGTTTATCTGTCTCTCTACCTACTATCATGCTAGCCCCCTGTGGTGTTTATCTGTCTCTCTACCTACTATCATGCTAGCCCGCTGTGGTGTTTATCTGTCTCTCTACCTCCTATCATGCTAGCCCGCTGTAGTGTTTATCTGTCTCTCTACCTACTATCATGCTAGCCCGTGGTGGTGTTCATCTGTCTCTCTACCTCCTATCATGCTAGCCCGCTGTAGTGTTTATCTGTCTCTCTACCTACTATCATGCTAGCCCGCTGTAGTGTTTATCTGTCTCTCTACCTACTATCATGCTAGCCCGATGTGGTGTTTATCTGTCTCTCTACCTACTATCAGACTAGCCCGCTGTAGTGTTTATCTGTCTCTCTACCTCCTATCATGCTAGCCCGCTGTAGTGTTTATCTGTCTCTCTACCTACTATCATGCTAGCCCGTGGTGGTGTTCATCTGTCTCTCTACCTCCTATCATGCTAGCCCGCTGTAGTGTTTATCTGTCTCTCTACCTACTATCATGCTAGCCCCCTGTGGTGTTTATCTGTCTCTCTACCTGCTCTTAGGATAGCCCGCTGTTGTGTTTATCTGTCTCTCTACCTACTATCATGCTAGCCCCCTGTGGTGTTTATCTGTCTCTCTACCTACTATCATGCTAGCCCGCTGTGGTGTTTATCTGTCTCTCTACCTCCTATCATGCTAGCCCGCTGTAGTGTTTATCTGTCTCTCTACCTACTATCATGCTAGCCTGTGGTGGTGTTCATCTGTCTCTCTACCTCCTATCATGCTAGCCCGCTGTAGTGTTTATCTGTCTCTCTACCTACTATCATGCTAGCCCGCTGTAGTGTTTATCTGTCTCTCTACCTTCTATTTAGCTAGCCCCCTGTGGTGTTTATCTGTATCTCTACTTGCTACCAGGCTAGCCCCCTGTGGTGTTTATCTGTCTCTCTACCTTTTATTAGGCTAGCCCGTGGTGGTGTTTATCGGTCTCTCGTACTACTCTTAGGATAGCCCCCTGTGGTGTTTATCTGCCTCTCTACCTGCTATTAGGCTAGCCCCTTGTGGTGTTTATCTGTCTCTCTACCTACTATTAGGATAGCCCCTTGTGGTGTTTATCTGCCTCTCTACCTGCTATTAGGCTAGCCCCTTGTGGTGTTTATCTGTCTCTCTACCTACTATTAGGATAGCCCCTTGTGGTGTTTATCTGCCTCTCTACCTGCTATTAGGCTAGCCCCTTGTGGTGTTTATCTGCCTCTCTACCTACTATTAGGATAGCCCCTTGTGGTGTTTATCTGCCTCTCTACCTGCTATTAGGCTAGCCCCTTGTGGTGTTTATCTGCCTCTCTACCTACTATCATGCTAGCCCCTTGTGGTGTTTATCTGTCTCTCTACCTGCTATTAGGATAGCCCCCTGTGGTGTTTATCTGCCTCTCTACCTGCTATTAGGCTAGCCCCTTGTGGTGTTTTTCTGTCTCTCTACCTACTATTAGGCTATAGGCACAATAATAAATAATAGATATTTACAATATATACAATATATACAATAATTAATGCACTATTCATGGAAACTCTTTCACATATCCAGTATTGAGAACACTGGTGCTCCAAGTGATGATAATCCATAACATGCTTCAGGTTTCAGGATTTATTACATATGAAAGTTTTCTGTCAGTGCATTAAGCCATTCAGCTTGTTCTACAAATATAGATCTCTTCATTCAAGTTTTGTGATGTAGAAACGTGTGCAGACCTTAAAGGATAGCCATTCAAATATATTAGTGACAATAATATTATATATCCCAGTATATGAATGGCTGCTGCACATTGTACTGTTGGATATACAGTTGTTGGATATCTACAGATAGTCAAGATAACATGTACTTCTGTCATCATCTCACATTATTGTTCTCAACTGTATAAACTCTTGGAAGCATGTCGGCAGAATTTCTGCTGTTATTTGGTCACGCAGCTAACACATCACAGCCAGTGCTTTCACAACACCAATTACATATAGCCATGCTATGGTATCAAGACATTGAGTTACCTGATTCAATCTGTACCTGTTTCGCATGGGTTGTATTCTCCAGCTTACTCGCCACGCCCCAGTGAGCGACTCGCTGCAGCACTCAAGTTCACGAGCTGCATGTAGTACATGCACCGTGCCATAACGTCAATCAGGTACTGAGCCCTGTGGGTCACGACTCTAGAAGAAGAATGACAAAGCAAGCATCCTGCCAGCAGATAGGTCTGTGTGGAGAAGAGTGAGCAGTAGACTGACTGGCTGGCTGAGCGAGGAGAGAGGAGCGAGGAGCGAGGAGAGAGCAGTAAAACCTTCCAACACAGCGCGGTAAACTGAGATGCCTTGCTCCCTCCACTCACCATAAACACTGCAGGTCGGCGGGATGCTCATAATCAGATGAGCATTGATCTGCAGATATTATGCATGATCAGGTTAAATTAAATTGAGTGTTCCCCAGCTGTGAAATTTGTGTTTGCAGAAGCAAGAAGATGAGGCAGAAGACACCCATGTTGGAGTCAAACCAACAATGAATGCAAATTAGAACAAGAGTGAATAGCTGAGGCTTTCAGGCAAATTAAATTGCTCACAATTGTTTCTTCAAGCCTTAAATCAACGGTCTTAACTGATCTTGAACTACTTCCAATTGTCATTTCAATAAACAATGGAAACAGACAAGAAAACATATTTACTTTGTGCCACACACTCACTAAACAACTACAAGTTATAATCTTCATTAGGTAAGGAGACTGCACACAATATTTCAACCCTCTAGTGGTTCTTGAGAAGAAGTTGGAAATGTGAATAGTTTACAGACAGAGAAACGCTGGACTCCATGCCAGGCCATTAGTACATGCAGCATTTCAGGCCTGATGAGCTGATAAAAATTATCATTTGTTTCACAGACTATTTCAATTCTACATCAGTCATACATGAAAACTGTCAGAGTAACCTCTGGGAGAGATAATAAAATCATTTCTAATACGCTGCTCTGGGGCCAAATGTCGCTTTGTAATGATGTGACATCATAAACATTGTTGTGATGATGTATTAAATCTATGACTGTTTTAGTCTATTTGTGGAGGTGTAGAAATATATGAATTATTATTTTCATGAAAGTTCACAGAATAACTAAACACAGCAGACAAAGTCACCACTCCGTGAGAAACAATTGAAACATATTAAACATTAATTATGGAGGTATATTCTTTAATAAATCCTTAATCATCACATTTTTGTATGGGCTATTCAAACCATAAGTATCAAGTAAACAGAGTCCACTATATCAACACAACACACCACACCACACCACAACACAACACAACACAACACAACACAACACACAACACAACACAACACAACACAACACAAAACACAACACAACACAACGCAACACAACACAACACAACACATCAAAACAGCATCCCAAAATCAAGTTTAATTGAGCTATGCCATACACATTTTGAATTCTGGTCCGTAAACTAAACCTTGACATACAGACTGATTTCTATATCCTCTGACAACTTTGTTGTGGCGGGGGATAATAAATGCACACTCCACAAGAATATTGTTACACATTCCAAGCTGTGTTTTCATGGAAACAGCTAAAAATAGAGTTCAAAATCAGGTGAAAACCCCAAATGGCACATGATGAATGTTCCCAGAGTTTCGTTGAGCTAGATAGATTGGTTTGGATATGTAGGTTTTGGAAATTATAGCACAAATAGAATAATGGATGGATGGACTGACACTTTTTCATAAGCAATCCAAATTGTTTTCAACTAATTATCTGTCAATAGTTCATAGTTCAGATATTTCATTACAACATAAGGGATCAAACAAAAGGCACTTCAAAATTAAACCCTCACATCTCAGTTTCTCATAAACTATAAGCAGATATTTATAAGCACATTTTCATCCATGTAAGTGATAACACTCTCTATATAGCCATCTTCTATGATAGATATAATCCACAATCTGATATATATTTAGCCTCATGACTTGTGTGTTCACAAATCGGGCTTCACAACATGATTCCTTAGTATGTGTACATTTAGTTTACAACATTGGAGGCTCTGTAGCAGCTCTTTACAAGGGAAACTGTCCGGCTACTTTGCCTTGAGCTTACATCATAGTATGTTGTTTGTATATTTTGGTTAGGTTTTGTTGATGGATAAGTGAAATGAGCGAGTTCTAAAATTACACCAGTTGCAGTTTGAGCCGTGCACACAGCTATCAGCACTCCCAGCTCACTCTACCCCTAGAGAGATGCTTCCCATTCAGAATTTGCATGAAGCTTTTATTCAGCTGTGAGAAACCATTAGGTGAACAAAAACAGCCTGCTGATCAAATATATTGGGTATTGTCTTGCATGTACTGCTCTGAATAGCAAACAGTTCACGGTGAAGCAGTGTCTCACCACAACAATGTCTCACTGCAACAATGTCTCACAACAACAATGTCTCACTGCAACAATGTCTCTCTACAACAATATCTCACCACAACAATGTCTCACTGCAACAATATCTCACCCCCTCTGTGTCTCATCCTATGTCTTTCCTAAACAGTAATGCTACCCAACAACATGCCCCCATACAAACCAATGTTTTGTAACCCAACCAGTGTCTCTCCTAAAAAGGAGAATAAGACAAACTCCCCCGCCCCACACTCAAACAGTACCTCCTCCATTGTTCCATTTCATGCTTTCTGTGTGAATAAAGGCTCATACTATACGTGGACCAGGAAAATCCTTTGATAAGTACAACATTTCCTCTTTTATTTCAATTGAAACACATCTGCCAAAAATCATGTGTATTTTTTAAAATGAATTTATCTGTTCTACATCTCACATGTTGGTAGACATTTGAGTTGTTTACAGTCCATCCAAACTAGTACACAGGGTCATACAGTTGTACAGGGAGAGAGAGACGGGTCATACAGTTGTGTCGGGAGAGAGACAGGGTCATACAGTTGTGTCAGGAGAGGGATAGGGTCATACAGTTGTGTCGGGAGAGAGACGGGGTCATACAGTTGTGCCGGGAGAGACACAGGGTCATACAGTTGTACAGGGAGAGACAGGGTCATACAGTTGTACAGGGAGAGACAGGGTCATACAGTTGTGTCGGGAGAGAGACAGGGTCATACAGTTGTACAGGGAGAGAGACAGGGTCATACAGTTGTACAGGGAGAGAGACAGAGTCATAGAGTAGTACAGGGAGAGAGACAGGGTCATACAGTTGTACAGGGAGAGAGACAGAGTCATAGAGTAGTACAGGGAGAGAGACAGGGTCATACAGTTGTACAGGGAGAGAGACAGGGTCATACAGTTGTACAGGGAGAGAGACAGAGTCATAGAGTTGTACAGGGAGAGAGACAGGGTCATACAGTTGTACAGGGAGAGAGACAGGGTCATACAGTTGTGTCGGGAGAGAGACAGGGTCATACAGTTGTGTCGGGAGAGAGACGGGGTCATACAGTTGTGCCGGGAGAGACACAGGGTCATACAGTTGTACAGGGAGAGAGACAGGGTCATACAGTTGTACAGGGAGAGAGACAGGGTCATACAGTTGTACAGGGAGAGAGACAGGGTCATACAGTAGTACAGGGAGAGAGACAGGGTCATACAGTTGTACAGGGAGAGAGACAGTCATAGAGTAGTACAGGGAGAGAGACAGGGTCATACAGTTGTACAGGGAGAGAGACAGGGTCATACAGTTGTACAGGGAGAGAGACAGGGTCATACAGTTGTACAGGGAGAGAGACAGGGTCATACAGTTGTACAGGGAGAGAGACAGGGTCATACAGTTGTACAGGGAGAGAGACAGAGTCATAGAGTAGTACAGGGAGAGAGACAGGGTCATACAGTTGTACAGGGAGAGAGACAGGGTCATACAGTTGTACAGGGAGAGAGACAGGGTCATACAGTTGTGTCGGGAGAGAGACGGGGTCATACAGTTGTGCCGGGAGAGACACAGGGTCATACAGTTGTACAGGGAGAGAGACAGGGTCATACAGTTGTACAGGGAGAGAGACAGGGTCATACAGTTGTACAGGGAGAGAGACAGGGTCATACAGTAGTACAGGGAGAGAGACAGGGTCATACAGTTGTACAGGGAGAGAGACAGGGTCATACAGTTGTACAGGGAGAGAGACAGGGTCATACAGTAGTACAGGGAGAGAGACAGGGTCATACAGTTGTACAGGGAGAGAGACGGGGTCATACAGTTGTACAGGGAGAGAGACGGGGTCATACAGTTGTACAGGGAGAGACACAGGGTTGTACAGGGAGAGACAGGGTCATACAGTTGTACAGGGAGAGAGACAGGGTCATACAGTTGTGCCGGGAGAGAGACAGGGTTATACAGTTGTGTTGGGAGAGACACAGGGTCATACAGTTCTGCCGGGAGAGAGACCGAATCATACAGTTCTGCCGGGGGAGAGACAGGGTAATACAGTTGTGCCAGGAGGCGGCTTGTATTAAAAGGTCAGAGATACTGAACATCCTGTGTAACTATAATGTCAGTCTCAGGCTAATTGCATCACATCCAAATAATAATCTCTCTTGAAAATTATAAGTACATTTAGATTGAGTATAACCTCCAGGATAAACCGTATGTCCTCTAATAGGGGCCTGGGCTCTTATAAAGATTCAAGGGCTCTTATCCACCCTCACCCCAACTCCGACCCCCACTCCCACCCCTTTTAAAAATTTACAAACTTCATGGCATTTGACGTAAACCAGATTTAGCTTGGTAGGTTAACCCTCTTAGTGCCTGGGCACATTTAAGTACGGTAGAAGTGTATCTAGCAGCCTCAGTGATCATTGATGCGATATAAATCAGGGTTATTGGGGACCGGCTCTTATTCACCTTTAGGTACCTTCACTTCCAGGCTGCTTTTCAAGGCCCAGCTCAAATTTGAGGCCTGGCCCATTTTAGAGGAAATACTGTAATGGAAGAAAAAAATTCATATGTAAAATTGTGGATATGTGTCTTTTGGTGTTATGAACTTGTTGGGATTTTTATATCTGGTGACTTCCATGGAAACACCACTTTGTCTTCAGGGCAGATTTAAAGGATAGATGAAATGCATTTTTCTCAAGAATGACAGATGATTACCTCTACGTATATTGTATATCGGAATCAATTGAGCATAAAATCGAGACAGTATACACTTGCAATTGATAATTAAGACGATTTTAATTCACCCATTTTAACACTACCGCAATTTGTTCGGCGAATCCTTTTGAAAATGCTCACCGAGGCGTGACTGTGATAAGGGGCAGGCGGGGCGGCTAGATAGCTACTCCGCCGCTGTCTCTTTAATTAATTAATGATGATTATCACTGCCGCTAAATGAATTTATGAGGTGTATTACATTGTCAAAAATACATGTTTATGTAATAATTGTGTAATTGTCATCTGCGGAAATTTGTGTACCTGGGCAGTGTGGTCAGCAAGGACGGTGGAGCTGACGAAGACATCAGGAGCAGAACAAACAAAGCAAGGCATGCTTTCAACACCCTACGCCCTATATGGAGCTCCAAGTCCCTCTCAAAGAAGACAAAAATCAGGCTCTTTAACACCAACGTCAAATCTGTCCTACTCTATGGCTCTGAGACTTGGAAGACCACAAAGGCCAACACAAAGAAGCTGCAGACGTTTGTGAACAAGTGTCTCCGCCATATACTCAACATCAGATGGCCAGACAAGATCAGCAACATCGATCTATGGTCAACATCCCAACAACTGCCGATAGACTGTGAGATCAGGAAGAGAAAATGGGGTTGGATCGGTCACACTCTTAGGAAACCAGAGAATAACATCACAAGACAAGCACTGGACTGGAACCCTCAAGGCAAAAGGAAAGTGGGACGGCCAAGACATACTTGGAGACGAAGCACAAACGAGGATATCAAAACAGCTGGGATGACTTGGACAGAAGTCAAGAAAACAGCACTGAACCGTGTGAGGTGGAAACATGTGACGGCAGCCCTATGCTCCCCTAGGAGTTAAAAGGAATAAGTCAAAGTCATCTGCGGAATTACCAAGTTGGATATCTAAACATTCGATATATGGGAAATTTAAGTTGGTTTATTGAAGGTTTCTTTGTGAAATTAAGAATCAAAATGTTGCGAAATTACGTTGAATTGTGACTATCGCCGAAAATCAAATTCATCCACATACGTCACAGAAGTCATATGCCTCCCAATCACTCTCTGAATCTCATTTTCATTTAATTACATTACATAACAGACATTCAATCGATTAGCTAAATCAATTCCATCAATATCGTATATATATTCCTAATGATAATCCTATTAATTGTATAAACAACTCATCTCCAATCTATTGTGAAAATAATACATGTACATTCTTTCCTTATTTGGCACTGGCGGTAGTTAAAGTGTCAACATATGTCTGTTATTTTTTAAGTCTGAAATTTTTCCAGGCCAATACCATGTACCGGTTATATTAGTTTTAGCACAATCTAGTATATGGTATGGAATCTGTTGGTTTTGTAAGGTCCATTGTTATTAATTTATTATCCAATGGGATTCAAATACTATAATTTAGTAAGTTTACACACAAAACAACCTTAACCTTAATGAGTTTCTCATATGGAATCCTTTTTCATAAAAACTCACCTCAATATCTTAAAATTTGTAACTAAAACAAACGCATAATTATTGTTCAAAACACAAGGAAAACACGTCTCAGAGCTTCTAATTTTAAAAATTTGGGGGCAGGGGCTCGAATGCTTTGCATTCTCACTAGGACTGCTACACAGTCATCAAAACAAGTACTTGAGTACTTAAATGTACTACCAGTTCAGCCCTATCCTCTATGCCCTCTCCGACGTGCCGTTCATGTTTTCTAGTTATAGAGAGGTGCTGTCCCAGTATCCAGCATATTTGTTGTGAAAAAACGCTTTACATTAATTTCATTAATTTTAAAACTCTTGAATGTATTGATAGAGTATACATAAAGTAACATTTAATTTATCATTATAATTTTATAAATCATGATCAATAATTTCTTGGTATAAGGCAATAGCAAAGTTTTCCAAAGCCAATGAATGACTTTTAAATGAATTTGTCAAATTTCCAATTCTAGAGTAATAGTAATAGTAATAGTAATAGTAATAGACCATTTATATAGCGCATATATTCATGCACATTGCATGCTCAAAGTGCTGGTCGACATATAACCCCTGGTCAACAAGTACAGAACAATCACGTAGGAGATGGTCACTAGAGTCACTAAATATTACCCTTTATGGTATTTTCAACTGGATGGTGTTGTTATTACGGACAATACACTATATATAGGTTAAAAATGTAAATTTTCCAGAAGTATTTATATAAATTTGTCAGAACTTTAAGAAATTTTAAATACTTATCTTACTGGAAAAGAAGATTTTTAGGCCTTGATCCCTGTGACCCCTGTTGAATCTGTACATGATATTATGTTCTCTTGATCCCTGTGACCCCTGTTGAATCTGTACATGATATTATGTTCTCTTGATCCCTGTGACCCCTGTGGAATCTGTACATGATATTATGTTCTCTTGATCCCTGTAAACCCTGTTGAATCTGTACATGATATTATGTTCTCTTGATCCCTGTGACCCCTGTGGAATCTGTACATGATATTATGTTCTCTTGATCCCTGTGACCCCTGTTGAATCTGTACATGATATTATGTTCTCTTGATCCCTGTGACCCCTGTGGAATCTGTACATGATATTATGTTCTCTTGATCCCTGTGACCCCTGTTGAATCTGTACATGATATTATGTTCTCTTGATCCCTGTGACCCCTGTTGAATCTGTACATGATATTATGTTCTCTTGATCCCTGTGACCCCTGTGGAATCTGTACATGATATTATGTTCTCTTGATCCCTGTGACCCCTGTTGAATCTGTACATGATATTATGTTCTCTTGATCCCTGTGACCCCTGTTGAATCTGTACATGATATTATGTTCTCTTGATCCCTGTGACCCCTGTTGAATCTGTACATGATATTATGTTCTCTTGATCCCTGTGACCCCTGTGGAATCTGTACATGATATTATGTTCTCTTGATCCCTGTGACCCCTGTGGAATCTGTACATGATATTATGTTCTCTTGATCCCTGTGACCTCTGTGGAATCTGTACATGATATTATGTTCTCTTGATCCCTGTGACCCCTGTTGAATCTGTACATGATATTATGTTCTCTTGATCCCTGTGACCCCTGTGGAATCTGTACATGATATTATGTTCTCTTGATCCCTGTGACCCCTGTGGAATCTGTACATGATATTATGTTCTCTTGATCCCTGTGACCCCTGTTGAATCTGTACATGATATTATGTTCTCTTGATCCCTGTGACCCCTGTGGAATCTGTACATGATATTATGTTCTCTTGATCCCTGTGACCCCTGTACCTTATATTTCTCGCTTCTAGCAAAAAGAATGCTCCCGGGTTCCTTATCGTCCAAATGAGCATTTTAAATATAAGGGTAATTTAATGACCTATTTAAAATAAATAAGCATGTCAAATATCTAAGGCCTATCACCAATCAATTATTCTTATGGCCATGGTTAAGTTTCAAGGGCAATTTCTCCAAAAATAATAATCTGATCGGTCCCAAAAAAGCACATGCGTATCACTGATGTATATCCAAAGCATGTGTAAAGTATCAAAAAGATTGTTCAAAACACAAGGAAAACACGTCTCAGAGCTTCTAATTTTAAAAATTTGGGGGCAGGGGCTCGAATGCTTTGCATTCTCACTAGGACTGCTACACAGTCATCAAAACAAGTACTTGAGTACTTAAATGTACTACCAGTTCAGCCCTATCCTCTATGCCCTCTCCGACGTGCCGTTCATGTTTTCTAGTTATAGAGAGGTGCTGTCCCAGTATCCAGCATATTTGTTGTGAAAAAACGCTTTACATTAATTTCATTAATTTTAAAACTCTTGAATGTATTGATAGAGTATACATAAAGTAACATTTAATTTATCATTATAATTTTATAAATCATGATCAATAATTTCTTGGTATAAGGCAATAGCAAAGTTTTCCAAAGCCAATGAATGACTTTTAAATGAATTTGTCAAATTTCCAATTCTAGAGTAATAGTAATAGTAATAGTAATAGTAATAGACCATTTATATAGCGCATATATTCATGCACATTGCATGCTCAAAGTGCTGGTCGACATATAACCCCTGGTCAACAAGTACAGAACAATCACGTAGGAGATGGTCACTAGAGTCACTAAATATTACCCTTTATGGTATTTTCAACTGGATGGTGTTGTTATTACGGACAATACACTATATATAGGTTAAAAATGTAAATTTTCCAGAAGTATTTATATAAATTTGTCAGAACTTTAAGAAATTTTAAATACTTATCTTACTGGAAAAGAAGATTTTTAGGCCTTGATCCCTGTGACCCCTGTTGAATCTGTACATGATATTATGTTCTCTTGATCCCTGTGACCCCTGTTGAATCTGTACATGATATTATGTTCTCTTGATCCCTGTGACCCCTGTGGAATCTGTACATGATATTATGTTCTCTTGATCCCTGTAAACCCTGTTGAATCTGTACATGATATTATGTTCTCTTGATCCCTGTGACCCCTGTGGAATCTGTACATGATATTATGTTCTCTTGATCCCTGTGACCCCTGTGGAATCTGTACATGATATTATGTTCTCTTGATCCCTGTGACCCCTGTGGAATCTGTACATGATATTATGTTCTCTTGATCCCTGTGACCCCTGTTGAATCTGTACATGATATTATGTTCTCTTGATACCTGTGACCCCTGTTGAATCTGTACATGATATTATGTTCTCTTGATCCCTGTGACCCCTGTGGAATCTGTACATGATATTATGTTCTCTTGATCCCTGTGACCCCTGTTGAATCTGTACATGATATTATGTTCTCTTGATCCCTGTGACCCCTGTGGAATCTGTACATGATATTATGTTCTCTTGATCCCTGTGACCCCTGTTGAATCTGTACATGATATTATGTTCTCTTGATCCCTGTGACCCCTGTGGAATCTGTACATGATATTATGTTCTCTTGATCCCTGTGACCCCTGTTGAATCTGTACATGATATTATGTTCTCTTGATACCTGTGACCCCTGTTGAATCTGTACATGATATTATGTTCTCTTGATCCCTGTGACCCCTGTGGAATCTGTACATGATATTATGTTCTCTTGATCCCTGTGACCCCTGTTGAATCTGTACATGATATTATGTTCTCTTGATCCCTGTGACCCCTGTGGAATCTGTACATGATATTATGTTCTCTTGATCCCTGTGACCCCTGTTGAATCTGTACATGATATTATGTTCTCTTGATCCCTGTGACCCCTGTGGAATCTGTACATGATATTATGTTCTCTTGATCCCTGTGACCCCTGTGGAATCTGTACATGATATTATGTTCTCTTGATCCCTGTGACCCCTGTGGAATCTGTACATGATATTATGTTCTCTTGATCCCTGTGACCCCTGTTGAATCTGTACATGATATTATGTTCTCTTGATCCCTGTGACCCCTGTGGAATCTGTACATGATATTATGTTCTCTTGATCCCTGTGACCCCTGTGGAATCTGTACATGATATTATGTTCTCTTGATCCCTGTGACCCCTGTGGAATCTGTACATGATATTATGTTCTCTTGATCCCTGTGACCCCTGTGGAATCTGTACATGATATTATGTTCTCTTGATCCCTGTGACCCCTGTACCTTATATTTCTCGCTTCTAGCAAAAAGAATGCTCCCGGGTTCCTTATCGTCCAAATGAGCATTTTAAATATAAGGGTAATTTAATGACCTATTTAAAATAAATAAGCATGTCAAATATCTAAGGCCTATCACCAATCAATTATTCTTATGGCCATGGTTAAGTTTCAAGGGCAATTTCTCCAAAAATAATAATCTGATCGGTCCCAAAAAAGCACATGCGTATCACTGATGTATATCCAAAGCATGTGTAAAGTATCAAAAAGATTGTTCAAAACACAAGGAAAACACGTCTCAGAGCTTCTAATTTTAAAAATTTGGGGGCAGGGGCTCGAATGCTTTGCATTCTCACTAGGACTGCTACACAGTCATCAAAACAAGTACTTGAGTACTTAAATGTACTACCAGTTCAGCCCTATCCTCTATGCCCTCTCCGACGTGCCGTTCATGTTTTCTAGTTATAGAGAGGTGCTGTCCCAGTATCCAGCATATTTGTTGTGAAAAAACGCTTTACATTAATTTCATTAATTTTAAAACTCTTGAATGTATTGATAGAGTATACATAAAGTAACATTTAATTTATCATTATAATTTTATAAATCATGATCAATAATTTCTTGGTATAAGGCAATAGCAAAGTTTTCCAAAGCCAATGAATGACTTTTAAATGAATTTGTCAAATTTCCAATTCTAGAGTAATAGTAATAGTAATAGTAATAGTAATAGACCATTTATATAGCGCATATATTCATGCACATTGCATGCTCAAAGTGCTGGTCGACATATAACCCCTGGTCAACAAGTACAGAACAATCACGTAGGAGATGGTCACTAGAGTCACTAAATATTACCCTTTATGGTATTTTCAACTGGATGGTGTTGTTATTACGGACAATACACTATATATAGGTTAAAAATGTAAATTTTCCAGAAGTATTTATATAAATTTGTCAGAACTTTAAGAAATTTTAAATACTTATCTTACTGGAAAAGAAGATTTTTAGGCCTTGATCCCTGTGACCCCTGTTGAATCTGTACATGATATTATGTTCTCTTGATCCCTGTGACCCCTGTTGAATCTGTACATGATATTATGTTCTCTTGATCCCTGTGACCCCTGTGGAATCTGTACATGATATTATGTTCTCTTGATCCCTGTAAACCCTGTTGAATCTGTACATGATATTATGTTCTCTTGATCCCTGTGACCCCTGTGGAATCTGTACATGATATTATGTTCTCTTGATCCCTGTGACCCCTGTTGAATCTGTACATGATATTATGTTCTCTTGATCCCTGTGACCCCTGTGGAATCTGTACATGATATTATGTTCTCTTGATCCCTGTGACCCCTGTTGAATCTGTACATGATATTATGTTCTCTTGATACCTGTGACCCCTGTTGAATCTGTACATGATATTATGTTCTCTTGATCCCTGTGACCCCTGTTGAATCTGTACATGATATTATGTTCTCTTGATCCCTGTGACCCCTGTTGAATCTGTACATGATATTATGTTCTCTTGATCCCTGTGACCCCTGTGGAATCTGTACATGATATTATGTTCTCTTGATCCCTGTGACCCCTGTGGAATCTGTACATGATATTATGTTCTCTTGATCCCTGTGACCCCTGTTGAATCTGTACATGATATTATGTTCTCTTGATCCCTGTGACCCCTGTGGAATCTGTACATGATATTATGTTCTCTTGATCCCTGTGACCTCTGTGGAATCTGTACATGATATTATGTTCTCTTGATCCCTGTGACCCCTGTTGAATCTGTACATGATATTATGTTCTCTTGATCCCTGTGACCCCTGTGGAATCTGTACATGATATTATGTTCTCTTGATCCCTGTGACCCCTGTTGAATCTGTACATGATATTATGTTCTCTTGATCCCTGTGACCCCTGTGGAATCTGTACATGATATTATGTTCTCTTGATCCCTGTGACCCCTGTGGAATCTGTACATGATATTATGTTCTCTTGATCCCTGTGACCCCTGTACCTTATATTTCTCGCTTCTAGCAAAAAGAATGCTCCCGGGTTCCTTATCGTCCAAATGAGCATTTTAAATATAAGGGTAATTTAATGACCTATTTAAAATAAATAAGCATGTCAAATATCTAAGGCCTATCACCAATCAATTATTCTTATGGCCATGGTTAAGTTTCAAGGGCAATTTCTCCAAAAATAATAATCTGATCGGTCCCAAAAAAGCACATGCGTATCACTGATGTATATCCAAAGCATGTGTAAAGTATCAAAAAGATTGTTCAAAACACAAGGAAAACACGTCTCAGAGCTTCTAATTTTAAAAATTTGGGGGCAGGGGCTCGAATGCTTTGCATTCTCACTAGGACTGCTACACAGTCATCAAAACAAGTACTTGAGTACTTAAATGTACTACCAGTTCAGCCCTATCCTCTATGCCCTCTCCGACGTGCCGTTCATGTTTTCTAGTTATAGAGAGGTGCTGTCCCAGTATCCAGCATATTTGTTGTGAAAAAACGCTTTACATTAATTTCATTAATTTTAAAACTCTTGAATGTATTGATAGAGTATACATAAAGTAACATTTAATTTATCATTATAATTTTATAAATCATGATCAATAATTTCTTGGTATAAGGCAATAGCAAAGTTTTCCAAAGCCAATGAATGACTTTTAAATGAATTTGTCAAATTTCCAATTCTAGAGTAATAGTAATAGTAATAGTAATAGTAATAGACCATTTATATAGCGCATATATTCATGCACATTGCATGCTCAAAGTGCTGGTCGACATATAACCCCTGGTCAACAAGTACAGAACAATCACGTAGGAGATGGTCACTAGAGTCACTAAATATTACCCTTTATGGTATTTTCAACTGGATGGTGTTGTTATTACGGACAATACACTATATATAGGTTAAAAATGTAAATTTTCCAGAAGTATTTATATAAATTTGTCAGAACTTTAAGAAATTTTAAATACTTATCTTACTGGAAAAGAAGATTTTTAGGCCTTGATCCCTGTGACCCCTGTTGAATCTGTACATGATATTATGTTCTCTTGATCCCTGTGACCCCTGTTGAATCTGTACATGATATTATGTTCTCTTGATCCCTGTGACCCCTGTGGAATCTGTACATGATATTATGTTCTCTTGATCCCTGTAAACCCTGTTGAATCTGTACATGATATTATGTTCTCTTGATCCCTGTGACCCCTGTTGAATCTGTACATGATATTATGTTCTCTTGATCCCTGTGACCCCTGTTGAATCTGTACATGATATTATGTTCTCTTGATCCCTGTGACCCCTGTGGAATCTGTACATGATATTATGTTCTCTTGATCCCTGTGACCCCTGTTGAATCTGTACATGATATTATGTTCTCTTGATACCTGTGACCCCTGTTGAATCTGTACATGATATTATGTTCTCTTGATCCCTGTGACCCCTGTGGAATCTGTACATGATATTATGTTCTCTTGATCCCTGTGACCCCTGTTGAATCTGTACATGATATTATGTTCTCTTGATCCCTGTGACCCCTGTGGAATCTGTACATGATATTATGTTCTCTTGATCCCTGTGACCCCTGTGGAATCTGTACATGATATTATGTTCTCTTGATCCCTGTGACCCCTGTGGAATCTGTACATGATATTATGTTCTCTTGATCCCTGTGACCCCTGTGGAATCTGTACATGATATTATGTTCTCTTGATCCCTGTGACCTCTGTGGAATCTGTACATGATATTATGTTCTCTTGATCCCTGTGACCCCTGTTGAATCTGTACATGATATTATGTTCTCTTGATCCCTGTGACCCCTGTGGAATCTGTACATGATATTATGTTCTCTTGATCCCTGTGACCCCTGTGGAATCTGTACATGATATTATGTTCTCTTGATCCCTGTGACCCCTGTGGAATCTGTACATGATATTATGTTCTCTTGATCCCTGTGACCCCTGTGGAATCTGTACATGATATTATGTTCTCTTGATCCCTGTGACCCCTGTACCTTATATTTCTCGCTTCTAGCAAAAAGAATGCTCCCGGGTTCCTTATCGTCCAAATGAGCATTTTAAATATAAGGGTAATTTAATGACCTATTTAAAATAAATAAGCATGTCAAATATCTAAGGCCTATCACCAATCAATTATTCTTATGGCCATGGTTAAGTTTCAAGGGCAATTTCTCCAAAAATAATAATCTGATCCGTCCCAAAAAAGCACATGCGTATCACTGATGTATATCCAAAGCATGTGTAAAGTATCAAAAAGATTGTTTAAAAACTGTGGGAGGAGTTGATTTCAGAACACAAGTACCCTTTTCGGGACGGACAGACAGATGGGCTGCGCTACGACATAACCCCCTTGGGTTTCACCCGGGGGGTTAAAAACTGCAGCACAGATTGCCTCCCTCCTTTCTATCCAATGAAAATGTGCGTTACATTGACTAACACCAACCAATTTCTTCAAATGTCGTAACGTTTGACTGTAATGTTGACTTTAATTCCATTAGCTGTATGTGTGATATATATAATGATTCTATATAGTGACTGTCAGGGTCCAGTTTGTCGATATGACTCTACGATTCTATATAGTCTTTTTCTTGGATTTGGTCACCTTTATTTATCACCATGTCTATGGCCAATTGTTTTCACAACTTCACTCCATCTAGGATCATACATTAAATAAGAACAAGAATACAGTTACCCAACATTTCAGTTTCCAAAAATAGCATATAACATATGGCAAATGGTCATATTTACACTATTTTGAATGCAACCAATCAGAATTCTCTATTCCTATTTGAATTCTAGCTATGAAAGTGCAGCAGAGGCCCTGTGAGGAGAGAATATGGTTCAACACTGGCAGACAAATATTTTCGTAAGCCAGACAGATATTTTTATTAACAATCTTTCTCCTAACGTTGAATTTATATCTTTCATAACTTTTTATCTATCACTTCATCCATCTTTCTATTTTGTTGTTGTTAACTTTAATATTGACATATGGATGACACCTGCAATTTTGCCTTATTGACAATATACCATGTACCATTTTTCTGCAATAAAATGAATCCCCCCCCCCCCCTACCCCCAAAAAAAAGAAGGAAAAAAAGGCAAATAAGATGGTAGACTCTGCGATTCTATATAGTGACTACCAAGGATGCAGGGTCAAGTTTGTCAATATGACTCTACGATTCTATATAGTTCATACACAACAAAGCAATTCTCTTCCACCTCACTGTTACTCCAAATTGTGAAGTGTCACTGATTTACTTCTACAATCTCGAGGTCCAAAATTCTAAGATTTGTTGGGAAATCCCCCCACCTTTGTCACCAAATTCTCTGCTGTTTCCCCACCGAAACTACAGCTAGGCGACATATTTCTCTAGCTGGTCTCAAATTGAGGCATAGCATGCGCGCACTGTTATAATCTTTGGACTGATAATTGGCTGTAAATCGTTATCAGCCATAAATAAGTGTAGAACAAACGTCTGTTTTCCTTTTTAAGTAACTCAATTCCATTAACGCATATAGCTCTCTGCCAATTATCAAGGTCCCTGTCATCTCATAGGGTCTTTGAGCTACCACCGGATATACAATTGTCCTCCTGCAAGGTGGTAACCAGAGCTTTAAAGTTTCCTACTGCATGTTGTCTCCCGATTGATGGCTAAATGTTTCCTCTTTGTCAATTTACTTCTATATAGTGACTGTCAAGGGTGCAGGGTCCAGTTTGTCAATATGACTATGATTCTATATAGTGACTGTCAGGGTCCAGTTTGTCGATATGACTCTGTGATTCTATGACTGTCAAGGATGCAGGGTCCAGTTTGTCGATATGACTCTACGATTCTATATAGTGACTGTCAAGGATGCAGGGTCCAGTTTGTCAATATGACTCTACAATTCTATATAGTGACTACCAAGGATGCAGGGTCCAGTTTGTCGATATGACTCTACGATTCTATATAGTGACTACCCAGGATGCAGGGTCCAGTTTGTCAATATGACTCTACGATTCTATATAGTGACTGTCAAGGATGCAGGGTCCAGTTTGTCAATATGACTCTACGATTCTATATAGTGACTGTCAAGGATGCAGGGTCCAGTTTGTCAATATGACTCTACGGTTCTATATAGTGACTGTCAAGGGTGCAGGGTCCAGTTTGTCAATATGACTCTACGATTCTATTTAGTGACTGTCAAGGGTGCAGGGTCCAGTTTGTCGATATGTCTCTATGATTCTATATAGTGACTGTCAAGGGTGCAGGGTCCAGTTTGTCAATATGACTCTACGATTCTATATAGTGACTGTCAAGGATGCAGGGTCCAGTTTGTCGATATGACTCTATGATTCTATATAGTGACTGTCAAGGGTGCAGGGTCCAGTTTGTCAATATGACTCTACGATTCTATAGAGTGACTGTCAAGGGAACAGGGTCTAGTTTCAGTAGTTTGTCAATATCATGATTTGAAATAAACAGTTGGTTCTACAAGACTGGGACAACCAGAGACCATAAAGTTACTTGAAATTTGGCCTTAGGTGAAAAACCCATTGATGATCATGTTGTGAAACTGGCCATTTATTGCCAAAGTATTTATAATAAATATATATAAGATAATAATAATAAATAAGATCTTACACCACTTTAGTAACATACATACCGTATTTCCTCTAATAAGACGCAGCCTTAATTAGCACTCCTTGAACCTCCGGCACTTATTAGAGGCCCGGCACGTTTTCTTTAATAGAACATTGAAGTTATCTGAGAAAGCATCAATCTAATAGTTTAGACCCGCCGCTTATTTTCTCAACTTACGTTACCCATGACCCCCGGGGGTTATTAGAGGCCCAGCAATTATTTGAGACCCGGCATTTATTAAAGGAAAAATTAACGGTATGTGCAACATTTCAATTAAATAAATCTGAGTGCGAAGTTGAGACAATGACTTTAATATTGTCATAAAATTCATTTCTCTAGTTGTGCAAATATCATATGGTTTCTGATGAACTTAATTGGTGATTTTACTCAAGTTTCTTTTTACATAATTTTCAGGATAGTTGTCCAATCTCCATAAAAACAAACAATAATCAAGATTGTACAAGTTATGATTGCAATAGGCATATACAATGATAATGTAAGACCCTAGATAAACATAGGGCTTCATACACTTACCATTTCAGGTACGAGCTCCGTGATAGGAATACACCGCATAAGGCGCATCCCGCTGTAGTCCTTGCAGTTGCAGTACTAATACCACTGAGTCACAATCCAAGAGACTTCTGCAAGATTGAACTGAATGGTAAATGTTAATGAAGGAAGAAAACGGAAGGTCCAAATCGCAGATATGGTTCTTAGTACACGACGAGTGACTGCAGCAAGAGTTAATACTGAGCTCGTCCACTTGCCGCGATTGAACAGCAACACCTCTGTCGGTAGCACATTGCAGTCCTCTGAAGCGACAAGGCGACACGAGTAACTCCCCCTGCTTTACCTATCTCGACGGACTGAAAACTTTTTTTTACTACATGTTGATTTTTAAAAAATAAATGCTTAGAACTGCGATGTTATAAAACTTACAATCACAATTAAAAAGAAGGCGGTATTCAAAACTAAAAGAACGGTAGAACTAAAACGGTAGAAGTTGTCTCCAACTACAAATACTTGGGTACAATAATTGATGATAAATTAACCTTCTCACCACATGTGGACTATGTATATAAGAAGTGCCAAACGCGACTCCACTTTCTACGGAAACTTAGGTCTTTTAACATTGACTCTCACCTGTTGTCTTTATTTTATTCAAGTAGCATTGAATCCGTTCTCGGTTTTAACATTCAGTCGTGGTGTGGAAATTTGTCTTTGCAGGAAAAAGGAAGACTGAGAAAAGTGATCAACATTGCAGGAAAAATTTCAGGGAGACAATTTGATACTTTAGAATCAATATATTCTCATAGTCTCATGCGTCTGGGAAAAAAGATAATATCAGACAGCGATCACTACCTGCATGGTTGTTACGAACTCCTTCCATCCGGACGACCCTACCGAGTTCCGAGTGTAAAATTAAGACGCACCAAAATGTCATTTATTCCATCAAGCATTACTCATTTAAATATCTAAATTATACTCCTCCAGCCTGTCATATCCATGTGCCATGTGATTATTGTTAATTTGTCATTATTGTATATTTTAGCCTTTTTATATCCTGTTATATATTTTTGTATTTCAAATGTGCGCAATTCATGACAATTCAAATTCCCTTCCAAGGACAATAAAGATTTATCTTATCTTATCTTATTTAAATACTGTTGATAGGGGTTCAAGAATACGTGCAAGCTTGCTCATGATCTGGAAAAATCGGGTGACTTTGACAAGAATTGGGATATTCTTACTTTCGTAGTCAATGCCCAAAAAATTATTTAAAATGTACGTCGTCGTGTATAGTTTACAAATAATAGTCAAAAATACAAATTGAGGAAAGAAATAGTAGGCCTATCATATGCTTGATAACGGTATAATTACCGAAACGTCGCCATTGTGAAATAAAGAAGTTGAACATCCATACATTCCCTGTCTTCCTAGTACCATTGGGGTTTTCAACAATAATATAAAGCTATCATCAGCAAATAGACGAATATATATATCAAGGTTAAGAACTAAATCATGTATGTATATATCAGAAATGATAATGGGCCCAAAACGGAACCTCGTGGTACTCCTGCATTAATTAACACTGCGGAATTATTATTGATATTCATTTATAACAACTTGTACTCAGAAAATGATGTATCTAAATGCAACAATATGGATCAGACTTATGATATGATTAAACTTACAATAAGTGACAGTTTAATTTTGGAAACTTTTCTTATGAAGGTAAGAGGAAAAACTATTTCTTTTGCTGCTTTTCTGAAAAAGAATTAGATTGATAGAACTACCGAATTGGAAACAAAGATAAAAGACTGTGAAGAAAATATAAGGACAGATTTTCAAAATATAGATGAGGCCATGCTCTCCGAACTGTCAACATACATGGGAATTAGAACAAATAAAAGAAGACGAATTAAAAGGTATAAAGATTTGAAATAGAATTTTATGGCATGAAGAAGGAGAAAAAACAACAAAATACTTTTGTAATTTAGAAAAACAATAAATAAAATTGTCACTGACAAAAATGAGGTGATTGCAGATGGCACCTCTATCCTAAATCAATTGAGAACTTTTTACAAGAAACGGTTTTCATCAACCGATGACCTGGAAGAAAATACTACTTTAGAAAATGTAAACTCCATCACTGAATTAAGATTTAAAAGAAGACCTCGAAAAAGACATTGATATAGATGTAATCTCACTTGCAGTGAAAAATATTAAAAATAATAAAAGTCCAGGAATAGATGGATTCCTTATTGATTTCTTAAATTTTTTCTGAAAAGTTTGAATTTTTAGATTTGTAAATGATATTTCAATTAAGAAGGAACTGTCTTTGACAATGAAAAGAGGAGTTATAACATGCATACCAAAGGCAAATAAAGATAGAACTCTGTTAAAAAATTGGAGACCAATAACTCTTCTAAATGCTGTTTATAAAATAATTAGTTCTTGTATAACACATCGTTTAAAGAAAACTTTAGATTTACTTACACATATAAATCAAACAGGCTTCATCCCAGGTAGAACTATTAGTGAAAATACAAGACTACTGTATGACATTATGTTTGAAACAAAAATATTCAAGGATTGCTCATTCTAATTGATTTTGAGAAGGCCTTTGATACCGTTTCAAAGGACTTCATTAACACAGTTCTAAACAAATTTGGTTTTAGTCCACAAATAATAGACTGGATTAACATACTAACATATCAAACAACTTCCTGTGTAATACAGAATGGCCATTTATCTGAATTCTTTCAAAATGAAAGGGGATGTAGACAAGGAGATCCCATATTCCCATATCTATTCCTCTTTAGCGGAAATACTGGGATGTAGGATAAGGTCCAATGATAACATTAAACAAGTTAGGACAATATGCTGATGATACAGAGCTTTTTCTTGATGGCACAGATGATATGCATCGATTAAAACAATCAATACATTTTATAAAGTGTCAGGTTTGAAAATAAATATAGATACGACCAAGGCAATATGGATGGTTCTATGACTGGCAGCAAACAAACTTTGTGTACAAATTTGTAAATTGAATAGCATAACGGAGAATTTGAAGTCTTGGGAATAAAATTTACCCCCAAACCTTTCTGATCTATGGGTAATCAACACCAGAAAAAAACTGGATGAAATAAAGAGATTATTAGCAGTTGGGAGAAAGAGAAACTTATCCCTGATTGGAAAAATTACAGTAATAAAGACATTAGCTGTTTCAAACTTATTTCATATTTTCAGCTCATTGCAAAACCCTTCGACTTTATTAGATCCTTGAATTGATATTCTTTAATTTCATTTGGAATGATAAACAGGATAAAATAAAAAGAACTACAATTAAAAGAGTAAAGACTGAAGGGGGGTTGGGTATGATTGATATAAAAGCATTTATAGAAACTTTAAAATTATCCACTCTAAAACTTTATATTAAAAACAATCATTTGACAATGATCCCTGTTATATCACTTTCAACAATAGTTTGAAATATGGAGCAAATTCATTCAGGGTATTAAATATTGAAAACCCTTTTTGGAATGATGTTGCATGGAATAATTACTGTAAAAAGTTCAATGTTAATGGTGATACTATTGATCATATTATTGCAGAATCGCTCTGGTTAAATCATAATTATAAAAATTCCATGTCACATAATTAGACAAAAGGATTATTGACCATCACAGATTTATGTAATGAACACGGATTTAAGACTTTTGATGAAATAAAGTCAAAATAAAAAAGAAAAGGAACAATATTAGACTATAATTAGTTACTTTACAATATGTCTGAGTTCTGGAAAATACTATTAAAAGGACAAGAAACATTTACCCCTATAATTTGTACATCAACATCTATCAAAGAAATATAATGAAGAATATCAAAGGTTCAAAAACTAGTTTATTACAAGCTGATTTCCAACACTGATAAACTTGAGGTTTGTAATAAATGGGAAACATTATTTAGTGACAGTGATTGGTACAACATGTTAAACTTCTATAGACATGACATACACACTATTTCTGGATTTCAAATACAGATTCTTGCAAAGAGTTATTTATACTAAAAAGGAACTATTAAGAATGCATCTCATTGACAATGACAATGTAGTTTTTGCAATGATGCTTCCGAGAGCATATGTCATGTTGACTGGGAATGTTGTGAAACCATTACATTATGGAATGATCTTGAACTTTGGCTTAACAGATATTTGCTGCAAAAAGGTATTAAAAGGAATATTTCTTGTTGAAAACTTTATCTACAGAAGAAACTATGAAGATGAAAAATTCAACAATAAATGGAGATCACTCATCATATTCAGCTACTCGGTGATATTATTATTAGATATTGTTTAAGCAAATATTCTCAACTTTTCATGTATATTCTATGTATGTTGTTATTCTATTCATCTATGGTTGTCTTTGTTTATTGTTTTTTAAACTATGGGAACAAATTTAAACAAAAAAACAACAAACAAACAAACAAACTAACAAACAACAAGTAACTCTTGAACTACTTCAATAAAGAAGCTGAGATGCATATTGTTTCTAATTCATAAATCTAACCTTCACGCCAAATTTTATCAAAAGCTTTAATGAAGTCAAGGGAAACAGCTTTAACTTCTTTACCAGTGTCAAGGGCTTTGGAGATAAAATCGTACAAGTAGGTCAGCTGACATGAAGTGGAATCACCTTGAGTAAATCTTGACTGAAAATAAGTAATGATGTTATTTCTAAGGTAGTTGTACACATACTTAAGAAAGCAGCGTTCAAAAACTTTTGATAAGCAACTAGTTAAAGCAACTGGTCTATAATTTAAACAAGCGTACTTTACTGTAGATTGCCTCGTAAAATATTCATTTAAGCATTTCCAATATCTTTTTCGTAATCGCATTGTTTGTCATCATGTGTAACCGTTGGTGTAAAATGCCTTTTCTCTGTTTTGTTGACTGTTTCCTTAACCAGTCTCCAGTTCTTTAACTGTCTATATCCTTATTTATTCTTTCTTCTATGTTTGCGTTATGCACTTTTTTTGCTGATAGGGGGTAGGTTTGTTTTACCTACGTTTTACTTATGTTTTACTTACGATAACGAGTTCCTGTGAGTATACATAGTCTCATTAGTGATCTGGTGGGATAGTAAATTTCAGTAAACTACTTGGAAGATATGTGCATGTATATATATAGACATGTATACGAAAACAAATGTGGATAGATGGCGGTGGAAACATACATATATAGCAATTATTTGATTTGAGATTCAATTTTAAAATATGAGAGCAAACGTGTGGTAAAGAAACAATTGGCTGAAGAATGCCAAATAAAAATAAAGAAAAAAGAAAATACTAAACGAAAAAAACGACATAAAGTTGTGAAGTAAATGGAAGGATAAACAAGTCAAACATAGATAAGCGCAAACATGTAATTATTTGAATATTTTAACAACACCCGTGTTACAGTATTGATGTAGGGATCTATTTCTGTAGGCTCGCTCGCTCGGAGGATCAGTTTCTTTTGGAACGTTTTATCATAGATTACCCATTGAAACTGCCTGATAGAGTAAAATTCATTTAAAAACACGAATCTGTAAAGTATTTAATATCTCCATTGATGACGAATTCAACTTCCGTTTGACCTGCCTTTCTTATGAGAGTTAAGAACTAATTACTTACCACCTTATTATTGTCAGCACCCCTTAACTAATAGTAGGCCTATATATACTATCTACCTCATGAGAGCCACCCAGAGTTAGAGTCGCGTGACTGACTAAACAGCGCACATGTTCCGTGTTGTGGCTGGAAGGTATAGCCCTGTTGTAACAGATAGGGGTGCCATATTGTCTAACGGTACGTCGCTCACTCATGCATGGCGCTTGCTCAGTCTTTGTCGAACTCGGAATTTGAAAAGTGTTCGTCTGATGGTGAGTAATAAATTATATCTTTCCTTTGTTTCAATACTTTAAATGTCATTCTTCTGTAATATATAACTGGAATGTATAAATTGGGTTTTCAATAGTAAACACAAATATATACGGATCGTTGAGCAAGTGCTTTGTTGTTCTCGGCTCAAAACATAACTGACTCTAGCCTGATTGTTTCACAGAGCCTCAACCACACATAATCTTGCAGGTTTCAAGTGTCTTGCGAAGAGCAAGTTCAGACTACTTGTTCAATTAGTTTGTTTGGTTGGTTAGGGAACACTTCCGTAGGTAAGATCTTATAATAAGCTGGTGTATTTTAATTGATTTTTAATCTATCTTTGTAACGGGCCAGTCATCGTCTTCCGTCATATGTAATTGATTTGGATAAAACGTTATTTGTCTTCATCCTAAACACAATGAGTGTACCAATGTAACTGAAGATTGGTCAGTTTTGTTTCAAAGTGTTCATTGTACACGTACTCAAGATATCTCAAGTCACCATCCCCTCTTCGTCTTAAACTCAATGTTTCCTCAAGATATTAACTGTCAATTGTTTATGTCTTCAACATGTTCAATGTCACCCTCATTGTCATCATTATTTTAAATGTCACTCTTCTATATCCTCAAATGTCACTCCTCTATATCCTAAAATCTCAAATGACACTCCTTTATCCTCAAATGTCACTCCTCTATATCCTCAAATCTCAAATGTCACTCCTCTATATCCTCAAATGTCACTCCTCTATATCCTCAAATCTCAAATGTCACTCCTTTATCCTCAAATCTCAAATGTCACTCCTTTATCCTCAAATCTCAAATGTCACTCCTTTATCCTCAAATCTCAAATGTCACTCCTTTATCCTCAAATCTCAAATGACACTCCTTTATCCTCAACATCTCAAATGTCACTCCTCTATATCCTCAACATCTCAAATGTCACTCCTCTATATCCTCAACATCTCAAATGTCACTCCTCTATATCCTCAAATGTCACTCCTCTATATCCTCAAATCTCAAATGTCACTCCTCTATATCCTCAAATCTCAAATGTCACTCCTTTATCCTCAAATGTCAAATGTCACTCCTCTATATCCTCAAATCGCAAATGTCACTCCTCTATATCCTCAAATGTCAAATGTCACTCCTCTATATCCTCAAATCGCAAATGTCACTCCTCTTTATCCTCAAATCTCAAATGTCACTCCTCTTTATCCTCAAATCGCAAATGTCACTCCTCTATATCCTCAAATCGGAAATGTCACTCCTCTATCCTCAAATCTTAAATATTACTCTTATAATTTCACTCAATATCTTTAATGTCAATCGTACATATGTCCATAACATGTTCAAAGTGATCCATGTATGTCCTCTAAATTTTCAATGTCACCCGTAGATGTACAATCTCTTCACAGTCACCTTAAATGTCCTCAATATCACCAAAGTCACTGCTTAATGTCATAAACATCTTCAAATTCATCCCTGTATGTCCTCACATTGTTCAGTGTCACTCCTGGATGGACAATGCATCAACTTTTGTATCGTATATTTTCGATATTCAACACTAACTCGTTATGTAATCTCTATATAGACACAGCTCATGTATTGCAATACATTATATTCTATATGTAACGTAACACTACACTTGAGATTAAATAACTTGCAGAACGTTCACAATAAAGAACATTACTCAAAAAGGTGAAATTGTGAAAAGCTTTGGTTGACACAAAAATAGTAATCATCACGTGTAATACAACACAACACGTGTAATACAGCACAACACGTGTAATACAGCACATCACGTGTAATACAGCAATCATCACGTGATATACAGCAATCATCACGTGTAATACAGCAATAATCACGTGTGATACAGCAATCATCACGTGTAATACAGCAATAATCACGTGTGATACAGCACAACACGTGTAATACAGCACATCACGTGTAATACAGCAATCATCACGTGCAATACAGCAATAATCACGTGTGATACAGCAATCATCACGTGTAATACAGCACAACACGTGTAATACAGCACAACACGTGTAATACAGCACATCACGTGTAATACGGCAATCATCACGTGTAATACAGCACAACACGTGTAATACAGCAATCATCACGTGTAATACAGCACAACACGTGTAATACAGCACAACACGTGTAACACAGCACACGTGTAATACAGCACAACACGTGTAAAACAAAATATAAAATCCATAATAATCGTACTGCACAATCTATGCGGTACAGTACAGATATATACACATATCCATTATGGATGGATTATTATGTCCCAGATACCCCCAGATAGCCTACCCGTCGTCAGCATCACTCCTAAATGTTCCAAGAAGTATGGATGCCACTCTTATTTGTTCACATCATCTTTATTGTCACTCCCCATCTTCCATTTCATCCAACATGTCCCCCTTCTACACAAACTGCTCATGTCAATTATGTCACAGGATCGATGTCGTCAAGATACAAACAGCCCGGATTCAGTCTGGTTATGGGTGTGAGCTACTTTCATCTGTGTCTCGTGCTGCCACTAATGCTATCACCAGGAAGTGCATTTCTTCCCCAAAAATATGGAGGTAATATTTCTATGAGGTATTTATATTTTACGCCTATTTAATGGACTAATGCATTTGTGATTACAAAAGAAGGTCACACAACAGTACGTATTTATAACATTTTCGCGAATATATATACGCAGAAAAAGGTGTTGCATTCCTAAGGTTTTTCACCAGAAAGGTTGTCTTCTAATATGTGTCATTCTCTTCCAACAGAGGTTTCTCCCTTCAGATTTCCGATCCTAAATTTGAAGGGGGTAATCTCTGTGGGAAGGGAATGAAGATGTGTTAAAAAAAGTAATTTTATTTTGCGATTTATGAGTTATGAGTAATTATCTAACAGTTTTACAAAGAGTATTACAATAATTATTATTACTTCTGGATACTTGCATTTATTACATCCTAGTGTTATTGTGTCCAGGAAAAAGTTTATTTCTACAGGAAAAACGAAAGTTACTATTCTTTGATATAATGTGACAAGTGTCATTCTTTGAAGTGAGAATACATTTTAGTAACTGACTTTTTTCAAAAGTAACTACGATGAACAGCATAAAGCTTCAAAGCCACAAACTTTGGAAAAAAGATTTGCGCGTTGCATGTTACCTAACTGAAGTCTGATCAAGCAAGGAGATGTCTTTAATTAAGGGACTGAACCCAACATACTCCCTAATGTCATCCAAACCGTATGGTTGTAGTCTTCATGTCACTCAATGTCGAAAAAAGGATGAACTTTCAACAACTGCTTTTTTGTTTATTTCATGCATTGTAAATGATGTTTTAATAATGTTAAAGTCGGCTTTGTAACAATAATGTTGTTTTTGACATCTGAAACCTAAAGTTTCTCACGCAGTTTTCATACAAGAACAATACTCATTTCTCGTAAAACGTCAGCGGCATAATACCATTAAGTTATCATTTTTGGGAAGCGTCCACATACAATGATTTTCTTGAGATAGATGAGTTACAAAGTACACTTTTTCTGTGGAGAGGGGTGGATTCAGTAACGTAACTTAACATTCCCACAGTACTACATTTGTGTTATACAAACTGGGGGTGCAACAATTCTTTTACTGTGTATATTATGCTTAAAGGAGCTGTAACACGTCTTTTGCAAATTTTCTGTACTTTAATTTTCCATTTGTTATTAAAGTTTATACAATATGTTGTTACGTTAGAGGGTAAAACACTTCATTACACGATCCGATAAACCGTATCCAAAGAAAATTGTGTGTCACATATAGCGACAGTGGTGTGGAGTTCAGACAGCAGTATGAATGACCATTCCACCATGGTGACATACTAAAAGGTACATCCATTGTGTTGTTTGGGGTCACATGTGCTAAATTGTGCTATGTTATCGAAAAGTACTGACTGTTGCTGAAAATTACCATTTTGATCTTAGTCGACTTAGTATACCGACGATATAAAGGTAAAAGTATCGATTTCTGATCGAAATCCGGACAATGCTCCGCGTGTGGCGCGCGTCAATTAGTCAAACGTAATTTTGGAAAGTTATTTACAACAGACTAAAAGAAAACGTTAAGTTGATAATGTTTAATAGGTCTACTGTGCATGTAAATGGAACGTGCAGTTCCGGTTTCTGCACAAGTATAATGATGTTGATCGATTTTAATTGGAAACTAGAGATTATTATATATTTGACAATTGAGGATAAATATGCACCTTGAGTGAAATTATCTGAACTGTTATCAGCACATAACGTATGTTGGCATGTATTAAAGCCAATAGTCCGGCAGCCAAACCCCGATTTTCACCCTAGGTGGGAAAGTGCGTCCATAGAAAATGTTTTTACAGAAATTGAACCTTGTGGGTATATACTATAGGAAACTGAATGATGACACTTTGTCATCATTGAGCATTTTGAATAATTAATGTTTTAATTACTAATAATAATTAGATAGGGTACACTCGTGATTTCAGTTATCCAGACACTTCAAGTAATTATTTTTTAGTGTTCACAAAAATGAAATAAAATAAAGGCAGTTATATATATCAATCGTTGTCTATTAGTATTATGAAAATAAGTAAAATAAATTGTTGGAAAAAAAACGAAAGTCCAAAATGTATATAATGTGTCTGGATAAACGAGGTTTCTGAGCAAATTTCGTTTTCTTACAGTAAAAGTGGATTTAATGTTGTAATAATTTACTTTTGATTATAATTACGGTTATTGAATGATGGTCAAAAGAAATGGTGATAAAGTTTCAGTTAGTGTTTATATTTGTTTACTTTTGCCAAATTCTGAAATAGGCCACTATCACTTCTTGTGGAGAGAAAATGGTGATTTTTGACGATTTTATGGTATTTTAAAAAAAACCACAATTTACAATTTTTATTTTGTATTGAAATGAATTTTTTTTTATTCACCAAGCAACACATTTATCACAGAGAGTTAATTTGCAAAAGACAAAAACAGGAAATAGTCAATTTCAAAGTTTAGACCCAAGATTCGGCACGAAACGGGCACTGAAATTGGGGAATTTGAAGGTTAAGTTAGTGGTTGACAAGAGTAGTCTCGCAGAGGAAAAAGCTATAATGTTTCTTAAACGTTAAACGTATAACTGCAATGACATGAAAAGTGACATTAAAAAGTGTGGGCGTGCACATATTCAGACCCTTATTCAGATAACACTAATGGTGTAGGCCAGACGTTGCAACACATTTTTGAATCAGGAATATCAAACACCTTGTTATTTCATAGGTCATGTGTATCTATTTATACATAAAAACAGCAAAGACAAGGATAACAGAGACAACGAAAATCAACAAACACAAACAGTTGCTCGGCTTCTCCAAAGAAATTGCACATTGTACGGACAATAATGTGTTTCATTTTAAAGAACACTGTACTGTCTTTCTGTCGAATCAACGGAGCATTGAGTGATTTACATTGCTGAAGATGCAAGATATGACGTTCATTTCAAGTATTAATTAATGTCCAAAGGGTATCATTTTGGCAGAAGATGGTGAGTCGATGATGTAGGACTTGTCTCACAGACACTTTGGTCAGCTACGATGTCGTCGATTTCTTCACCAACATATCCCTCAACAGAAAACCCTAGAAGCCACCAAGCTCCACATCCGCATTGAACAGCTCGACACCAAATTAACCATCAGCTACGTCTATTTTATCTTCACTGACACGATCCACGGACTTCCAATGGGCTCACAACTATCTTCCCTAATAATAGAAATTTTCATGACATCCTTCCAAGAACCAGCACTCTCTAATGCTCCTTTTCAGTCGCTTTATTGGTTCCACAAGGTTGATGACACCTTCACCACCATAGCCATCATCTCCTACAACATCTTAACGCCAAGCATCCAAGAATCAGGTTGATCATGGAAACAGAAACTAACCACCATATTCCCTTCTCATATGTCTCCTTGCCAACTACTGGGCATGGACCTGGAATATCTGTCTATCGCACGCAGTGACACACACACTGACCAGTACACACAATACAGTTTATGTTATCATCCACTTATCAAGCATAGTCACACTCACAAGATGTGATAACATCCATCTGTGAACCTGATACCCTCAATAAAGAACCAAAACATCGAAAGGACACATTTACCCCCACTCAAGGAATTTCCAGCAAGCCTAGTCATCAAGACTACCGTGAAAACACTCACCATAAGAGCTATCCCACAAGCCTTAACCGAAAAATTCGAGTAACAATTCCCTAAATACTTCGGCTATCTCAGCTACAATATCGCCCGTCTCATCAAGAACAAAGTCAGCATTGATGTTACATTTCCCTGTGCAAGATCCTCAAGCAGCTACTCAAATAAAAGCCAACAGCAGAGGAACCAGCACTACAAGAGGATGCATCTTCAAAATGCCATGCCACTGTGTACATCAGAGAAATGCTGCAGCCTATCAACACAAGGATCAAGGAACATAAAGCGTATGTCAACACACTTGACCAAAACTCCTCCCTATCTGAGCATACTCTGAACAAGGATCACACTATCAACTGGGAGGCTACCACAATCTTATCAACAAATAACAACTTGCGCCAAAGAAAACTTCAATAAGCGATTGACATTACAAGGGAACAATCTGCAATAAACCGCGACCAAAGCATCTTCCTAACATGTACTTGGGGATTCACTCATCTCGAACATCTATATTCTGTCGGAGGCAAATCCGAGGAACACCCACCCTACCATCAATTCACTCTTGTCAGAGCCTATCCGAGGAGTCTACACCTATCAGAATCATTCACCGCCCAACCACTTCACACCCAAATCACTGGCCTCTCTTAATACCCTCAATCACCATGTCTTCTGCATTTCACATCCAATCAACTGTTCTTGTATCTACAATAAAGGCAATTGGCTCTCTTCCTTTTACCAATTTGTATTACTGTTGTCCAATCGCTACTTCAATAAAGTCCACAGGCCATTGCTGATTTAACAATCAACTATTAATGCTCCTCATGTATCACAAATCATCAATGTATACCACTCTCATGCGAATTCATCTTAAAAACTTAATTTAATCTATCTGATTGAGTTTTTTCGCTATTGGTTTCTTTACTATATAAATGTATACCATTTTGTTATTTCTTACATTTCACCTGATGATGGAGTAAGTATATACTCCTAAACGTCTTATATATTCATATTAAAGAAGTTGTTATCCAGAAAATATCCTTGTTCTAATGTCAAGTAATCATTACTATGTTGGGTTTCACGCATGGGGTCTTTTTTCAGAATTTGTAAACACATACTAACTGAAACTTTATCACTATTTCTTTTGATTATGATTCAATAATCGTAATTATAATCAAAAGTAAATTATTACACCAATAAATCCAATTTTACTGTAAGAAAAACAAATTTGCTCAGAAACCTCGTTTATCCAGACACATTTATCAACATTTTGGCCTTTCGGTTTTTTTCCAAAAAAAAAGTGAAAAAAGTGTACTTATTTTCATAATACTAATAGACAACAATTGATATATAACTGCCTTAATTTTATTTCAAGTTTGTGAACACTAAAATATAATTACTTGATGTGTCTGGATAACTGAAATCACGAGTGTACCCTATCTAATTAAAACATTAATTATTCAAAATGCTCAATGATGACAAAGTGTCATCATTCAGTTTCCTCAAGTATATACCCATAGGGTTCACCAGGAACAAAAATATTTTCTATGGACGCACTTTCCCGGTCACAAGGACTGGCTGCCGGACTACAACTAAAACTTTATGAAACACAATGGATGCACCTTTAAAATTTTAATCTGAGTGTTTAGGTATCGCTACACTAGTTTTATCACTTGAACTACATTCGAGTGGCCGTTTTATATGAAAACATGAAAATGGCCATTCGAAGGGAAATAGCTTAACCGAACCATGTTCATTCGGTTTAGAAATCTCTTTATTGATTGAAGAGTATTACCCAACCATTAGTAACACTTATTTACCTTTTCGTGAGATCACTTTATTTGAGTAAGAAACAATACACACTGAAACTTTGCATGATGACCTGCATCCTCGATAATCCAGCGCTATTGTTCCGATAAATCTACACACAAGCGCTGGAAAACAGTAAGGGTATTTATCCCTAACCTAGTTACCTCCCTTCGCAATGACTCAGCGAAACGCTTGCTTTCTAACAACCAATGAGATCACTTGAAATCAAGGGTGAAATAACAAGCACTCTCGTGTCAGGATCTTGGCTATCGCAGTAGCACAGCACAGCACAGGGATTTTAATCATTTACGTCCACCCGTTTTGATGGACATGAATACACCCTTCTCACGTACAGACTTCTTGAAACTTTCTTTTGAGTTTCTGTCAGGTTTTCTACGCTGAATTTGTTACAAATTTTATCGTAATCGAGTGAGTGAGCCATGTTTGTTTCTATAAACAACGGTAGTGATGCGTTTTGATTGGTCGAGTTGTTTACGCAGATAGTGTCTGCGTTTCGTTTCTGATTGGATAACATGGACCCAAGGGAGGTAACTAGGTTAGGGATAAATACCCTCACTGTTTTCCAGCGCTTGTGTGTAGATTTATCGGAACAATAGCGCTGGATTATCGAGGATGGATGACCTGTGTCAACAGATCGTTAGGTCAATGCCAGCTTCTTGATACATTTAAGTTTCAATTTAATTCGAGACGACTGTATATCTCGGGCTTTCAGCTCTCTTCTGTAGACACATATATTTTTTGCATTGTTTCCTTTCAAATAGCAATTCCAAGAAACCACTTATCTAGTAAGTATTTATTTCTTATAACAGTATTAATTCAAGTGAAATGACAGCACTTCTTTATATCATGGGTTGTCGTATCTTATTGAAGTGACGATAATGAGGGACGGAGAGGAAACTGAACTTTAATTGCAGAAGTGACGGTACCGTACGAGTTCTACTTCCTGCGAGAGACGGTGACGTTCACGTGTCGGGTGACCCACTCCAGTGTGCTGTCCACTCGGAATGCCTCTTCACGCGATATCTACATCCGCCGTGCTAATTCTGAGGAACCGCTAGGTAGAGTGACGTCACGTGATAACATGTCAGTGACGGTGGATGTGGATGTGACGTCAATCAGCGACAGCGGCGTGTACTACTGCAGTCTGAGGTGGGCACCACAGCGGAGGCTGGGTCTCGGGAACTGCTTCATACTGGTGGACTGTGAGTACTCGCTGTTTTAGAAGACTAGTCGCTTGTTTGTGATATTCCAGAAGGTTGCTAAAAATACATGTAAATACATGTTTATTTCATACATGTTTATTTCGCTTTATTTTAAACTGATCAGGAAACACGTGCGATGACTTTCCCATCTTATTCTTTATAACTATTCTGTGGTGTCCATCAGTGTAAAGTGCCATATATCTGAAGCAACACATGTCGCTGCCAGCACTATTTTATGCTGATGACACGTTCTTTCGAGACATTATATGAATTACATGATTGATAATACTGACCTTATGACTAATTTGTTTTACTAAGGGAGAAAGAGAATGAAGGGGAATATGTATAACGTTCAATTCTTTAACGTTCATATAGAGATATTTAGACAATATCAAGATTTATGAATCACATGAGGTGGTTAGTGGGAAACAATAGGGAATGAGTGTCCCCCTTCATGAGGTGTTTAGTGGGAAACAAGAGGGAATGAGTGTCCCCCTTCATGAGGTGGTTAGTGGGAAACAAGAGGGGATGAGTGTCCTCCCTTCATGAGGTGGTTAGTGGGAAACAACAGGGGATGAGTGTCCTCCCTTCATGAGGTGGTTAGTTGGAAACAACAGGGGATGATTGTCTCCCTTCATGAGGTGGTTAGTGGGAAACAAGAGGGAATGAGTGTCCCCCTTCATGAGGTGGTTAGTGGGAAACAACAGGGGATGAGTGTCCTCCCTTCATGAGGTGGTTAGTGGGAAACAACAGGGGATGAGTGTCCTCCCTTCATGAGGTGGTTAGTTGGAAACAACAGGGGATGATTGTCTCCCTTCATGAGGTGGTTAGTGGGAAACAAGAGGGAATGAGTGTCCCCCTTCATGAGGTGGTTAGTGGGAAACAAGAGGGAATGAGTGTCCCCCTTCATGAGGTGGTTAGTGGGAAACAACAGGGGATGAGTGTCCTCCCTTCATGAGGTGGTTAGTGGGAAACAACAGGGGATGATTGTCTCCCTTCATGAGGTGGTTAGTGGGAAACAACAGGGGATGATTGTCTCCCTTCATGAGGTGGTTAGTGGGAAACAACAGGGAATGAGTGTCCCCCTTCATGAGGTGGTTAGTTGGAAACAACAGGGGATGAGTGTCCTCCCTTCATGAGGTGGTTAGTGGGAAACAACAGGGGATGATTGTCTCCCTTCATGAGGTGGTTAGTGGGAAACAATAGGGAATGAGTGTCCCCCTTCATGAGGTGGTTAGTGGGAAACAAGAGGGGATGATTGTCCCCCTTCATGAGGTGGTTAGTGGGAAACAACAGGGGATGAGTGTCCTCCCTTCACGAGGTGGTTAGTTGGAAACAACAAGGGATGATTGTCTCCCTTCATGAGGTGGTTAGTGGGAAACAACAGGGAATGAGTGTTCCCCTTCATGAGATGGTTAGTGGGAAACAACAGGGAACGAGTGTCCCCCTTCATGAGGTGGTTAGTGGGAAACAACAGGGGATGAGTGTCCTCCCTTCATGAGGTGGTTAGTGGGAAACAACAGGGGATGATTGTCTCCCTTCATGAGGTGGTTAGTGGGAAACAATAGGGAATGAGTGTCCCCCTTCATGAGGTGGTTAGTGGGAAACAAGAGGGGATGATTGTCCCCCTTCATGAGGTGGTTAGTGGGAAACAACAGGGGATGAGTGTCCCCCTTCATGAGGTGGTTAGTGGGAAACAACAGGGGATGATTGTCTCCCTTCATGAGGTGGTTAGTGGGAAACAACAGGGAATGAGTGTCTCCCTTCATGAGGTGGTTAGTTGGAAACAACAAGGGATGATTGTCTCCCTTCATGAGGTGGTTAGTGGGAAACAAGAGGGAATGAGTGTCCCCCTTCATGAGGTGGTTAGTGGGAAACAACAGGGGATGATTGTCTCCCTTCATGAGGTGGTTAGTTGGAAACAACAAGGGATGATTGTCTCCCTTCATGAGGTGGTTAGTGGGAAACAAGAGGGAATGAGTGTCCCCCTTCATGAGGTGGTTAGTGGGAAACAACAAGGGATGATTGTCTCCCTTCATGAGGTGGTTAGTTGGAAACAACAAGGGATGATTGTCTCCCTTCATGAGGTGGTTAGTGGGAAACAAGAGGGAATGAGTGTCCCCCTTCATGAGGTGGTTAGTGGGAAACAACAGGGGATGAGTGTCCTCCCTTCATGAGGTGGTTAGTGGGAAACAACAGGGGATGATTGTCTCCCTTCATGAGGTGGTTAGTGGGAAACAACAGGGGATGATTGTCTCCCTTCATGAGGTGGTTAGTGGGAAACAACAGGGAATGAGTGTCCCCCTTCATGAGGTGGTTAGTGGGAAACAACAGGGGATGAGTGTCCTCCCTTCATGAGGTGGTTAGTGGGAAACAACAGGGAATGAGTGTTCCCCTTCATGAGATGGTTAGTGGGAAACAACAGGGAACGAGTGTCCCCCTTCATGAGGTGGTTAGTGGGAAACAACAGGGGATGGGTGTCCTCCCTTCATGAGGTGGTTAGTGGGAAACAACAGGGGATGATTGTCTCCCTTCATGAGGTGGTTAGTGGGAAACAATAGGGAATGAGTGTCCCCCTTCATGAGGTGGTTAGTGGGAAACAAGAGGGGATGATTGTCCCCCTTCATGAGGTGGTTAGTGGGAAACAACAGGGGATGAGTGTCCTCCCTTCATGAGGTGGTTAGTTGGAAACAACAAGGGATGATTGTCTCCCTTCATGAGGTGGTTAGTGGGAAACAACAGGGAATGAGTGTCCCCCTTCATGAGATGGTTAGTGGGAAACAACAGGGGATGATTGTCTCCCTTCATGAGGTGGTTAGTGGGAAACAACAGGGGATGATTGTCTCCCTTCATGAGGTGGTTAGTGGGAAACAACAGGGGATGATTGTCTCCCTTCATGAGGTGGTTAGTGGGAAACAACAGGGGATGATTGTCCCCCTTCATCAGGTGGTTAGTTGGAAACAACAGGGGATGAGTGTCCTCCCTTCATGAGGTGGTTAGTGGGAAACAACAGGGGATGAGTGTCCTCCCTTCATGAGGTGGTTAGTGGGAAACAACAGGGGATGATTGTCTCCCTTCATGAGGTGGTTAGTGGGAAACAACCGGGGATGAGTGTCCCCCTTCATGAGGTGGTTAGTGGGAAACAAGAGGGAATGAGTGTCCCCCTTCATGAGGTGGTTAGTGGGAAACAAGAGGGAATGAGTGTCCCCCTTCATGAGGTGGTTAGTGGGAAACAACAGGGGATGAGTGTCCTCCCTTCATGAGGTGGTTAGTTGGAAACAACAGGGGATGATTGTCTCCCTTCATGAGGTGGTTAGTGGGAAACAACAGGGAATGAGTGCCCCCCTTCATGAGGTGGTTAGTGGGAAACAACAGGGGATGATTGTCTCCCTTCATGAGTTGGTTAGTGGGAATTAACAGGGAATGAGTGTCCCCCTTCATGAGGTGGTTAGTGGGAAACAACAGGGGATGATTGTCTCCCTTCATGAGTTGGTTAGTGGGAATTAACAGGGAATGAGTGTCCCCCTTCATGAGGTGGTTAGTGGGAAACAACAGGGGATGACTGTCCCTCTTCATGAGGTGGTTAGTGGGAAACAACAGGGGATGATTGTCCCCCTTCATGAGGTTGTTAGTGGGAAACAACATAACTGATATCTTCATCAAGTAATACAACAACATCAACAGTATCATCAGAGACAAGATACATCAACTTTCAACACAACCAACAGCTAAGGCATTAGCCAAGACAACATCATTAACAACAATAGTATCATTCATGAAAATATAATCAATAAGCATGAATTTATTAATTATGAGTGATAAGGAATATTTAAAGAAAAAAGACCCATAAGCATATGTTTGAAACCTTTCCCATTTGGCGGGTAATATCTAATCTACCTTATTGTCTTAAATGATGCATATGCAAAAATACTAAGAATGAACACTTTAGACAAAGGTATTATAATAGCAACTAGTCACACCTTCTTAATTGGCATAGTACCAAATAGTAAAATAATATCAAAACGTAAGATTATATATTTGTAACAACCCATGACCTAACAATCGAAATATCTTTAAGACGGGATAAATTCACATACAAAATAAAAAGCTGAAAGGTTTGCTTGATAAAACCATTTTGATTAAAAGTAAATAGCACTCATTAATGTGAAAAAATAATCCCTAGCATAAAGTTCAGCAATAATGACATAGCAATAACTACAGGCTGTAGTTCCAAAATGTCATGATAAGAGATTATCATGGAAAGTAAAGAATTCCAATTTGAAAAAGGGAACATACAATGACTTGCAAATTTTTTTTTTAAAATGCAATTTATGCAATCGTCTTCCAAAATTGTAATTATGTTTCACTTACATAGGACACAACACAGCCTAATATATTGACAATAATATGTTCACGGTCATAAAGGTTGTCACCAAACATAAACATCTAATTTTTTTATGTAGGCCTATGCTCACCGAAATGATGATACTTATGTAAAGTCGTGAACCAACTGGGCATATCGTCAAAACATATCTTGTGAATTAGGTTATTCACCTGTTTCACAAAGTGCATTCAAATTACACATCTTAAAATTACATGCACGAAAGCTGTACCAGAAGACTGGTTATGCAAACCTCTGCAGCAAGCAAACATGACATTTGTAACTAACACAAAATGCTTAAACCAACACCAAATAGTAACTCGAAATCAGATAATCGGAATGATGTTGACGAGGGTCACAAATGACGTTATTGTTAATCACTTTGCTGTAAGGAAAATAACAGTTACTGTCACACACGCACGCAAGGTACGCACGCAAGGTACGCACGCAAGGTACGCACGCAAGGCACGCACGCACGCACGCACGCACGCACGCACGCACGCACGCACGCACACACACACACACACACACACACACGCACACACACACACACACACACACACACACACACACACACACCACTCACCAGTAGGCTGTTGAGCACCCAACATAAGAAGAGGCCTACAACACCAGCTCCTACTCATCAGTAGACTGTGGAGCACCCAACATAAGAATAGGCCTACAACACCAGCTCCTACTCACCAGTAGGCTGTGGAGCACCCAACAGAAGAAGAGGCCTACAATACCAGCTCCTTCTCACCAGAAGGCTGTCAGGCACCCAACGTAAGAATAGGCCTACAACACCAGCTCCTACTCCCCAGTAGGCTGTCAGGCACCCAACATAAGAATAGGCCTACAATACCAGCTCCTACTCCCCAGTAGGCTGTGGAGCACCCAACATAAGAATAGGCCTACAATACCAGCTCCTACTCACCAGTAGGCTGTCAGGCACCCAACATAAGAATAGGCCTACAATACCAGCTCCTACTCCCCAGTAGGCTGTGGAGCACCCAACATAAGAATAGGCCTACAATACCAGCTCCTACTCCCCAGTAGGCTGTGGAGCACCCAACATAAGAATAGGCCTACAATACCAGCTCCTACTCACCAGTAGGCTGTCAGGCACCCAACATAAGAATAGGCCTACAATACAAGCTCCTACTCATCAGTAGGCTGTGGATCACCCAACATAAGAATGGGCCTACAACACCAGCTCCTACTCACCAGTAGGCTGTGGAGCCCCCAACATAAGAATAGGCCTACAATACCAGCTCCTACTTACCAGTAGGCTGTCAGGCACCCAACATAAGAATAGGCCTACAATACCAGCTCCTACTCATCAGTAGGCTGTCAGGCACCCAACATAAGAATAGGCCTACAATACCAGCTCCTACTCACCAGTAGGCTGTCAGGCACCCAACATAAGAATAGGCCTACAATACCAGCTCCTACTCATCAGTAGGCTGTGGAGCACCCAACAGAAGAATAGGCCTACAATACCAGCTCCTTCTCACCAGAAGGCTGTCAGGCACCCAACGTAAGAATAGGCCTACAACACCAGCTCCTACTCCCCAGTAGGCTGTGGAGCACCCAACGTAAGAATAGGCCTACAATACCAGCTCCTACTCACCAGTAGGCTGTCAGGCACCCAACATAAGAATAGGCCTACAATACCAGCTCCTACTCACCAGTAGGCTGTGGAGCACCCAACATAAGAATAGGCCTACAATACCAGCTCCTACTCCCCAGTAGGCTGTGGAGCACCCAACATAAGAATAGGCCTACAATACCAGCTCCTACTCACCAGTAGGCTGTCAGGCACCCAACATAAGAATAGGCCTACAATACAAGCTCCTACTCATCAGTAGGCTGTGGATCACCCAACATAAGAATGGGCCTACAACACCAGCTCCTACTCACCAGTAGGCTGTGGAGCACCCAACATAAGAATAGGCCTACAATACCAGCTCCTACTCACCAGTAGGCTGTCAGGCACCCAACATAAGAATAGGCCTACAATACCAGCTCCTACTCCCCAGTAGGCTGTGGAGCACCCAACGTAAGAATAGGCCTACAATACCAGCTCCTACTCACCAGTAGGCTGTGGAGCACCCAACAGAAGAATAAGCCTACAATACCAGCTCCTTCTCACCAGAAGGCTGTCAGGCACCCAACGTAAGAATAGGCCTACAACACCAGCTCCTACTCCCCAGTAGGCTGTGGAGCACCCAACGTAAGAATAGGCCTTCAATACCAGCTCCTACTCACCAGTAGGCTGTCAGGCACCCAACATAAGAATAGGCCTACAATACCAGCTCCTACTCCCCAGTAGGCTGTGGAGCACCCAACATAAGAATAGGCCTACAATACCAGCTCCTACTCACCAGTAGGCTGTCAGGCACCCAACATAAGAATAGGCCTACAATACCAGCTCCTACTCCCCAGTAGGCTGTGGAGCACCCAACATAAGAATAGGCCTACAATACCAGCTCCTACTCCCAAGTAGGCTGTGGAGCACCCAACATAAGAATAGGCCTACAATACCAGCTCCTACTCACCAGTAGGCTGTCAGGCACCCAACATAAGAATAGGCCTACAATACAAGCTCCTACTCATCAGTAGGCTGTGGATCACCCAACATAAGAATGGGCCTACAACACCAGCTCCTACTCCCCAGTAGGCTGTGGAGCACCCAACATAAGAATAGGCCTACAATACCAGCTCCTACTCACCAGTAGGCTGTCAGGCACCCAACATAAGAATAGGCCTACAATACCAGCTCCTACTCACCAGTAGGCTGTCAGGCACCCAACATAAGAATAGGCCTACAATACCAGTTGCTACTCATCAGTAGGCTGTGGAGCACCCAACAGAAGAATAGGCCTACAATACTAGCTCCTTCTCACCAGAAGGCTGTCAGGCACCCAACGTAAGAATAGGCCTACAACACCAGCTCCTACTCCCCAGTAGGCTGTGGAGCACCCAACGTAAGAATAGGCCTACAATACCAGCTCCTACTCACCAGTAGGCTGTCAGGCACCCAACATAAGAATAGGCCTACAATACCAGCTCCTACTCCCCATTAGGCTGTGGAGCACCCAACATAAGAATAGGCCTACAATACCAGCTCCTACTCCCCAGTAGGCTGTGGAGCACCCAACATAAGAATAGGCCTACAATACCAGCTCCTACTCACCAGTAGGCTGTCAGGCACCCAACATAAGAATAGGCCTACAATACAAGCTCCTACTCATCAGTAGGCTGTGGATCACCCAACATAAGAATGGGCCTACAACACCAGCTCCTACTCACCAGTAGGCTGTGGAGCACCCAACATAAGAATAGGCCTACAATACCAGCTCCTACTCACCAGTAGGCTGTCAGGCACCCAACATAAGAATGGGCCTACAACACCAGCTCCTACTCACCAGTAGGCTGTGGAGCACCCAACATAAGAATAGGCCTACAATACCAGCTCCTACTCACCAGTAGGCTGTCAGGCACCCAACATAAGAATAGGCCTACAATACCAGCTCCTACTCCCCAGTAGGCTGTGGAGCACCCAACGTAAGAATAGGCCTACAATACCAGCTCCTACTCACCAGTAGGCTGTGGAGCACCCAACAGAAGAATAGGCCTACAATACCAGCTCCTTCTCACCAGAAGGCTGTCAGGCACCCAACGTAAGAATAGGCCTACAACACCAGCTCCTACTCCCCAGTAGGCTGTTGAGCACCCAACGTAAGAATAGGCCTACAATACCAGCTCCTACTCACCAGTAGGCTGTCAGGCACCCAACATAAGAATAGGCCTACAATACCAGCTCCTTCTCCCCAGTAGGCTGTGGAGCACCCAACATAAGAATAGGCCTACAATACCAGCTCCTACTCACCAGTAGGCTGTCAGGCACCCAACATAAGAATAGGCCTACAATACCAGCTCCTACTCCCCAGTAGGCTGTGGAGCACCCAACATAAGAATAGGCCTACAATACCAGCTCCTACTCCCCAGTAGGCTGTGGAGCACCCAACATAAGAATAGGCCTACAATACCAGCTCCTACTCACCAGTAGGCTGTCAGGCACCCAACATAAGAATAGGCCTACAATACAAGCTCCTACTCATCAGTAGGCTGTGGATCACCCAACATAAGAATGGGCCTACAACACCAGCTCCTACTCACCATTTGGCTGTGGAGCACCCAACATAAGAATAGGCCTACAATACCAGCTCCTACTCACCAGTAGGCTGTCAGGCACCCAACATAAGAAAAGGGCTACAATACCAGCTCCTACTCCCCAGTAGGCTGTGGAGCACCAAACGTAAGAATAGGCCTACAATACCAGCTCCTACTCACCAGTAGGCTGTCAGGCACCCAAAATAAGAATAGGCCTACAATACCAGCTCCTACTCCCCAGTAGGCTGTAGAGCACCCAACATAAGAATAGGCCTACAATACCAGCTCCTACTCACCAGTAGGCTGTCAGGCACCCAACGTAAGAATAGGCCTACAATACAAGCTCCTACTCATCAGTAGGCTGTGGATCACCCAACATAAGAATGGGCCTACAACACCAGCTCCTTCTCACCAGTAGGCTGTGGAGCACCCAACATAAGAATAGGCCTACAATACCAGCTCCTACTCACCAGTAGGCTGTCAGGCACCCAACATAAGAATAGGCCTACAATACCAGCTCCTACTCACCAGTAGGCTGTCAGGCACCCAACATAAGAATAGGCCTACAACACAAGCTCCTACTCACCAGTAGGCTGTGGAGCACCAAACATAAGAATAGGCCTACAATACCAGCTCCTACTCACCAGTAGGCTGTGGAGCACCCAGCATAAGAATAGGCCTACAATACCAGCTCCTACTCACCAGTAGGCTGTGGAGCACCCAACATAAGAATAGGCCTACAGCAATGGCGGAACGTCATATTTACTGACGAATTTCGTTTCCCTCGTCATCGAGTTGATTGACATATGCTTGGGTGCAGGTTGGCAGGAGAAGGGTTAAACAATACTGTGTAGAATGTGTCGTTGCCAGTGGAAGTGGTTTGGTTATGGTTTGGCGCGGCATTCATTTCAATGAAAAACAAATATTTTTCTTCTCCAAGGAAATGTGAATCAGAGAACCTATCGTCAAGTTTTGGAGCAAACGTTAATTCCCCATGAGCAGAATGAGTGCAACATGTAAATCATATCTTCCCACATTCTTACTCCCTTCCGATATCCGATCCTAACCTCTGTTCTACATGGCCTGAATCCGAGGGAAGAAAGGGGTGTCCTGATTGGTTGCAATGGAATTTAAATTAGCGACGCCGTTGTAAAAGTGGCATTTGCCAATGACACTTCATACTGATAAAATGATAAAACGTAAGATAAAGTTTTCTCGTTTAATGTGCTTTACTGGAAACATTCTATTTGATTTTGTGAAAACAATTGATCATAAACATGCTGATACATAAAGAAACTATGTATGTACAAAGTGTCGCTGTATTACAATGTACATGTACTACGAAATGTCGTGTCCGCTTATGATGAAGACGCTGTTGTCAAGAAATCTTGCTTTTCTTATTTGTATTATTATTAACAACTCATTCATGTCACACATACATTATAGTAAGCGACATAAAGCCACTTTGTAACTGAATGACAGACCCGCTGGAGGCAGTGAACACTATGAGCTGTGTGACTATGAACTTCCTGAGCGTCACGTGTCGGTATGAGTTGCCTCTGGACTACCTTCACCCAAAGAATATAACGGCTACAGTCTTCTACTCTCTCCCGTAAGTACAAACAGAGTACAATCTTCTAATACTTTCAGTTAAAACACCCCAGCTAAAAACTTCCTCTTCTTCAGGTAAGTACAACCAGGCTAAAGTATTTTACTTTCTGGCGAACACCCATGTTACACTCAGACTACAATCCACTGCGTCTTCTTGTAAATCCATACCAGCTACAGTCTTCTCCCGGAGAACTATACTGTCAAATTCGTCATCACTTCTCCATCATTTCCTTACCGTTTACCTTCCTACATTTTCTTCTCACATAGGTTACGTCCATTAAATTTTCTATCCTAACCTCTGTTAAATATCGATCGCTTTCTCGATTAGAAAAAGAGCATCAGAGGTTAGTTGTCCAATCATTGACGTTGTTTCTGAAATCTGAAGGGAATAACCTCTGTGGGAAGAGCACGAGAAGAGTTCCTAAGCTGGTTGAACTGAGAACGCTATTAATGAAAGCAGTACTCCTGTTAACATCATTATGGCCACTGATAATATTGTACAGGGACTACGAGGACCCCGAGGAGGAGTGTTACCGAGGAGCGGAGAGGAGCTTCACTCTAGGACCGGGGCACACTCTGGACTCCAACTACACCTTCACCATCCTCCTCACGCACACAGAGCGCAACGAGTCCGTTCTCTCCAGACCCTTCTTCTTTGACCCCCAACGTCAAGGTAAAATCTCTTTCCATGTCTCAAAATACTTGCGGTATACAGTATCGCACTGGCACGTGCACGTGTTCATATTAAAGATTTCCTCATGCCTGGGAACCACACGCAGGCTTTTTAAATTTACTCATTCCTGCATATCTTTGGGAGAATAATTCATCTTCAGCAAGTAGCTCCTCACTGCACTAAGTGACCAGTTGTTCGTGTTGCGGTATCTTACCTCAAAAACTTATGGTAAGAATGGGCGACAGAATCTGTGGGTATGTTGATGCAAGTTGTGATACTATCCATCACTGCTTACATTTGTAGGTTGGACTGCATGACGTTTGTCTGATAAAACACATTTGCATTTCTCATTCCAAACAAATGGTCTGTTATCAATTCATATACTGCAATATGAATAAGCCAGTTCAAAAACGACTGATTATGTGTCCACTAAATGCATGGTGATGAATATTTATTCTTAAAAGACTTAACTCTAAAAGCACTATATCACACTTGTTTACAACAGTTGGACAGTCCAGGACCTATATGCCATGTACACCACTGTAGACTTAGTTATGCAATAACATAGCAATAAAATAGCAATTAATAGCTTCGGGCTTTAGGTTGGACTGTCATTACTGATTTCAGTTTTAAAAGCTGCAAATGGAAACAATTTTACAGCATCAAAAGGTTGTAGGGTTGTTATGATAACTTATTTCCAGTCATAAACATTAAACTGTTTTCTTCTTTGAGAGGCAGAGATATAATCTCACTATTCTTATCCAAATATTTGTAAGAAATTGAAACATTTCTTTCTTGAAATTGTCTTAGATGGGAAAAGTCTAATCCAAATATATAGAAAAGGATTACACGATACAAAGCTTATAGTTTTCAATACAGATTTCCACATGGTGTTATTTGTACAAAAAGAGAAATGCTCTAAATGGGAAAAACACCGTTTATATCAGTTTATGTTGTATTTGTAATGATGCAAATGAGAGTATTTCAATTGTAACATGTAGACCTTTGGCTGATGATGGGTCAGGGAAAATACAGATGTAGTAAAAATATATTACGGTTGCTCCACTGATTTAAAAAAAAAAGGTTATAAGGAAACCAGTATTGAAAGCATAACCTGTTGAACTTTGTACATTTGTCAAAACCAAAAAGTTTGTTTATATATGTTTAGTAGCTATAGTATATGATGAGCTACAGAACCCATGACTCTATTTGTTGTATAGACTTATGATTGTAATTTGTATGAAATCTTTCTTTTAATTATACTATCTTAAAATATGTTTGTAAACTCACAATTTCTAATAGTCATTGTCTGGTTTCGACCCTTCGCTTGCCAAATCAACATACGGATTGTTTGTCAGTATGAACTCTTGTGTTGTACATGAGACGGTTAGCGCGTGCAACTCCTGTACACGGCATGAGGTGCAGGCGTGTAGCACGTGCAAATCGTGGCTGTGCTCTCCTCGCATGACAACTGTCCCGAATAGTAAACAGCATTGAATCCGTGAGGATTTTAAAATATTGAATTACATATTAAACATGGCTTCGTTCGAATAATAAGTTAAAGGCATTCCGCCCTCCCTGATTTCTCTCTTTCTTGGACTTCCATTCTCAAACAAACCGCTGGGTCAGTTTTGTCCTCTACATCAAAACAAATTACTTAAAGAGCCATCAAGGATGTTAATGTTTCAAATACAAAATTATTTGTGGAAAATATACTTATAACGTCAATCGCTAGAGAAATATTTTATCTACAACATGACATGTGATAAATAATTTTCATATCAGGACAATGTAATGCAATTTGGTTTCAAAGAGAAGTAGAGTAACGAGCGCTAAGGGTATCTGACGTCATATAAACAGAATTCCTTTTATTGCATAAACCGTACAACGCAGTTCCAAGCGTTTTTTCGAAGCGTGAAGGCTCGTCTTTAGCGCAAGTCGCCATAGAAACCCAGGGGCTGCACGTGCTGCATGTGCTTCTCTTGGAAGTTAGGCTACCCTTGTCACACATTACTGAATGTGACAATTGTTTTATAAACAATGATTCTAGATGTCCTGAGAACATACAAATTATTGCCTGTTTAATGTACTTTTTATTGAGCTAAGACCAGCAAATGATGAAAAATATATTCTCATAGATTATAAAATACAAACAAAATACCTAGTTGGGTAAAACAGTTATTCCAATATCTGTAGAAAATACATAATTAAATGGAATTGTAAATAAATAACCGCCAAAAATTAAATATTTCGATTTATTTCATTGCTTACAAACTTTATTTTTCTTTCGTGTCTTTGTATACATTGTGCGAGCTAAACTATAATGCTTTGCGCTTGAAAATAATAGACTTGATCCATATTTGGACTGGAAAACACCTTTACTAATTAGTACAATTTCTCGGTTATTTTGGGTCGAAAAAAATCTATGAAAAAATAAGTGTATATATTTCACGTAGATAGATTTTTGGCAATTTTCCGATAGGTTCATCAATATCCTTGATGGCCCTTTAATCATATCCATCCAAGCTTTTGCAATATCAAGAATATATATCCCAATCTCAATTTATGTTTAAAAGTTCTAAAACAAATAATATTTTGTGGAGATATATGGAGTATATCCAAGAAAGGATAACAAAATATCTTTGTTACAAAATGTCTAGCTCTGTTGTTATATAAGGGGCAGTCGAAGGACCTCTTGCGTGGTTATGGCCCTAGATGGCACTTTATTGGACTTGTTCAAGGACCAGTTTTAGCTCATCAGGACCTAGAAACCTGAAAAATGTCATGCACAGATTCCTTAGCCAATGGAACTGCGTCCGTTGTCCTTCCATCCGTCCGTCCATCCGTAAACTTTCCACTCTTTCGACTTATTCTCCAAGACCAGTGACTCTATAAAGTTGAAATTGTATGTACCGACTCCTTGGCCAATGGGGATTCTGAAGTGTAGATTTGGTGACCATGTGGCCCCAAATAAGGGCATCACATGCCATGACCTAAGTACCTATTTTAATCTTCTTCTCCGGAACAGATAGGCTTGGACGACAAATATTGTGTGCGGACTCTTTTGCCAATGAATATTCTTACTTGAAGATTTGTTGACCTTGTAGCCTCAAATAAGGGTCACACGGGCCATGACCTTAAAACTTATTTTCGTCTTCTTCTCTAGAACAAAAAGACCTAGAAGGACCTAGAATTGTGTACAGACTCTTTAGTCAATGGATATTCAAACTTGTAGATTTAGTGACCTGTCCTGAGACCTGTGGCCCCTATAAAGGGCCTTCATGGGCGATGACCTAAAAGCCTAATTTTATCTTCTTCTCCAAGACGAAATGGCTTATAACACTTTAAAGTTTTGTACAGACTATTTAGCTAATTGGGATTCTAAATTGTACGATGCAGCGCACCATGAGACCTGTCACATTGCCTTTCTGCCTTAGTGCTGCCAGTGTTTAGTGGCAGATAATGACATAATTAACCGTAGACTTGGTCCAGGTGTTTTGAGGGTTAAAATGCTTGGAGTGGGGTTTGTGAGACAGGGGACAGACAAAGTAATAGAGGGTATGTATGATAATATTTCTAACATCATAATGTAAATAGTGACAAATCGAGGGCTTTCTGATAACAGCAGTGCTATGTAGTGTATTGAATCATGTGTTCATATAATAATGGAGTTGAAAAAGTGTAATCGTATGTGTTTGTAGTAAAACCAGACAAAGTGAAGAATCTACAAAGTGTCAATGTGACTTCACGTGCTGTCAGTCTGCAATGGGAGCCGCCCGACCGACGTCATCTTTACATCTGCACAACCAAATATTCGACTCCAGCTGCAACAAACACACCGGTAAGTACACCTGCACGGCCATATCTTCGACTCCAGCTGCAACAAACATACCAGTAAGTACATCTGCACAGCCATATCTTCGACTCCAGCTGCAACAAACACACCGGTAAGTACACCTGCACAGCCATATCTTCGACTACAGCTGCAACAAACACACCGGTAAGTACACCTGCGCAGCCATATCTTCGACTACAGCTGCAACAAACACACCGGTAAGTACACCTGCCCAATCATGTCCTTGACTCCAGCTGCAACAAACACACCGGTAAGTACACCTGCACAGCCATATCTTCGACTCTAGCTGCAACAAACACACCGGTAAGTACATCTGCGCAGCCATGTCCTTGACTCCAGTTGCAACAAACACACCGGTAAGTACATCTGCACAGCCATATCTTCGACTCCAGCTGCAACAAACACACCGGTAAGTACACCTGCGCAGCCATATCTTCGACTACAGCTGCAACAAACACACCGGTTCGTACATCTGAACAGCCATATATTCGACTACAGCTGCAACAAACACACCGGTAAGTACACCTGCGCAGCCATGTCCTTGACTCCAGCTTCAACAAACACACCGGTAAGTACATCTGCGCAGCCATGTCCTTGACTCCAGCTTCAACAAACACACCGGTAAGTACATCTGCGCAGCCATGTCCTTGACTCCAGCTTCAACAAACACACCGGTAAGTACATCTGCACAGCCATATCTTCGACTCCAGCTGCAACAAACACACCGGTAAGTACATCTGCATAGCCATATCTTCGACTCCAGCTGCAACAAACACACCGGTAAGTACATCTGCATAGCCATATCTTCGACTCCAGCTGCAACAAACACACCGGTAAGTACACCTGCGCAGCCATGTCCTTGACTACAGCTGCAACAAACACACCGGTAAGTACATCTGCACAGCCATATCTTCGACTCCAGCTGCAACAAACACACCGGTAAGTACACCTGCCCACCCATGTCCTTGACTCCAGCTGCAACAAACACACCGGTAAGTACATCTGCACAGCCATATCTTCGACTCCAGCTGCAACAAACACACCGGTAAGTAAATCTGCATAGCCATATCTTCGACTCCAGCTGCAACAAACACACCGGTAAGTACACCTGCGCAGCCCTGTCCTTGACTACAGCTGCAACAAACACATCGGTAAGTACATCTGCACAGCCATATCTTCGACTCTAGCTGCAACAAACACACCGGTATGTACACCTGCGCAGCCATGTCCTTGACTACAGCTGCAACAAACACATCGGTAAGTACATCTGCACAGCCATATCTTCGACTCCAGCTGCAACAAACACACCGGTAAGTACACCTGCCCAGCCATGTCCTTGACTCCAGTTGCGACAAACACACCGGTAAGTACATCTGCACAGCCATATCTTCATACACGTATACAATTTTCATATCGCAATATATTGCACCAACAAATATTAAGTCAAATTTATTCATTTATCTTGTAAAAGGCACATTTACTGGCTTAACTTGTGTTAAGAAAATTATTTTGAAGTTCTGGAATGTGTGTTGGACTTTATTTCAAATAATCTGTTTAAAGATCTGAAAGTCATTTTATCACATGTGTCATGTTTAAACTGCAAAAAGTATAAAAGTAGAATGTAGAGTTCATTCAGCATATTGCAATATCATTGGCGCTTTTTAAAATGGTTTCTAGAGAAAAATCTCATGGTGAGAGGATCTTGCAATATATTGTGGTACGTATTGCAATACATTACAGTTCAGCAATACGTATCCCAATGCACAAAATGAGGCCATAAAAACCCCTCGTAAGTACACTTGCACATTCATACCCTCCACTGAAATGAAGCATGACGTCACGTCACCAAGACAAAGTGATATTTTGCATGAGAAATTTGAAAAATTATGAATAATATGAACCCCGATGTGAGTCAAATACCCACAGTAACGAGTACACATGTGAAGTCATCATCCTTAATTACGCCTTAAACAACCACAACAGTGGTTATATATGTAGAGTCATATCATTCGTTACACAAATCCAACTACAGTTTGAAAGGCTCTCTGTGGTTTGCTCAAGTTTGTTCGCGAACCAGTGCGATACAACTATTTGCTTGGCTTGATCATAGGTCAGAACGCGAAGCTTTGAGTTGGGTTCTCACCCAGGGTATGAAAGTGGATCTGCAGTGTAGACGTTTTACCCTGAGACAGCTGAGTTTCAAGCGAGGAAGCAACAACTTCCATCTTTAATCGTTTATCGGTATGACGCGACCGCAGTCTGATTAAAATCGATCTTGTTCCGTAAAATTTGCAAAATTATGCATCTACTGGATACGAACAGGTTCTGTAGATTTCTCTCCACAAGGTCTGCGAACACCCCGTATAGGTGAATGTTCCGAACCAGTATAGCACAGCCAAAGTCCAATCAAATAGCTGACCAATCACAACGTAGTTTTTAAACGGTCACTGTTTTGAACGCATTCGGAACAGACCAAAGGAGAGCTGTTTGGAGTTATCTGCCCCTAGCTTCTCGCACCGAAAGCATTTGTTGGGCGTCTTTTGATTGGCTACCAGAATTGCGCTCGAACACGCGAGTCTACGGGCTGTTATCAGACGTTTTAGCGTGGAACCTACGACTGATATGAGTTCGTATCCCGGTAGATGCACTATTTTTCAATTTTTATTCCACGGAAAACCGTCGATTTTCCCCCAGCGTGGTAGCATTCAGTGTAAGGCCCTCTCGATAGGATTTGTAAGGCCCTGCTACCTTTCTCAGGAATGTTCAAAGAGTGTTAAATGGGCCTTGGGTTAGTTATTTAGATGAATATCACCGAGACGTGGGGACTATATAGAAATGTTAGCGAACAATGGATGATGTTTCAGAGCCGGGAGGATGTCAGTGGAGTGTATGAGCCGAGTGATGAGCAGCACATACGACTCTCCGGCCTCCTTCCCTTCACTTCATACCGTTCTAGTGTCCAGTGTCGGCCCAGCAAGTGGACACACCAACCTTTCGGTTACAACAGTGACAAAGTATTCATCGACTTCACCACTCTGCCTGATGGTATGTTGTCAATATTCAACAGACTCAATTATAGTTAATAAAAATGAATAATCATTAAAATAAATCACTGTTGAAATAAAAGTTTAATTACTAAGGCGACACCCGTTAGAGTTGATCTATATCTGATGTTCTGTGCTTCTCTTCACCCAGCACCAGACCGCCCACCTCTCCTCGCTCCTGCCGTGTCCAGACCAACACCTGGAGACATCCAGCTATACTGGCGGGTATGATGATAATACGAACCTATTGTCACAATCTGATAAAAACACAAATGAACACAATAATTGAAAGCAGAATAATATACGCTGCAAAATAAACATTGTTAGAGTGGGCACCTGTAATGTATTCTGTCTTCAACATCAAACAATACAGAGGCTGATGAGTCCATGGTTTTATTTGTGTTTGTGGAAGTTTTGTGATAACCCGAACGCTAAGAGCTTTTTTATTTTTTATTTTTTTAATTTGTTATCGGTTCCATTGATTACATGTACAAGTCAGTCATGATGAAAGCATATTATATGTAAATGATGAACAGGTATAATAACTAATTATACCCCCGCCTTACAGCGTAAGCGGGGGTATATAGCGTTCATTCTTTCCGTCCGTCCCAAAACTTTGTGCGGAGCAGATCTCCCAAACTATACATGCTAGCATCACCAAACTTCAAACACTTGTCAACCATGATCCCTAGTTGTGCCTTTTGAGGGTTAGAACTATTTCTGAATTTCATTGTTTTCGGTTTCCATGGAAACGTGACTAAAAAATGACTCTTTGAGGAAGTCTTTTTGTGCGGCGCAGATCTCCAAAACTATGCATGCTAGCTTCATCAAACTTCATTCACATGTCAACCATGATCCATAGTTGTGCCTTTTGAGGGTTAGAACTATTTCTGAATTTTAATTTTTGCGGTTTCCATGGAAACGTGACTAAAAAGTACTAAAAAGTGACTCTTTGAGGAAGTCATTTTGTGCGGAGCAGATCTCCAAAACTATGCATGCTAGCTTCATCAAACTTCATTCACATGTCAACCATGATCCCTAGTTGTGGCTTTTGAGGGTTAGAACTATTTCTGAATTTTAATTTTTGCGGTTTCCATGGAAACGTGACTAAAAAGTACTAAAAAGTGACTCTTTGAGGAAGTCATTTTGTGCGGAGCAGATCTCCAAAACTATGCATGCTAGCTTCATCAAACTTCATACAAATGTCAACCATGATCCCTAGTTGTGCCTTTTGAGGGTTAGAACTATTTCTGAATTTTATTTTTTGCGGTTTCCATGGAAACGTGACTAAAACGCGACTCTTTGAGGAAGTCATTTTGTGCGGAGTAGGTCTCCAAAACTATGCATGCTAGCTTCATCAAACTTGATACACATGTCAAACAGGATCTCTAGTTGTGGCTTTTGAGGGTTAGAACTATTTCTGAATTTTATTTCCATGAAAACGTGACATAAACAGGGACTCTATAGAGAAGTCTTGTTGTCCGGACCATATCTCCCATGCTATGCATGTCAGCTTCACTTAACTTGATACAGAGGTTAACCATGATCCCTAGATGTGTCTTTTGAGGGTAAGACCAATATGCAAATGCTATTTTTGGATGGTTGCTATGGAAACATGACTTCAACAGTGACTAAATAGAAGTCAGTTTGTCCTAAGCATATCTCCTGTACTACATTTGAAAGCACCACCAAACTTGAAACACATGTCAACCATGATCCCTAGATGTGCCTTTTGACAACTGGACCTTAATTATATAGCTTACATCTTCCAATGTTATGTCTGAAGCTATGTGATCCACTTCATCAAACTGTGTTGATATGTTAATCAATAGCCACAGATTGATAATTTGCTTATTTGAAACTTCTTTGACCTAAGCGGGAAGCGGGGGTATGTGAGCTTTGCTCGCTTCTACACTTGTTAAATATATACATGACAGAGGTGATTAAAAAGATTCCACTACAGTCAACTGTACTGGAAAGAGGTGAGGTGAGGTGGGGTTTAACGCCGCTTTCAAGAGTATTTCACTTATATCGCGGCTGCTAGTATTATTGCAGGGAGAGAGCCCGCAATGCCATGTGGCTATGCATTGTTGAAAAATCTGCGAGCATCGACTGGAACTAGCGAACCATGGGTGGTACTAGCATTGCGCTCAAACCTTACTGCGTGTAGAACAGTTCTCTACTGCAGACAAAGTTGCCGAGCGGGATTCGAACCCCGGACCTCTTGTTCCGAAGCCGAACGCGCTAACCACTGCGCTATCCCGCCCCCTACTGGGAAGAGGGGATCCCATTTGTGATTGAAATTTTCCATTTTATTATTCTTTTTTTTATTACATGATTTTCCAGAAATAAAATTGGTTTTGTAGTTTTTATATATAAAGTGATGCTAGGAGATATATTTTTGGTATTGCAAATATAAACACAGGGGCGCGTATCGCTTAGAAACAGCGCTTGAAAGACATATACCTATATAGACCCTACCTTATTACTATATAAAAGGAAAGGGATGTAACGACGAAACCACCCCATAATCATTCAAAGTCATATTTCGCGTCATAAACACAGGCACAGTATACATGATTTCCCTACAAAATGAGCTATAAATTGTCACAATCGGATCACTATATCAAAAAGTATGTATAATGCTACCTACAAACTTTCAAGCCAATTTCCCCGCTCACGAAAATCAGCGAAAACTCAGAAAAATCGCAGAGTGAAACTACAGATGTAAAAAAAATAATATTACAACACCTACATATCATTTCTTCCACAGTACTAAGGCATTTTGTCTCAAGCCATCGCCATGCAGTCCACTTGTCAGTCATTCATGACCTTGACATTCATTTGACCTGCAGTAGCCCACATCCTGGTTCCCGGGCCTGCTAGCGAGAACCATTACCAGCTATTATACTCACCCCCTTTTGCGCATGCGCGAAAATCCCCTTTAACGAGCCAAATGTATTGTAGATGATTACTGTAGAGAGACATCTTTATGTCCATATAACTAAAGAATCCGTTAGTGGAACTAAAATTCAAGGTTTCAGTTAAGAAGACCAAACTATGCTCTTTCGGTAGATATTTTTCGTTTTAATATGGCGTAAAATGTCATTGTTCCCGAGCTGATTTTCCAATGACATATTAATTTATATTTCGGCCCTTATAAACATGTATATCTTGATAAAAATCTGTCGAACAGACTGTTTTTCGCGGGCCAAATCATATATTTCTAATAATGTGTTCGCAAATTCAAGGTCTGCTTTACAAAGATGATAAAGTGTCCTTTAAGAATATGTAATTAAAATCAATTTAAAACTAACACCCATTGTTCCTGGAACATTTGAAAATAGGGAAAATCTGAATTATTCGTTGTCATGCTTCGCTGATCCTGACTATCCGTCTTACTGTCGGTAACCAGTCACAGTGGGCGGTCCTTAATTATGTTTGTCGTGTAATGTAACCTTGAAATGACTGACTTTGTTTGGGAATGTCTTTCTAGGTAAAGTTCGAAAAGTAGTTTCAGCAGTGCTTGGATAACTGTTTATTAGTGTTAGCGTATTTGTCACAAGTTTTTTTCTTCAGTATGTTATTATGTCCCATCGAGATAGCTTTACGATTCGATATTAATAAATAAATATGTTCATAAGCAATGCAGACCATTCATCATTAGTTTGAGCTGATATTGAAACACAAATTACAGTAAGGTGTTGAATATTTTGTTGACCCGCATCATTACTAAGAACCCTTCACAAACCGAAATTATGTATATATACTCATTAACTGTACATGTAACCTCTAGTTTAGTTCTATTTTATCGAGAAACTGAATTAACTTAAGTTTAATAAGAGACCTGGCCATGTATAATGAAACATACAGTTTAATCCTTCTCCAAATTAGGCAATGCAGATTCTCCAAAATGATCACATAATTATTTAAGCAGATGGGAATTCCATGTTTTTTATTTGCGTTTAGAATATTATCACTTGTTCGTTCCACATTTGATATGCAACGTTTACATCTGAATAGTACAAGCTTTACATTTTATTTTGTTGAATTACATCTTGAAATTATAAATGATTAAACATCCACGTATTACTATTAGATATAAATGAGTAGAGATACCCATTATATGCTTATCGTTAGTCGATTAATGTAGAAAGAAGTCATATGAATACAAATAAATATTTCATAGTAAGGTAAGTGTATACGTTTAGTCTTTTCTTACATGGACATAGTTTTTTTGCTTAGCGTGATGTCATTATAGCATACAAAATAGTATACCTCAGAATTATACTGCCTTTTGTCCGTGAAATTTAATAATGACTAAACTTTATCCCGTGATTTTACTTCTATAAGATTTCAGTTGCATGTGTGTGTTCCGTTTGTCTATACTTGATGAAAAATTCCCTAAACTGTTTAAAGACTACAATGTTTTACAGTCATGCATGGGGATGGACTATACTGCCTTCATTACTCAGATTCAGTTTATGATCACACATGTGGTCACCACGTGTCTAGCTATCAATAGAAGAAAGAACACGAAGAAGCATGGAACAACCATGATTGGTTGCGTGTCCTCATCGATATTGTTCTGATATTAGTGAAGAATAATCGTGTATATCAAAATTAAGGGTTTTAACTTAATTAAGTGTATACATTTCAGTCTTTAGCGTTTTGCGAATTAAGAAGTAGTATTTATGAATAAATAACTGTATTCAGTGGATGATCGTGTTACATTCAATAAACATTTTTGTATTTTGTACACAAGTACGTGTATTTTAGTATTACACATTGTAGAAGGGTTTTACGTAAAAGAGTATGTAGACAATCAATACGCCAATGCCAATGTGGCAGTAGTTTACATACTCAAGATGTGTTTCAAACCACATAATTTCGGCTATTATTTTCAGAGTTTTAAACATGTTGATTATATTGTTCTTTTTAAAAAGAAGAGTCCCTCAAAGCTAGCAATGCCCCATGACTATTTATAACATAGTAGCTTTTTAATACAGCGAATCTTAAAGAAATAAAATCCCAAGAATGATAGAAGTGTAATTATTAAATTCCATAAACTAAATTTTAGTGTACTTCAAACCATTGTTAACCTTTTTATCGCTGACCACTTTTCAAAACCAATACTTTACACACAATTCAAATAGTAATTCAAACTGGAGCCCTAAAGGTGCCTTGATTAGAACTGAGGAATCTAGACTTGATATAATTTTCTAGACTGGGCTAGACGTCAGTTGAATATTTTCAGCTAAGTTCTATAGGACATACTACTGACCACCGAGAACCAGTAGCTCAGTACCGATTCGCAATACCCATATGTGTTTACTTAGCCTCAGTGACGCAACAAGGTCCAACCCCCTGCAGTGAATGTGCAGAGAGTTGGAGCACAGCTCAAGCGTAACGCTGGTCAGCCCCAATTTGACTTAATGGGCCAAGGGCAGATAATTTCAGAAACTGCCTCTAATAGCTGGTAATGCGAACACGAGAACACATGCTTTGGATATACATCGGTGATCCGTATGACTGACAGTACCTGTATTCTGAAACCAACTCCTCCCAATTTTTCCAATCAAAAACAATTTCAAGAAATATATTCACCCATATAATACAAATGCCTGTTTATCATTGGAAATTAGTTAATCATAAAATGGCCTGCAGCCTTTTGATAGTTTAAGCAAAGTCATCTGACAAATGTTTATATTCAAATTCCTGGGATACAATGGCAAAGCTTAATAGTATTTGTCCAAGATTCGGGTGTAATGTTCAGTAAATATCTCAAATCTAGAAATGTACCTTGGATAACATATGTTTCTTCTACGGATTCTATTGACAGAAATCCAGATTCATCACACATGTCCCAGGTAGTTATAATTCCTTTCTTTGCCCATTGTCTATGAAGTGTTTTGAAATTGTGGTTGAACCATAATGTTGGGATAGAATTTCATCAATATTGTTTGGGTCAATCTCGTAATGTTGTTTGTGGAATGATTCTAGGCTGTAAGTACATCCTGCCAAAAAGGGTTTTCAAACCTTACAAAGGTTTCAGAATTTGCACCAAAGTTAAATATGGTTTCAAAAGGTATTTTGCATGGGTTGTTTTTATCACATTTTAAACAGTACAACCTTAAGGTGGATAATTTCAATGGATCTATGTCTTGTGTCAATCATTCTCAATCCACCTCCTTCATGTTTGGTTTTGAAAAGGGGTGTTATCACCTCCATTCCAAGCCAACAAAGACAGAACATTACTTAAATATTGGAGGCCTATCACTTTACTCAATGCTGTTTATAAGAGTATCAGCTCTTGTATTGCGCATCGATTAAAGACAACATTGGATGCATTAATTCACTCTAATAAAACTGGTTTTATCCCCGCCAGGCCTGTACACTGTTTCTAGATAGTTTCTGAATTTATGAAACATATGGTTTTGACCCTGAAATTATAAGATGGATAAATGTATTGATCTTGTGTCATCCAACATGGTGATTTTTCTGACTTCTCTACTAATGAACGGGGATGTCGAGAAGGAGATCAATTGACTCCTTATCTTTTCTTTTATTGCAACTGATATTCTTGGATGTATGGTAATAAATAATGAAGAAATCAAAGGCATTGTTACCAATGAACACTTAGAACTTAATTCATTGGCCAGGATCGACACATTTCGTGTATAAAGTATCTTCCAAACAGGTGCAGTCGCCCGATAGTGATAGGGATAGTGATAACGATAGTGATGGTGATAGTGAAAGCGATAGTGATAGTGATAGTGATAGCGATAGCGATAGTGATAGCGATAGCGATAGTGATAGTGATAGCGATAGCGATAGTGATAGTGATAGTGATAGCGATAGCGATAGTGATAGTGATAGTGATAACGATAGTGATAATGATAACGATAGTGATGGTGATAGTGATAGCGATAGTGATAGCGATAGTGATAGTGATAGTGATAGCGATAGCGATAGTGATAGTGGTAGTGATAGTGGTAGTAATAGTGATAGTGGTAGTGATAGTGATAGTGATAGTGATAGCGATAATGATAGTGATAGTGATAGTGATAGTGATAGCGATAGCGATAGCGATAGTGATAGCGATAGCGGTAGTGGTAGTGGTAGTGATAGCGATAGCGATAGCGATAGTGATAGTGATAGTGATAGCGATAGTGATAGTGATAGCGATAGTGATAGCGATAGTGATAGCGATAGTGATAGTGATAGTGATAACGATAGTGATGGTGATAGTGATAGCGATAGCGATAGCGATATAGCGATAGCGATAGCGATAAAGCGATATAGCGATAGTGATAGCGATAGTGAAGGCAATCGTGGCCAGCGTACTATATCCTCGATAACGAACTAACTTAATTAGCTTGCGCTCTACCAAATGCCAAATACATCCCGCCTGATCTGACCAAGCGACCATTAGGCCTTTACTTGGACTTTTCTTTCTTATGTAGTGGTAGACCCGGGTAGACAGACCAGACTGGAAGACTGGCCAAACGAAACCTTGGGTATTTGACCCCTATTAAAACAGCTTAATGTAGTTTAGACAACGACGACTCCGGCCAGAAATGTACTACGTTGTTGATTGTATTGGGTCAATGCCTTAATTAGCTTTGAAAATAGCTAAGAATGTCCCTCATAAAAGCAAAATATCATTATTGTCCCCAACCCAAACCTATCCAATAATCCCCCTCTCCACTGCACCACCCCCCTCCCAATCAAATATTAAAGTACATTTGTCTCCCATTCCTCACTCAGCCTTAACTTCTCATTAGTTGAAACTGACTGGACTTGGCAACTAAAAAGCTAACCCTTCCTGTTAACCGGTATAATATATGTATTTTGTGATATTGATATTATAATAACTGACTTCCAAATGTATAATTGCTCCCGTATCAATTAGCAAATATCAGGTAAAGCCTATTCATGCATCATCGAGCTGTAGGTATATCAGATAATGCCTATTAATGCAACATCGAGCTGTAGGTATATCAGATAATGCCTATTAATGCAACATCGAGCTGTAGGTATATCAGATAATGCCTATTCATGCATCATCGAGCTGTAGGTATATCAGATAATGCCTATTAATGCAAAATTGAGCTGTAGGTGTATCGGATAATGCCTATTCATGCAACATTGAACTGTAGGTATATCGGATAATGCCTATTCATGCAACATTGAACTGTAGGTATATCGGATAATGCCTATTCATGCAACATCGAGCTGTAGGTACATTGGATAATGCCTATCCATGCAACATTGAACTGTAGGTATATCGGATAATGCCTACTCATGCAACATTGAACTGTAGGTATATTGGATAATGCCTATTCATGCATCATCGAGCTGTAGTTATATCGGATAATGCCTATTCATGCAACATTGAGCTTTAGGTATATTGTATAATGCCTACTCATGCAACATATATCAGATAATGGCTATTCATGCAACATCGAGCTCTAGGTATATCGGATAATGCCTATTCATGCAACATTGAGCTGAAGGTATATCGGAAAATGCCTGTTCATGCATCATCGAGCTGTAGGTATATCGGTCAATGCCTATTCATGCAACATCGAGCAGTAGGTATATCAGATAATGCCTATCCATACAAAATTGAACTGTAGGTATATCGGATAATGCCTATTCATGCAACATCGAGCTGTAGGTATATTGGATAATGCCTATTCATGCAACATCGAGCTGAAGGTATATCGGATAAGCCTGTTCATGCATCATCGAGCTGTAGGTATATCGGATAATGCCTATTCATGCAACATTGAGCTGTAGGTATATCGGTCAATGTCTACTCATGCAACATGTATATTATGTATTTTATTTGGCGAAAAATCTTCAACAAGAAGAAGATTTGGCGATGGTACTCATTTGACAAAAACGTGATATATAGATATATACGTCGCATGTATGTTTCTTGAAGAGCGATACATAAGTCCATTGGCTGGTTTGCCGATTCCCTTCTTTTTTTATCACGACAACAAACACAATCTCGTTATGTAGGCGTAACGCTAGTTGCGATCTCCTACTCGGTGTTACCAGATTGAATTTAAACTTTCCAGTGTTTTATTTAAGAACCCAGTATATCTTTAACTCATGTTTAGCCAATAAAACAACCGAAACATTGTCTCTGAAGAAGTGAACTTTATGGTCATGTTGGCGAATTTGGGAGATGGAGACTTCCGAATCAAAGTAGCCTTTTTCTCTATGCCAACCTATCCCGGTGCAAATCAATGCTTAACAATATCAAATGTCTTATAGTGACTGTTTAGTAAAACAGTATTGAATGTTGAAATGTTATATGTGATCATGAATTCGCCTATAAAGAATAGAATGCATTTGAAGGTATCTCTGATACACTTACAGCCCCTGGAGAAGATCAGAGAGAACGGACGTCTGCTGCACTACCATTTAAAGCTAGAGTATGACGGACACACAGTAACAAGAAACGTTACTATTGGTCAGCACACATTGCTTCTCCCCCTCGGTCACCTCCAGAGCGAGCTCACCGTGTCCCTTAGTGTAGTCAACACAGTCGGGGAGTCCCCGGTCTCCAGGCTGACAGTTTCCCCCCAACAGGCAGGTGTGTACAGTCTGCTACATGCGCCCACATACCTTACACTGTGTACTGGGTGTCAACTGAAGTGTTTTAGATTACTCTTTTCTCTCTGTAGAGTCTACGCTTGATCCTAAGTTTAGGGTGACTGGACAAGGCAACACCTCGGACATAACTTTCCACTGGTCGGCGGAGGTAGGGGTCACCTGTCATGTGTACTGGTGCCACAAGACACTGGAATCCAAATCATGCCAGGTAAATAATCATTAACACACCTTGTATTGGGTTGTCTCATAAAAATAGTTGGTCGGCAATAGAATGGACTATCACAATAAACATATACTGCTATATACAGTTACATTACTGTCTGTTACAATGCAGCACAATCTGTACTGGAAGACGTTGCCTTGTGAGAGGAACAATGTGACGGTGGATACGGACCAGGCACTAAGCGAGCAAAACCTGCTCCTGGGGATCTCCTCCGAGATAGCTCGCCCTCACCACACCCGGACCAGCATCGTCTGGACTCACTGCATATATGTTCAGCATGCTGGTGAATATCGTCACGGTTTAATTGCTGCCTCTGTTCAGATATGTTTCTCAAATGACACGAATTAGAGACTGGTCAATGATGACTGTTGAACAACTGAGACTCTGAAATTCGAACCGTGACCTGTAGGCCTATATATGACCAGTATATTTGATCAGTATGTATCATGATTAGTATGATCTAATACATGTGTACGAGACATCTGTTTGACCAGTATATATGATTAGTATGATCTCACACGTGTAAGAGAAATCTGTTCGACCAGTATTATATATGATTAGTATGATCTAACAAATGTGTATGAGACAAGTCGACCAGTATATGTGATAAGTTTGATCTAACACACGTGTACGAGACATCTGTTCGACCAGTATATATGATTAGTATGTATCATGATAAGTTTGATCTAACACACGTGTATGAGACAAGTCGACCAGTATATGTGATAAGTTTGATCTAACACACGTGTACGAGACATCTGTTCGACCAGTATATATGATTAGTATGATCTAACACATGTGTACGATACATCTGTTGGACCAGTATATATGATTAGTATGATCTAACAAATGTGAACGAGACATCTGTTCGACCAGTATATACGATTAGTATGATCTAACACACGTGTACGAGACATCTGTTCGACCAGTATATACGATTAGTATGATCTAACACACGTGTACGAGACATCTGTTCGACCAGTATATAAGATTAGTATGATCTAACACACGTGTATGAGCCATCTGTTCGACCAGTATATATGATTAGTATGATCTAACACATGTGTATGAGCCATCTGTTCGACCAGTATATATGGCCAGGTGGTCGTTGCATAAAACAACCTTAACGCTAAGGTTAAACTTAGTGCACCCATTTACCATTGCACCGCGTGATTTACCTTGCTACCTGATTTAAGGTTGCCTTAGTGTTTTGTGCCGCAACACACTGAACATATGACCAGTAAAATGTACAGTGTATTAACGATCAGTATATACGACTAGTATACGTGTGCCTTCAGTACCCAGGCTGGTGACCGGGGTGAAGCGATCGAGGACGCAGCCCCCCGGAGGTATGCAGGTGGAGTGGCGCGCCCCCGACTGTGTTGAGACCCCCGTGTATGTGTCTAGCTACCTCATCTCCTACTGTACAGTCCAACAACACACCAATACTTGTGCAGGTGACCTAATGACCTTACTGATATAAATGAGAGTGATACTGACATTTAGATTAAAGCAAGAGAAATATCTGTTAAACATCTTTCACACAGCAAGTACGTACGATATCAGCGATATGTTCCTTGTGCTCTTTAATTTTCTTTTTTTGCAGGTTCTATCCAGAAGGAATCTGTGCTATCGAGGGTAACCAGTCACGTGATCAGCGGCCTGAAGTTGGACCGCTACAGAGTCACCATCAGGGCAGTCTCTCTGGGTTTGCAGGGACCTGACAGTGCGCCATTGTACTTTCAAGTCTTTCCGGGTATTTATGCCGTAATATTCACACTGCAGACATGCAAATAGTGACAACACCTCGTCCTTCTATCATATTAGTCAATGGGCAAGTTTTGATGGTCGTACACGTGTTGTATTCCATATGGAAAGGTGGGGCACTGTGAAGAATTTGACCAAAGACGTATATCACGTCCATTTAATTCCTTGATTTGACAAAGGACGGCGACGCGAATTTTATTTTTTTTCAATTTGACAAAGCATCGTAAGCAATCAGACTATTTGTAAATGCAGTTTCAGCAATCGTGTTGCAGCCATTAATTACATTTTTCCAGCTTCGGCAACATCCGGAGAAGGAAAACATTCTTCCGCATACCTACCATAGTACACGCGTGTCCCTTCGCATACCCTTGTGCATTCGTATCGTTATCGTAGTATTCGTATCGTTATCGTACTACATGGCAACCTAGCTGCTTCCTTCGTATTATCTTCACAAGAGAAAACTGCCTGATGTTACTGATGGACAGAAGAAGATGGCATCTCGGGACACGAATACATCACGACAATCTGGTATTGGAAAAGATTTTGCCTCAAGACGCGTTTTCGACCCGATTGCATTACGATCCAATCTAGATGGACACGGTGTTGCTAGCAATGTTGAGTTTGAGTAGTTTTAGTGACTCCCAGGTTTTCAGTTCTGCTTCAAGATAAATTGTTTCTGCCATTTCAATAAAGAACTATTACTCTTTCCGTAGGGTCAGACGTGAGATTTCGATTTAGTCCTTCAAAACTTGAAGGCGCTGTAGCACGTTTTTTTAAAAATATTGTGTGTTCTCAAATTTGCCATTTATTAGTTTATACACGTTTATACAATATATTGTTACTTAAATGCGTAAAACATCTAATTACACAATCCGATAAGCCTTATCCATATAAAACGGATATCCGTATTCAAAGACGACGGTGCGACGTATAAGGCGACAGTGGGTTGGAACTCTTCAAGTAGATTTGAAATTCTCGTGAGAATTTGAGAGTTCAGACAGCAAGATGGTTGACCATTCCATCATTTTACCGTATTTAAAACAATACTGTGAATGTTTAGATATCAGTAAATCTTAGGTCACTTAAACAACTTCGAGCGGCTATGTTAATGTGAACACATTTAATGACCGGTGGATGAGAAAATGTAATCGCACGGCTTAACCGAATCATGTACATTCGTTTTAGAACTCTTTTTATTGACCTGGATTGTCACTTATCCATTGGTAACACTTATTTATAGTTTTGTGAGAGCACATTATTTCAGTTAGAAAATCGTGCTACAGCACCTTTAATGTGAGTGGTACATGTACATTTCAGAATCCAGCGGACAGAATACACCTATGCCTCTTCTTGTGTCCATGGTTGTCGTCGCAATTGTCGTGTTGGCTGCACTTGGTTCCTATTTTGTGTACAGGTAGGTACCCCTAATAGTATAAGGCTCGCGTCAGGAAGTGGAATGTATATAGAATTTAATGGGTAGGAAAGTTACTCTTTTCTTGCAAAGTAGGCTAACTGTCAATCATAACCTACCTAACATAGCCAGCACAATCAGTAGGCTAACTGCCAATTATCTACTACCAAAACATTCAGCACAAACAGTAGGCTAACTGACAGTTATTTACTACAAAACATAGCCAGAACCATCAGTAGGCTGAATGCCAATCATCCCCTAACCCACATAGCCAGCACAATCAGTAGGCTTACTGTCAATCATCCCCTACCAAACATAGCCAGCACAATCAGTAGGCTTACTGTTAATAATCCCCTACCTAACATAGCCAGCACAGTCAGTAGGCTTACTGTCAATCATCCCCTACCCAACATAGCCAGCACAATCAGTAGGCTTACTGTTAATCATCCCCTACCCAACATAGCCAGCACAATCAGTAGGCTAACTGAAAATTATTTACTACCTAACATAGCCAGCACAATCAGTAGGCTAACTGACAATTATTTACTACCAAACATAGCCAGCACAGTCAGTAGGCTTACTGTTAATCATCCCCTACCCAACATAGCCAGCACAATTAGTAGGCTAACTGACAATTATTTACTACCTAACATAGCCATCACAATCAGTAGGCTTACTGTCAATCATCCCCTACCCAACATAGCCAGCACAATCAATAGGCTTACTGTTAATCATCCCCTACCTAACATAGCCATCACAATCAGTAGGCTTACTGTCAATCATCCCCTACCCAACATAGCCAGCACAATCAGTAGGCTTACTGTTAATCATCCCCTACCAAACATAGCCAGCACAATCAGAGGCTAACTGACAATTATTTACTACCAAACATAGCCAGCACAGTCAGTAGGCATACTGTTAATCATCCCCTACCCAACATAGCCAGCACAATCAGTAGGCTAACTGACAATTATTAACTACTAAACATAGCCAGCACAATCAGTAGGCTTACTGTCAACCATCCCCTAACCAGCATAGCCAGCACAGTCAGTAGGCTTAATGTCAATCATCCCCTACTTAACATAGCCAGCACTAACAGTAGGCAAACTGAAAATTATTTACTACCTAACATAGCCAGCACAGTCAGTAGGCTTACTGTCAATCATCCCCTACCCAACATAGCCAGCACAATCAGTAGGCTTACTGTTAATCATCCCCTACCCAACATAGCCAGCACAATCAGTAGGCTAACTGAAAATTATTTACTACCTAACATAGCCAGCACAATCAGTAGGCTAACTGACAATTATTTACTACCAAACATTGCCAGCACAGTCAGTAGGCTTACTGTTAATCATCCCCTACCCAACATAGCCAGCACAATTAGTAGGCTAACTGACAATTATTTACTATCTAACATAGCCAGCACAGTCAGTAGGCTTACTGTTAATCATCCCCTACCCAACATAGCCAGCACTAACAGTAGGCAAACTGAAAATTATTTACTACCTAACATAGCCAGCACAGTCAGTAGGCTTACTGTCAATCATCCCCTACCCAACATAGCCAGCACAATCAGTAGGCTTACTGTTAATCATCCCCTACCCAACATAGCCAGCACAATCAGTAGGCTAACTGAAAATTATTTACTACCTAACATAGCCAGCACAATCAGTAGGCTAACTGACAATTATTTACTACCAAACATTGCCAGCACAGTCAGTAGGCTTACTGTTAATCATCCCCTACCCAACATAGCCAGCACAATTAGTAGGCTAACTGACAATTATTTACTATCTAACATAGCCAGCACAGTCAGTAGGCTTACTGTTAATCATCCCCTACCCAACATAGCCAGCACAATCAGTAGGCTAACTGACAATTATTTACTACAAAACATAGCCAGCACAGTCAGTAGGCTAACTGTCAATCATCCCCTACCCAACATAGCCAGCACAATCAGTAGTCTTACTGTCAATCATCCCCTACCTAACATAGCCATCACAATCAGTAGGCTTACTGTCAATCATCCCCTACCTAACATAGCCAGCACAATCAGTAGGCTTACTGTTAATCATCCCCTACCAAACATAGCCAGCACAATCAGTAGGCTAACTGACAATTATTTACTACCTAACATAGCCAGCACAATCAGAGGCTAACTGACAATTATTTACTACCAAACATAGCCAGCACAGTCAGTAGGCATACTGTTAATCATCCCCTACCCAACATAGCCAGCACAATCAGTAGGCTAACTGACAATTATTAACTACTAAACATAGCCAGCACAATCAGTAGGCTTACTGTCAACCATCCCCTAACCAGCATAGCCAGCACAGTCAGTAGGCTTAATGTCAATCATCCCCTACTTAACATAGCCAGCACTAACAGTAGGCAAACTGAAAATTATTTACTACCTAACATAGCCAGCACAGTCAGTAGGCTTACTGTCAATCATCCCCTACCCAACATAGCCAGCACAATCAGTAGGCTTACTGTTAATCATCCCCTACCCAACATAGCCAGCACAATCAGTAGGCTAACTGAAAATTATTTACTACCTAACATAGCCAGCACAATCAGTAGGCTAACTGACAATTATTTACTACCAAACATTGCCAGCACAGTCAGTAGGCTTACTGTTAATCATCCCCTACCCAACATAGCCAGCACAATTAGTAGGCTAACTGACAATTATTTACTATCTAACATAGCCAGCACAGTCAGTAGGCTTACTGTTAATCATCCCCTACCCAACATAGCCAGCACAATCAGTAGGCTAACTGACAATTATTTACTACAAAAGATAGCCAGCACAGTCAGTAGGCTAACTGTCAATCATCCCCTACCCAACATAGCCAGCACAATCAGTAGTCTTACTGTCAATCATCCCCTACCTAACATAGCCATCACAATCAGTAGGCTTACTGTCAATCATCCCCTACCTAACATAGCCAGCACAATCAGTAGGCTTACTGTTAATCATCCCCTACCAAACATAGCCAGCACAATCAGTAGGCTAACTGACAATTATTTACTACCTAACATAGCCAGCACAATCAGTAGGCTAACTGACAATTATTTACTACCAAACATAGCCAGCACAGTCAGTAGGCTTACTGTTAATCATCACCTACCCAACATAGCCAGCACAATCAGTAGGCTAACTGACAATTATTAACTACCAAACATAGCCAGCACAATCAGTAGGCTTACTGTCAACCATCCCCTAACCAGCATAGCCAGCACAGTCAGTAGGCTTAATGTCAATCATCCCCTACCTAACATAGCCAGCACAATCAGTAGGCTAACTGACAATCATTTACTACCTAAAATAGCCAGCAGAATCAGAAGGCTTACTGACAATCATCCCCTACCAAACATAGCCATCACAATCGGTAGGCTTACTGACAATCATCCCCTACCTAACATAACCAGCACAATCAGTAGGCTAACTGTCAATCATCCCCTTCCTAACATAGCCAGCACAATCAGTAGGCTAACTGACAATTATTTGCTACCAAGCATAGCCAGCACAGTCAGTAGGCTTACTGTCAATCATCCCCTACCTAACATAGCCAGCACAATCAGTAGGCTTACTGTTAATCATTCCCTACCCAACATAGCCAGCACAATCAGTAGGCTAACTGACAATCATTTACTACCTAACATAGCCAGCAGAATCAGAAGGCTTACTGACAATCATCCCCTACCAAACATAGCCAGCAGAATCAGAAGGCTTACTGACAATCATCCCCTACCAAACATAGCCATCACAATCGGTAGGCTTACTGACAATCATCCCCTACCTAACATAACCAGCACAATCAGTAGGCTAACTGTCAATCATCCCCTTCCTAACATAGCCAGCACAATCAGTAGGCTAACTGACAATTATTTGCTACCAAGCATAGCCAGCACAGTCAGTAGGCTTACTGTCAATCATCCCCTACCTAACATAGCCAGCACAATCAGTAGGCTTACTGTTAATCATTCCCTACCCAACATAGCCAGCACAATCAGTAGGCTAACTGACAATCATTTACTACCTAACATAGCCAGCAGAATCAGAAGGCTTACTGACAATCATCCCCTACCAAACATAGCCATCACAATCGGTAGGCTTACTGTCAATCATCCCCTACCAAACATAGCCAGCACAATCAGTAGGCTTAGTGTCAACCATCCCCTAACTAACATAACCAGCACAGTCAGTAGGCTAACTGTTAATCATCCCCTACCCAACATAGCCAGCACAATCAGTAGGCTAACTGACAATTATTAACTACCAAACATAGCCAGCACAATCAGTAGGCTTACTGTCAACCATCCCCTAACCAGCATAGCCAGCACAGTCAGTAGGCTTAATGTCAATCATCCCCTACCTAACATAGCCAGCAGTAACAGTAGGCTTACTGACAATTATTTACTACAAAACATAGCCATCGCAATCTGTAGGCTAACTGACAATTATTTACTACCAAACATAGCCAGCACAGTCAGTAGGCTTACTGTTAATCATCCCCTACCCAACATAGCCAGCACAATCAGTAGGCTAACTGACAATTATTTACTACCTAACATAGCCAGCACAATCAGTAGGCTTACTGTCAATCATCCCCTACCTAACATAGCCAGCACAATCAGTAGGCTAACTGACAATTATTTACTACCAAGCATAGCCAGCACAATCAGTAGGCTTACTGTTAATCATCCCCTACCCAACATAGCCAGCACAATCAGTAGGCTAACTGACAATTATTTACTACCTAACATAGCTAGCAGAATCAGAAGGCTTACTGACAATCACCCCCTACCAAACATAGCCATCACAATCGGTAGGCTTACTGTCAATCATCCCCTACCAAACATAGCCAGCACAATCAGTAGGCTTAGTGTCAATCATCCCCTAACTAACATAACCAGCACTATCAGTAGGCTTACTGTCAATCATCCCCTACCTAACATAGCCAGCACTATTAGTAGGCTTACTGTCAATCATCCCCTACCTAACACAACCAGCACAGTCAGTAGGCTTACTGTTAATCATCCCCTACCCAACATAACCAGGACAATCAGTAGGCTAACTGACAATTATTAACTACCAAACATAGCCAGCACAATCAGTAGGCTTACTGTCAACCATCCCCTAACCCGCATAGCCAGCACAGTCAGTAGGCTTAATGTCAACCATCCCCTACCTAACATAGCCAGCACTAACAGTAGGCTTACTGACAATTATTTACTACCAAACATAGCCATCACAATCGGTAGGCTTACTGTCAATCATCCCCTACCCAACATAGCCAGCACAATCAGTAGGCTTACTGTCAATCATCCCTTACCCAACATAGCCAGCACAATCAGTAGGCTTACTGTCACTCATCCCCTACCCAACATAGCCAGCACAATCAGTAGGCTTACTGTCAATCATCCCCTACCCAACATAGCCAGCACAATCAGTAGGCTCACTGTCAATCATCCCCTACCCAACATAGCCAGCAGTATCAGTAGGCTTACTGTCAATCATCCCCTTCCTAACATAGCCAGCACAATCAGTAGGCTAACTGTCATTCATACCGCTACCTAACATAGCCAGCACAATCAGTAGGCTAACTGTCAATCATCCCCTACCACACATAGCCAGCACAATCAGTAGGCTTACTGTCAATCATCCCCTACCCAACATAGCCAGCACAATCAGTAGGCTTACTGTCACTCATCCCCTACCCAACATAGCCAGCACAATCAGTAGGCTTACTGTCAATCATCCCCTACCCAACATAGCCAGCACAATCAGTAGGCTCACTGTCAATCATCCCCTACCCAACATAGCCAGCAGTATCAGTAGGCTTACTGTCAATCATCCCCTTCCTAACATAGCCAGCACAATCAGTAGGCTAACTGTCATTCATACCGCTACCTAACATAGCCAGCACAATCAGTAGGCTAACTGTCAATCATCCCCTACCACACATAGCCAGCACAATCAGAAGGCTCACTGTCAATCATCCCCTACCCAACATAGCCAGCACAATCAGTAGGCTTACTGTCAATCATCCCCTACCTAACATAGCCAGCACTATCAGTAGGCTCACTGTCAGTCAACGCCTACCTAACATAGCCAGCACAATCAGTAGGCTAACTGTCAATCATCCCGCTACCTAACATAGCCAGCACAATCAGTAAGTTAACTGCAGTAGATCCAATCTTCTAACTATGAGACGTTTCCCCGCCCTTTATTGTGAACAGAGTTTTAAAGTTAGTCTCTAACTGCAGATGTCTTTAGGGACCAACCTTGAAGCAGCTGCGTTAAGATGATACAAGTTAAGATACATCAGGAAAGTCACTGACCAACACTTGTTTACTGAAAAGTCAAAAGAGTATATGATTAACATGATACCACAGTCATCAGAAGAACAATTCCATCATCTTCATAGCTGTCGACACCTATGTTCTATGTGTAACACCGCGAGATTACCGTCAACATGTTCGTTCTGTTTCAGATTTAAAAATCGCTACTGCAATGGGGTGACTATCGAAATGCCTGAGGTCTGTACCTATTGTTGCAACTAAACTATTTGACGCACATTTGTTTTACTCCAGAATGATCCTGATAATGCAATGTCCTAAACTTGAAAGTAGCAAATTAATACGAACGAGTCTTATTACTATTAAGTTTATATTGAAGAAGAATAAAAAAAGTTAAAGTGAATAACTGTTATTAAGTAATGGAGAATGCATGAGGAGCCGTGGATTCGTTAAAAATAATCAACGAGCTCCGAAGGGGCGAGTTGATTATTTTTAACGAATCCACGTCTCCGAATGCATTCTCCATCTTAATCCAAGTATGACGTCACGAAACATACAAATGTGAGTATCTAGCATTATAGACAATACATTTCAATTATGTAACCTCAAAAATATTATTTTGCAAATTTCGGTGCCCATCCATCGGATATGGTACACGTAGCTTAGACCCTTATGAAATGGATTCTTCCACGCACGTGCATGGCGCAAATATTCCACGCAAAGCGATTTGACTGACAGCCGAACTCCTGCATTTCATGTGTTTCAGCACGATCCCCACGCGTTTCACATTTTACCAGTCTTGTTTAGAATGCAGGGATCTTACTGAAAAACAATCAAATGATTACCAGCAGGCCTGGTAATCGAATAGGTTAGGGCGCTGCGTAACAGACGAAGGGTTACATGTTCGATTCCCGGGTCAGACATTACACAAATAATCAGATATTTTAAGATTCTAATCAGATATACTAAGACAAAATACATCATTCTTGAACAAATTACTTTGTGAGCCATTACGAAAATGGCAAAACCTGACACCCCTCCTGACTGGATTAGTCAATGACCAGTAGATTCTTAAAAATAATCCACTGTTAACACAATAGAGTGACGTCATCACCATGGATTAATTAAATAGAATATGGTCACAGATATAATAATATCTACACATATAGTATATTAATCGAGGCCTTGAGTCGCGTTGATGAGGAATCTCGATAAATCCACATGTGTGCTGACAGGCATGTACAATTCCATGTCTTAAAGAGGCAGATCGTTATGATAGTGTCGTCTCATCAGTAGTTGCATCCTTAACACCCTCTTCTGGAATATTCCTTAACTTGTGTGATATTCTGGAGACTTTTTAAACTTCTCTTCTGCTAAAAAAATACTATGTATATAAAGTTCTTCCAGTGGCTTCCGGTAAGAACAAGACAAAGGGAAACTCGACTCACACTTCCAGTTTACAATGAAATTATATCATTATATAGTATAAGACGTGCATAATTTGAAATTCTGTTAACTATGAACACTGATTTGCTTTCTTTTGACAGGTCCCTAAAGATATGGTCACATATAAACCACCAATCGCAAAGCGGAGTAAGAGACGCAGAACCATTCTTATTGTACAAGACTCCGAGATCTGTGACATGACAACTATGAGTCGTGTGGAGGAGGCTGTGTTAGGGGAGCGAGGCTCTTGTAACTCGGAATCTGCCTCTGATAACTTCTGCGAAGGCGATGATTACAACATTGTTGCCATTAGTACCAGTGGGATTGAGGAGGGATGTGAAAGTGATGGTCTTGTGTCCAACTGTGAGTCCACGTTAGATTCAGCACCCTGCTCTTCTGTCAGCCCAGAGAGTGCTGTGAAAGACATGGACTGGGGAATGCCAGAGGAATACAGCAAACAGCACTTCACATCTGATGTCGAACTCAAGGCACGCTCCAATCCTGTCCGTACGTCCGCGCCACCCGGCTACATAACTCTCACTGACAGAGGGGAAATGCTTTGAACTCGTCTAGATACACTAGTTTGCTAATGTTTAAGACCACATGCATCACCAAAATAAACAAGATATGTTTGTTAAACACTGATGCCCCCGGATATAAACAGTTTGGAATTACAATATCAACGATAAGTAATAATACTCCATGTGAATGATTATGGTTAGATATTAAAATTCAAAAATGGATTGTGTGCCTTTGCTAAGGTCCAATGGTTAAAACATGACCTCATATGGGACGTCTCATCACAATGGACGCACGTGTGGAGTATCAAAGGCCTATCAGTAACCAATGAAAAGTTTTCGCCAAAGTCAAAGCTTTCACAAATGCTTCGTGCTCATAGGTCAAGGTCACGAGATCCAAACTTATGACCTCATCTGAATTTCTCATTACAATGGATGCACATGTCAAGTATCAAATGCCTATCACTGACCAAAAATGTATATGACCAAAAGTTAAAGTTTTCGAGAAAAAGTTCCTACGAGGTCGAGGTCACAAGTTAAAAAATATTGACCTCATCTTAAAGGTCTCATCACAGTTGATATACATGTAAAGTATCAACGGCCTATATCTTACCAATCTAAAGCTGTGACCAAGGTTAAAGAAGTACAGTAGCAGGGAAGTACAGTGCCGTGTTCAAGATAGGTTTCAAAGTAATCGCTCAAAGTAAACCTATCTTGAACGCGATTGCTCAATGTAGCGCTACGTAGCAAGGCGAGCAAACGTTGAGGAATTTGCACTGTGTCGTTCAAGAGAGAAGAAGCGCTCATTGAGCGCTACATTGAGCGCTACATTGAGCAATTTGAGCGCTCGCTGCTATTGAACGGGGCGCAGGTTTCGTGGTAAGATGAATTGAAGCGTCCATAAATCAGACTATACCAGTTACCTGAGCAATATCAATAAACATATGTCATGACTTACGCGTCACAGCCGATCGAGATTACCTTCATTAAAAGATTCTCATTTTCATCAATGTCCACATAACTGCTTAACTAAATACGTTATTGAAACAAAATACGCATGTGCGTGTTCGCAATTAAAAGCACAACATATTTTGTAGAAGTTTACCTTCAACCACTAAGGGGTTCATAAATATTTATTTTATAGAATTTTCTTGAAATTCAGAGTAACGTTATTTAAACAAGAGCCAAGAGCCATACAGAGAGATGGCTTATCCCCCGGCCCAACATAAGTTGAATAACTAGTTTTTGTGGTATATTGTTGTGTGAATACTGTGGTGAGAATGCATGCAGTTAGTTTGGTAAGATGTCTAATGATAAGACTATGACAAACAATGCAAGAGCCATTAACAGATGACGTATCTAGGTGGACCGTTTTAATTAGTGAAAGGTTATGTTTGTCCAGCGTTATGTTCAGCTGATTGAACACTATCTAACATGTGTAGAAATCTCAGTAAGTAAATATAATATTATCAAGTACCGTTGTCAATAGTCATTTAATTTTGACATATATTCTTTACTGATAAAGCTTTAAGTAAAACTTGACCAAATTGGAATGAAGTTTAAAGCTAGGCTTTACCGATATCAAGTTCTACACAACTATATGTGATGGTAAGTAAACAAACCAAGTGTCCTTAACCTCGGCCTAATAGTTTTCGAATTCTGCTCAAGAAACGATATGATCTTTGTTACACCTAATTGTGAAAATGTTATCTGATCTGTCCTAAGTAAGAAGCAAAAATTTTAAAATGTACTTCGAATTGTGAAATTAGAAACCAGTATATTCCCAAGAATTTCCCAAGTACTGTCACTTTGAAAATGTTTTGTATACTAATGTCTGATAGTAATACCAAAATCGTTTTTGAATTGTCTAAATTCTGTAAACATGTCATTTTTATTAGAAATTAAAGAACTAAAGAAAAGTTGTGAATCATAGTATCATTATCTATATATGTTAAATTTCATGAACTTGATATAATATTGGGATCTAATAATATGTGAAAATGTGAGTTCAGAAATCAGAGTTCCATCATGTCTTCGGAAGCCAAGTAGTCTAATTTGAAATTTTCAGACCATTATCTGTTCATACTTCTGAGAAACGTACGATGTAAGAAATCGTCGTTTTGGAATCTCCTTAAAGAACCATTGAGTATGTATCTAAAAGATTCTATCTAAAGGGATTTTATCAAATCTTAGCATAAATATGTATTTACATATTTATATTTAAGTAAATAGTCTCAACCATATTGTCTGAAATATATTTCACTTTATAATCTTTGCACACGGGTCAATGACTTCCTTACCGAAATAGAATTCATTCATCCATCGAGTATATTGATAGGCATATCAGCAAATTACCAACAGTCTGTCACATTGAAATATATACACTCAATTTTTCGCACATTGTTTCGACACAAAAAAGCGGAGAAATCACACTAATTAGTATAGGTGTTTTCCAGTCTAAATATAAATCAAGTCATTATTTTCAAGCGCAAAGCATTGTAGTTTAACTCATACATTATAAACAAATACACGAAAGAAAAAACTACTGAGTACTGAAATAAATTGAAATGTATAATTATTGGCGTTTATTCATTTCCCATTTTATTCAATCATGTATTTGTATAAAAATAAATGTTTCACCCGAATAGTAATTTTGTTTAAATTGAATTTGTATAATCAACAAGAATATATATATATATGATATATTTGTCATAGTTTGCTGATATTATCACAATAAAAAATGTCAATAATGTGTATATTCACAGAACATTTAGAAACATGTTGATATAACAATCGTCGCATTCAGTAATGTGTGATATGGGTAACTTGCAAGAGAAGATCGAGCAGCATGTGGATTGCTATGGCGACTTGTGAAATAGACATATACTTACATGTCTAAGAAACGCTTGTTGCTGTGTAGTATGTTGTAGGCAATACAGGGAAATATCTTTATAAGACGTCATATTCTATTAAAGGATAGATGCAATGACATATGGTCATTAAAATGGGATGTCAATTTGACAATTGCTCGATGTTAAATATCTGAAATCGGTCCATGGTTTGAAGTGATGTAAATTTGTTATGTTCCTGGCCTAAGAATACATCGCCAGAACGCTAGTTCTCCGCGGAAAACAGGTTGTTCTCCGTGGGCTTCATGCAGCATGCTGAAATGTACAAGTCAGCTGATTTTCGTTTTACAGGGTAGTTTTTAGACAGCATTATAGATTCGTTACTTGCAGTGAGAGGACGCGAGTCGTCTCCTGCTTACAGATAATAGATCTTTACAGTTTATTTGTTATTTGATTTCACAGATACATTTACAGATATAATGAATTGAACAGATTGATTTTGAATATTGCTCTTTGAGCATATTTACAGAACAGACATGTAATTTCGGGGAAATTTGTAAATATTGTACATACTTTTTTGTTATATAAATTTGGGATTGACAAATACAGTTTTATGTTTTATTTTGGGTTATCGTCGCCCCAAAATTCGTAGCAGAGCGTGGTTTATTTAATTGGTGAATTATTCACAGCCTTTGGTTACAGTGAAAGATATATTTTGACGTTACAGTTCGCAGTTATGTAATTGAATCATCTTCATGGTGATACATTTCACCTAGTCACATAGTTAGACTCGTCAACTGACGATATACCAGTTTGCAATATGTCTCAAGCAGATAAACAGCAGGATAATGCTGCACTTCTCACTGACTTTGCACAACAAATACTTAAACTGAGGAGGCAAAAAACAAATGCTAAATCAATATTTACCAAAACAAAGAACAAGTTGTTTAAATTGATTGAAGCACATGACGTGCCGTCTAGAACAGAAGTACGTGATGGTATAGATCAGGTGAATACCGCTATGGCAGAAGCCATCAGCATCATGACAGATCTCACACTGGCATATTCCGTAGATAGGCAAAGTGAGAATGTGATTAAAACTGAGCAGGAAATGACAGAAATAGAACGGGAATCAAATGAAATCCTGGTAAATGCTCAAGAGTATCTTGACAATAGGTCAGATTCTAGAACTCACTCGAGTCGTAGTCAAAGGTCACTATTGAGTGGTTAGTCGCGCAGTAAGGTAAACAGTGTTGCACCATCGGAGACATCAGTTAAATCCGATTCCAAGGTTGAGCAACAAACCCAATTATTACAAAACGTATCGCAACGTCGCTCTTCAAAACAGCTTGCTGATAGCATACAGTACGCAACTGGGTTAAACATTCAAGCAGAAAATGCGCGTCAGGTTTCAATAGCAAATGATATGTGGAAACATCTCAAACGAGGATCCATACCTGTATTTCATGGTGATGTTAGGCAATACCAGAGCTGGAAGGCAGCATTTATGAACTGCATTGATCAGGCACCAGCTACATCTGAATACAAACTGTTGCAGCTCAAGCAATACTTATCTGGGGAAGCACTTAGCATCATTCAATGTCTAGGTCATAGTGCATCAGCATATGACATTGCTCTCGATCGTCTTGAGAGAAAGTATGGCGGCAGAAGACGCCAAGTTACTCTACAGTTAGAGGCAGTTAACAACCTTAAGCCAATTCGTCAGGGTTATGCTTCAGATATAGAAAAGTTTGCAGACATACTAGATGTCACTGTAGTCAATCTGCGAGATGCAAATATGTATGAAGAACTTGGAAATGGTTTGCTGTACATTACATTACTCCAAAAAATGACAGAACCTTTAGTTGCACAATATCAACGCTGGCTGTATGAAATGCAACGGCGAGAATCTGTTGAATCATTGCGTGAATGGATTCTGTTAGAAGCAGAATATCACAAAGTTGCTGCTGAGGCAGTTCATGGGGTTGCTTCTTGCAATAAGGGTAAACGTCCTGATAGGAAGGATTCGTGTATGTTTACTGGTGCTGAAGCACAGGTGAACAATCGGTCAGTTAATGCAGATACAATCTGTAAAGTGTGTCAAGGTCAGCATGACCTATGGAAGTGTAAGGTGTTCAGGGGTTTGACTGTATCAGAGAGGTGGAACACAGCTAAACAGTCAAGGGTTTGCTTTCGTTGTCTTGGTAACAACCACTTGGGTTCAGAGTGCAAACGTGTGTCACAGTGTGGCATTAAAGGTTGCACTAAGTCACACAATAGGCTTCTACATGATCCTGACTTAGAGACTCCAAAGTCTAATGTAACCAATAAAAACTCTGATAGAGTTCAACAGACACAAAGCAATAAATCTCACACTAGTTCCACAAAACAAACACCAACTGAACGGGCACACACAACTTTGCAAATGCAGGAAACAAAACCAACAACAGCTTTGAGAACAGTTCCTGTCATTGTCAAACATGGCAACAGAAGGATGTGTGTAAACACATTGCTTGATGATGCCAGTACTAGATCATATATCAACCGTGATGTTGATTCTGAATTACGTATTGGTGGTTCACCACAGTCAATCACTGTCAATGTTTTAAATGGCAAAACTGAAACATTTGTTACAGAACCGGTTTCATTTGAAATAGAAAGCATTGATGGTAAGGTTAGCATGGAAGTTTCAGCTTTGACAACAGACAGGGTTACAGGGAATCTTCAGGTCATTGACTGGGCTGACATTCAACACAAATGGAAACACTTACAGAAAGTCAAGTTTCCTAATCTAGGACGACGTCCTATCATAGATCTTTTGATTGGCATAGATCAGTTGACTCTACACAGGTCATATGAAGATGTTTGTGGTAAGACAGGTGAGCCTATCGCGAGGCGAACACCTCTTGGCTGGACCTGCATAGGGAATCTCAACGATAGTTCAACATCTCAGAATGCACATTTTGCATATTTCACAAACTCCAAAGATGATGAGCTCAACTCGTTAGTTAAGCAGTTTTGGGAAGTAGAGGAGGTCAGTTCTCCTTCTCTGAACTAAAAGCCAGCTGATGAAGCGGCTTTATCTACAGCACGGGAAACACTTGTATATGAACATAGCCATTATCAAATTGGCATTCCTTGGAAAGAGGAACACATTTCCTTACCAAACAATTATGTTATGGCATTTCAGAGGTTGATTAGCACCGAGAAAAAGCTTGCTAAAGACCAAAACTTAGCACAAGCTTATGGTGATGTAATCACAAAGCACTTGCAGAAGGGTTATGTTAGGAAAGTAGAACCAGTAGAACAAGCAGACAGAGTTTGGTATCTTCCACATTTCCCAATTGTACGTCCTGATAGAGCTACAACCAAGGTACGCATCGTATTTGATGCTTCTGCAAAATGCAGGAACATTTCACTTAATGATGTTATACATCCTGGGCCAAAACTTCACAGAGAATTGTTCGATGTTCTCCTTAGATTTAGAGAGAAGCCAGTTGCTCTAGTTTGTGACATCTCAGAGATGTTCTTACAAATCCACATCTCACCAGATGATAGGCCATTTCATAGACTTCTGTGGAGATCGATGAACACTCATTCACCTCCAGAAGTGTATGAGTTTAGCAGAGTTGTATTCGGTAACACATCTTCACCCTTTTTGGAACAATATGTCACACAGGAACATGCAAAGAGGCATCAATCAGATCTTCCAAAAGCTGCTGAAACTGTTCTAGAATCCACATACATGGATGACAGCATGGACTCTGTGGACACAGTTGATGATGGCATTGAGCTATACGATCAGCTAACTCAGCTTTGGTCTGGTGCATCCATGCATGCTCGTAAATGGCTATCGAATAAGATCGAGGTTCTTGACAATATTCCAGAAGAAGATAGAGTTGCTGAAATCGATATCAGCAAAGGTCAGTTACCAACCATAAAAACGTTGGGAATGTCTTGGGTTGCTGATGAGGACATTTTCTGTTTCAAAACAGAATCACCGCCTACAGACATAACAACAAAGAGAAATGTCCTGAGGCAGGTAGCCAAGTTGTTTGACCCACTGGGATTGTTGGGACCATATATCATTTCTCCAAAGATCATGTTGCAGGAAATGTGGCTGAAAGGTCATGATTGGGATGAAGAACTTCCACAGTATCTGAAAGACAAAGTATCACATTGGTTAGAACAATGGCAAGAACTACGAAGCATTCAAATACCAAGATGCTTGAGATTTGAATATGAAGTTTCAAATGTCACAATACATACCTTCGTGGATGCATCTGAAGATGCATATGGTGCAGTCATTTATGCTGTACATACTTACCTGAATAGAGACAAATCCAGTAGAATAGTTGCTGCTAAGAGTCGAGTCGCTCCTCTTAAAGCTTGCAGTATCCCGAGACTAGAGTTGATGGCAGCTGTCCTTGGTCTTCATCTTGTACATGTTGTGATCAGGGCTCTGAAAATAGAAATAGACAAAGTTACATTTTGGACTGATAGTATGAATGTTCTGCATTGGATAAAGAACAGCAGTAGAACTTTCAAACCGTTCGTTGCCAACAGAGTTGGTGAAATCCAGAGTTACTCCAATCCTTCACAGTGGAGACACATTCCAACGTCCCAGAATCCAGGAGATATCATCAGTAGAGGCATATCAGTTGCACAGCTTGAAGTGTCTACACTTTGGTGGTCTGGTCCTAATTTTCTTGTGAAAGATCCAAGTGAATGGCCAGAAAATAGTTTTGATGAGTCATGCGTAGACACAAAGGAAACAAAGGTTTCCAGTAGAACTTACACAACATCTGTTGTATCGGAACATACTGATAGCTCATGGAATCTTGAACCTGCACGGTTTTCCAACTGGAGACATCTCACACGCATCAATGCGTGGGTGATCCGCTTTGTGCATAACTGTTCAACAACAAAGAGGTTCAGAACTGTTGGTGAACTCACTTCAGAACAACTAGAAGATGCTGAAGCACGAATAATAGTCCAGGCACAAAAGGAAGCATTTCCAGTAGAATATAAGATACTTAGCGGTATCCCAGCATCCCCAAAGCTACCGGTTACATCAAAGCTTCTTCCTCTTCAACCTACTTTAGATGAGAATGGTCTCATTAGGATGAATGGTCGTTTGGTTGAAGCAGATTGTCTTCCTCACGAGACACGTTTTCCAATCATTCTTCCTCGCAAACACCAGGTTACTCAGTTGATAGTCAAACATTATCATGAAGAAGGAAATCATGTTCAAGGTACAAACCATACACTCTCGCGCTTATCAACCAAATATTGGATCATTTGTGCTCGAGAGGCTATCAAGGAGTGGCAAAAGGAATGCTCCAAGTGTAGAAAGCTCAAAGCAAAACCAGTTGTTCAAGTCATGGCACCGTTGCCAAGTCTCCGAGTAAAAGCTTCAATGCGTGCGTTTAGTCACATTGGGGTTGATTATACTGGTCCATTCCTCACAGTTCAAGGTCGAGGAAAAGCTAAACGCAAACGCTATCTTTGTCTTTTCACTTGTTTAACAACACGGGCTGTACATTTGGAGATGTCATACAGTTTAGACACAGATGCATTTCTCAATGCCTTCTACAGGATGGTTAATAGAAGGGGTCTACCAGATGATGTCATATCCGACATTGGTACGAATTTTGTTGGCGCTGTAAAAGAACTGAAACAGCTTCTTGATGTTCTTGATAAAGACAGTATTCAGAGATCTTTGGCCAACAGAGGCATAAAATGGCATTTCAATCCTCCAAGTGCGCCACATTTTGGAAGTGTCTTTGAAACTATGATAAAAGCAGCAAAACGTGCTATATATGCCATTTTGAGCACCAGTGATGTTTCTGATGAGGAACTGTTGACAGCATTTACAGGTGCAGAAGCTCTGATAAATTCCAGACCGTTAACATATCAGAGTGATCATCCTCTAGACCGTAGCCCATTGACTCCGAATCACTTTATTCATGGACAAGTAGGTGGATTGTTCGCTCCAGACAGTGTAGATGAAACGGATTTCAACCCACGGAAACGATGGCGTCGCATCCAGGAGTTGATACGTCATGTCTGGAAACGGTGGATGCGTGAGTGGTTGCCTACACTTAATACAAGGAAGAAGTGGCAAGTGACTGGGAAAGACTTATGCATAAATGACATTGTCTTAGTCATATCTCCGGACACTCCTCGTGGACAGTGGAAACTTGGGAAGGTGATGCACACTTATCCAGGACGTGATGGACACATCCGCGTCGTAGATGTCAAGGTCGGAAACTCAATCTTCAAAAGGCCTGCAAACAAAATCTGCCCATTGGAGTGGTCGACAACAGAGAACAGACGAAGAGACAGATTCCTGCGAAGATCTTGATGATTCGCACAGACAGTAGACAGTTGTGGACATTTGACGATGTAGACATGTGTGGACTGTTGACAATTTTGTGGACATTTTGTGGACATTTTTATGGACAGTTGACATATTTGTGGACATTTTTGTGGACATTTTTGTGGACGTTTTTGTGGACATTTGACCATTTTTGTGAGATATATCATGTTTGACAATTGACATTGAATACGTATGAAACATATAATGGACTGATTGTTGTGGACAATATGATAGACTGTTGTTTTGTTCTGATAAGATATTGTTGATATTGCAATTTACAGATGACAGATGGACATTCGATTTGACGATTGTGGACTTTGATTTATATTTCAGCTTGACATTTGTTGATGAATGTATTCCTTTTCAGCTTGAATAGACTGATTGAAGGACTGATTGATTGTCATGTATGTGAATCATGAATTCAAATTGACAGTGGAAAGTGAATTTTTGAATTTCTATTTCAGTATCATTGCATGTTTTGAGAGTATATTTGTTTGAATGAAAATAATTTATTTCAGATTTTTGACATGGTAATGTCAAGGAGAGGGGCATGGTTTGAAGTGATGTAAATTTGTTATGTTCCTGGCCTAAGAATACATCGCAAGAACGCTAGTTCTCCGCGGAAAACAGGTTGTTCTCCGTGGGCTTCATGCAGCATGCTGAAATGTACAAGTCAGCTGATTTTCGTTTTACAGGGTAGTTTTTAGACAGCATTATAGATTCGTTACTTGCAGTGAGAGGACGCGAGTCGTCTCCTGCTTACAGATAATAGATCTTTACAGTTTATTTGTTATTTGATTTCACAGATACATTTACAGATATAATGAATTGAACAGATTGATTTTGAATATTGCTCTTTGAGCATATTTACAGAACAGACATGTAATTTCGGGGAAATTTGTAAATATTGTACATACTTTTTTGTTATATAAATTTGGGATTGACAAATACAGTTTTATGTTTTATTTTGGGTTATCGTCGCCCCAGTCCATAAATTATTTATAAACAGCTTTTTAAAAAATCGCCTAATTTAGCCCCTGCGACCAGAATGAATGTCTGCGGTGATGTGGCCCCTGAAGGGATCATCTTTCGGTATAAATCCGAATAACGATTCAAGCATAAGCTTGTAAACAATTAGGATCTATAACGAAACTAGCATGCATGAAAACCCGGAAAGAATCGATACCGAAAAGTCACCATTATGAAACTATAGTCTCTTCATATGTGTAGCAGATTCAATTTTATCCATAAATGTGTTTGAACTCATGTACTGTAACGATTAATAGTAATGTTTTTAAGAGAGGTACAGACGGTATCCTCTCGCCAAGGTTCGTTAGGTCACGTGTGAGATTGAGTGAACTGTCTGTTATATGTCCCTCTGTGTTGTACTGCCGAATGGTGGGCTGCACGGAGACTCGTTGACCTTTCCTTTATCGAATTTGTGTAACTTTTTTTTTATATCTGGGCCGTATATCAATTAGCGATTACCTTTAAATCTCTCTTGAACGAGATTGCTCAATGTAGCGCTACGTAGCAAAGCGAGCGAACTTTGAGGTTTTGCACCGTGTCGTTCAGGAGAAAATGAGCGCTACACAATAAGCGATTATGAGCGCTCGCTGTTATGGAACGGACCCCTGATCTTTCACAATACCTGTAAGCTTTGTTTGCCAATTGATTAATGCTGAACTGAGAACCAATGCGACATAACTTACCGTAGCGCGACATGACGTGACATTACAGATATAATCAGCAACATTACAACACACCAACTGGTTACTTTATATGCGCCTGTCATCTAGGTTCACAATGGTGTGGTACCCACACATTGAAAGACGAACCCAGATTGATATCAAGATTGTAGGCAAATCACAACAGAATGTAACGACTTTAGTAGCGTTCTTTTGGGCAAGATGACGGCGGGTGTGCATGTTCATTTGATGGCCGGGCTCTGTGTTGCGGCCCTTGTGTTGATGGAAGCCACACATGCAGGTAGGCCTTGTCTTCATTCATCCCAGCACGTCTTATCAAATGAAGGTATCATCCAGTTGAACTGTGACTAGGCATGATCTAGTTCAGCAAACCGCAGCCATCTGCAAACATTCGGTTTGCTGGGAACTGTTTCATTCACGTTCAACCATAATAAGTTAATAATTATAATTCCAAACTGATTGTTGCTTAGACATTCAATACTATTTGAGAATTACATCATATTGTAATTATACACAAGTACATGTATTCAGCATTGAGTAACTCGACCAGGCTTATCGAGAGCAGGTAGGACATCTGTCTGACGTGTTGCTGCGTTTCCCTGTAGCTGTGCGTCCCTGTAGCTGCGTGTTCCTGTAGCTGCGTGTCCCTGTAGCTGCGTGTCCCTGTTCCATGTAGCTGTGTGTCCCTGTAGCTGTGTGTCCCTGTAGCTGTGCGTCCCTGTAGCTGTGCGTCCCTGTAGCTGCGTGTTCCTGTAGCTGCGTGTTCCTGTAGCTGCGTGTCCCTGTAGCTGCGTGTCCCTGTAGCTGCGTGTTCCTGTAGCTGCGTGTCCCTGTAGCTGCGTGTTCCTGTAGCTGCGTGTTCCTGTAGCTGCGTGTCCCTGTTCCATGTAGCTGTGTGTCCCTGTAGCTGTGTGTCCCTGTTCCATGTAGCTGCGTGTTATCGTAGCTGCGTGTCCCTGTAGCTGTGTGTCCCTGTTCCATGTAGCTGCGTGTCCCTGTAGCTGCGTGTCCCTGTTCCATGTAGCTGTGTGTCCCTGTAGCTGTGTGTCCCTGTTCCATGTAGCTGCGTGTCCCTGTAGCTGCGTGTTCCTGTAGCTGCGTGTTCCTGTAGCTGCGTGTCCCTGTTCCATGTAGCTGTGTGTCCCTGTAGCTGTGTGTCCATGTTCCATGTAGCTGTGTGTCCCTGTAGCTGTGTGTCCCTGTTCCATGTAGCTGCGTGTCCCTGTAGCTGCGTGTTATCGTAGCTGCGTGTCCCTGTAGCTGTGTGTCCCTGTAGCTGTGTGTCCCTGTAGCAGTGTGTCCATGTAGCTGCGTGTCCCTGTAGCTGCGTGTTATCGTAGCTGCGTGTCCCTGTAGCTGTATGTCCCTGTAGCTATAGCTGTGTCCCTGTAGCTGTGTGTTCCTGTAGCTGTAGCTGTGTGTCCCTGTAGCTGTAGCTGTGTGTCCCTGTAGCTGTAGCTGTGTGTCCCTGTAGCTGCGTGTTATCGTAGCTGTGTGTCCTTGTAGCTGTGTGTCCCTGTAGCTGTGTGTCCCTGTAGCTGCGTGTCTCTGTAGCTGTGTGTCCCTGTTCCATGTAGCTGTGTGTCCCTGTAGCTGCGTGTTATCGTAGCTGCGTGTCCCTGTAGCTGTGTGTCCCTGTAGCTATAGCTGTGTCCCTGTAGCTGTGTGTCCCTGTAGCTGTAGCTGTGTGTCCCTGTAGCTGTAGCTGCGTGTTCCTGTAGCTGCGTGTTATCGTAGCTGTGTGTCCTTGTAGCTGTGTGTCCCTGTAGCTGTAGCTGCGTGTTCCTGTAGCTGCGTGTTATCGTAGCTGCGTGTCCCTGTAGCTGCGTGTCCCTGTAGCTGTAGCTGTGTGTCCCTGTAGCTGCGTGTCCCTGTAGCTGCGTGTCCCTGTAGCTGCGTGTCCCTGTTCCATGTAGCTGTGTGTCCCTGTAGCTGCGTGTTATCGTAGCTGTGTGTCCTTGTAGCTGTGTGTCCCTGTAGCTGTGTGTCCCTGTAGCTGCGTGTCTCTGTAGCTGTGTGTCCCTGTTCCATGTAGCTGTGTGTCCCTGTAGCTGCGTGTTATCGTAGCTGCGTGTCCCTGTAGCTGTGTGTCCCTGTAGCTATAGCTGTGTCCCTGTAGCTGTGTGTCCCTGTAGCTGTAGCTGTGTGTCCCTGTAGCTGTAGCTGTGTGTCCCTGTAGCTGCGTGTTATCGTAGCTGTGTGTCCTTGTAGCTGTGTGTCCCTGTAGCTGTGTGTCCCTGTAGCTGTGTGTCCCTGTAGCTGCGTGTCTCTGTAGCTGCGTGTCTCTGTAGCTGCGTGTTATCGTAGCTGCGTGTCCTTGTAGCTGTGTGTCCCTGTAGCTGTGTGTCCCTGTAGCTGCGTGTCTCTGTAGCTGCGTGTCACTGTAGCTGCGTGTCACTGTAGCTGCGTGTCCCTGTAGCTGCGTGTCCCTGTAGCTGCGCGTTATCGTAGCTGTGTGTCCTTGTAGCTGTTTGTCCCTGTAGCTGTATGTCCTTGTAGCTGTGTGTCCCTGTAGCTGTGTGTCCCTGTAGCTGCGTGTCCCTGTAGCTGTGTGCACTGGACAGTGACTCTGCATACAGTGGGTACAGTTGGGTCGTATTCATTACGGCTTTCTGACACTCCATATCTACATTGCCCACGCACTGAATCAGCATTTACATTAATATCTATCAACACATACACCACAAGAATTTAGTTGACGCAGTTAAAGGCACAAGTGGACGCTTTCATTCAAATAAGCTATTTTAGGTCACACAAGGACATTTAAACTCACTTTAGCTTCCTTTCGGTGCAATAAAATACTTATTATTCTTTACAATTGACCTGCAGCCAATAGTTGAGACAAATAGTTGAGACGGCCGAAGTCACTCAGGGGTATCACGAATAGAAAGAGTCGCTGATGTGTAAACTGGGAAACATAGATTGAGCGTGGATTTCATTTAGCTCTTGCATATACTGTATTCTCTTAACTGACAACAATGATTAGATATACTTCATTCAGGAGTATCTATAACTTCACCGGTTTGTAATACGCAGTGTAAGCATTGTTGTTAATTAACGATAGCGATTGCCGTTTTTGGTCTTCGGGTTGGGTGCAATTCCTTAATATTGCTGATATTTTAGTTCATGCAGATTTAATGCAACGTTGCATTAAATACTTCTGGTCTTTAAACTTTAAACTTTAAAACCTGAATACGTACATATTTTCCAGATAACTTATATAATACATTACCTGGGGATAGATAAATTGCATCTGCATTATCCGTGCATTATTAATATTTTTAAAAAATTGGCGTGACATAGTGCCTTTAATCACACTCATCAATCAATAAAAGAGTTCTAAAACGAATGTACATAGTTCTCTTAAGCTATGCGAGTCCATTTTCCCTTCTGATGTCCACATGAAAATGGCCGCTCGAAGGTAGTTCAAGTGATCTAGCAATGTCTAAACACTCTGTGAAGGGTTTGAAATATGGCACCATGACGGAACGGCTTATCGGGTCGTGTTATGAGATGTTTTACCATCTAACAAAATATATTGTTTAAACTTTTTTTTTTTTTTTCTTTTGAGAAAATGAGAGAATTTGAGATATGTTAAAATCGAGCTGCAGCGCCTTTAAACCGCCAGTCAATGACAACATGTCAATCAGTTTCAAGAGGAACATACGCCCGCACATTGTCTTCCAGCAGAGGTTAGTCCCTTTAGTTCGGATCGGAAATCTGAATGGAGTAACCTCTATGGGAAGAGAATGACGATTGCACGGACGATGTTCATTTCATCTCGTGATGCACGGACTTCACTGATGTCGATCTGCCTTTGTGGCCGTGTTTCAAGGTCAGTTCAGGGCGAAATGAAATTAAGTGCATGGATACGTCTATATGACACTAAATCATTTGCTGCTTTACCTTGATTGGTTTTTTAAAAACTTTTCTCAGGGCTGTTAAATCATACCAGATAAATATAAGATATAACAATACATTTTCGGCCCCGTGAATACCACACTAACTAAACTGAAATGGTCAACATTGACGCAACACCTTGAAAACACATAGCCGCAGACGCACTTCACAGCCTCTCCCCTCCACCACCCCCTTTTTTGTTTGTCCCTCTGGTATATATATATATTACCGTGGGATATAGTCGTCGCCCTTTCCGTGCGTAGTCATTTCGTTTCCGGAGCAGAAAACGAAAGCCATTCGATCACGATCTCTTTCTGAAACTTTACATGTGTATTACCAACCAACTGAAAGTTTTATTTTTGTCCGTTTCCATAGAAACGTGTTGAATTTGGATTTTGTTCAGAGACAGTTTCGTTTCCGGAGCACAGCTCAAAAACTCTTCATCATATCTTCCTGAAACATTGCATGTGTATTATAAACTAACTGAAGTGGTACCTCATGATATTTTCAGATTTCTGAAATGCTTTTTCCCCGTTTTGGTCTGCTTCCGGAGCAGAACTCAAAACCCCTTCATCATACCTGAAACTCAACGCATGTGTATTACCCACTAACTGAAGTACGGTTACGGTTACAATTATCTTTCTAAGATGTGTTTTACAAACTATGTGGGACCACAGGAACTCGATATCGTAATTAAGACGTAGATAAAACGTAGGTAAAATAAACTACACCCTATATAACAGAGCGTATGTTTTATATAAGTTTTAAGTAAGATATCGAGTTCCTGTGGGTGGGATATGTCATCTTCTGATGACTCTTGTTTCTTTCCATCATTCTTTATATTTCTCTTACCCCTTACCAAATGTATACAGAAACTGATTAAACCCCGCCCACCCCATGCCACGTTGGTCATGTAGGGATGATATGCATGTAACCGTGGCGGTCAACACTACGTCATAAAGAAAATTTGAGGAAAAGAAAAAATTGTTAACACAATTAAAATAAGTAATTACTAGCTATCAAACGAAGTATCGGCAAGCGTGTGATATATTGACATTTTTGTCTGCTTGACAACAATTCTAATATTGTGTGAATGTTTATGATTTGCAGCAGGGCAACAGAGATTAGCGTGTCATTTCCTGCAATGAGGTATTAATCACTAATTCATCACGTCACATCACAATAACTTTGTATCAGCAACTTTGCTAACATATTTTTCTTTACTTTTGTTGCTTAGATGCAGACAAAGGTGTATAATTCAAATACATTTTTGTTGCTGGCAATTTCAATTTTAAAATGTGATTAGCTACTATTTTTAAAATCCAACTATATTATATAATTTGCCAAAATTAACATATAAACAACTGTTCCTTGCTATAAGTATGGTACGAACTAGATGGGCACGTCCGTCTACTCCACCATCGTTCTCGCACATTTAAGGCACTAGTAAGTAACACCGTGAATGAGAAGTTGCAATTTATTCCAATGGGTCTCGAGGAATGCAGTATGCAAGGTGTGGGTTAACAGATTCTCAGTAGAAACTCACGAGTTTGGAGTTTGAGTGAGTGGGCGAGGAGAATTTCACAATTTGTATAGACAAACTTAGTCGGGTTTCTGCATACATATTAATTGGTAATGAGCCTTTTGGAGTTTCACACTATTTTTAATTTTATCATTTGTCGTTTCCATGGAAACAAACCTGAACATTCTGTTTCCGAAACAAGAACTACAAATTTGCAAGGCCTAGCTGAGTGAAACGTTCTGTGTGGAGCAATCATCATGTGTATGTGCCTTCTGGGGTTTTCACATTTGGAATTTTATTTTTAGCCATTTTAAAGGAAAACATCTTCAATTTGATTCTTGAGCAAAACTCTAAATGCTTTTTACAATTTCGCTTCAGCAGAACTTGGATATTGTTAGACAGAGTGTAATACATTGTGGGAAGTACATTTTCTTCTGCAGCACGAATATATTACTAAATAGTGATTTAGGATTATCATAACATAAAGCTCCATAATCATTGTTCAATATATTTTTTTCACTTGGCGTTTTTTTTTTAATACTGTCTGCTTGTTTGTTTTTATTTGAAATATTTAAATCAACATTAAGATGTAATAATTTTATTCTATTCTCAAATATTTTAATTGTTCCCATGAGTACATTGTGCGATTGTAGAATTCAAATTCCGTTTACCTGGCGTTTAATTAAGGCAGGCGTTTATTTAGTCAGAAATATTCGAGACAGGCTTCTATTTAAGGCAGGCGTTTAATTAAGGATTTACGGTATCCTTATAATTGTTAGAATTCCCTTACATGCCCAATTTTGGATGTAGAAAGTTGGATTCTTGAAATTATGGTTCATCCAAAGCGGTTGGGGAAGAATTTCATAAATATTTGTGTTGACCTGCTCCCTTTTACAGTAATTATTCCAAGCTTCCACAACATCCTTCCAATAAGGGTTAACAAAATGATTTAATTGATCAACATTTGTTCCAAATTTTAAAATTAAATAAAAAAAAAAGAATATTACATGGGTTTTCAATGGTTGTTTTTTTACAATAAGATCTCAAGTTCGATATTTTCAAAGCATCACAGAGAGTGGCTATATCCTTATACATTCATTTCAAATACTTCCTTTTGATTTTATCAGGTTTACCGTTCAATATGATAACATATTGTCCGGTGAGGAAATGAAATCTTTTGGGGGGGGGGGGGGGGGGGGGGGGTTGGGGAATGTATTGTATATATGCACCAATTGTAAATTAGCCAAATTCTTAATGACAGTTTTGCCAATCACACAATCACAGTGACATGTCTCTTCCTCCATTGTGCCAATTGTGTCTATTTATTTCCTCCAGCTTTTTCCTTGTATTGATTACCCACAAATTGTTGAGATCTTTATGAAATTTAATTCCAAGAACTTCAAAAAGCCCATTTTCCCATTATTTTATAATGTCCTCACATCACTTTTCAGAACTATGAACAGATTGTAGGGATCTAAGCCATTTAGGCTTGTTTGCCAATCCTTTTCTATTGAATAAAATATGTTTAAACCATGTAGGGATAATTGATATTTTGAGGTACGTGATACTACCGTGGTGTTACTACGTCATTACAGACGAGTGTGTGGTGAGGGACTACCAGTGTGAGCTGCTGGGTCAACTCTCTATGTACTGTCACTACAGTTTGCCCCCTAAATGTTCCAGCTACTCTGCTACTGTGGAGTATTATCCCAGGTACGTATATATACGTGTACACTGTCTTACTCTTCCTATCTTCCATCATATGTGTTGATGCCAAACGAACTAGATTAAAACTGTCAGTTGTTGGTTGCGTTCGGCAATGCATATAGCAGCTGGATGTAATCCCTCTGACAATGGTGTTATGACTTGCAGTGCATTCCCACAGCATGTCGAGATGAGACAGGGCACTGAGAGATGGTTCGAGGTTGAAGAGGTTGATCTGGCCCGGTCGTACACCCACATCATCACCCTGCTAGATCCCAGCACAAACTCAACCACTTCCTCAACAAACTTCACCTTCGAGCCGAAGGACATCAGTAACTACCAACTACCTTATCTCACACTCACCGTCGTGCTGTATCTTTGAGGCAATATTTCATTTGTTCCAAAGGGGAATGGGTCAAATAAAGTCGAACAATACATTAAAACGGCAATGCAAACATTTTAAATATGGAAACACGCCTTCACCAAATAAAGAGTAATTCCACCCCGGGGGTGGGGTTGTATTTATCATGCATGCAATGACCAGTTATACACTCGTCTGGAGAGGAAATATTGGTTTTACCGTGTGAAATACAGCACAACAGCTCCATGGTAACAACAATCCGTCTTGTTCAGATAATTTTCCTTTTCCAATGCACGTTGATAGAACATATTTCCTCCAACTGTATAATGCTGGGATTACTAAGAGTAAGCGGTAAATCCCCGTCCATCTATTAACAATATGGGTTTTTTTCAAATGAATTTCAGCAGACATGCCACGTGATATGTAGTACTAGGTCACTTATTTTACTTGTCCAATAACTCGCCCCAAGAAGATTGTAAACGTCAATTCAGGTCTGAACAAATATCTATAACCCGGTCTCCAATACAACCCGGGCCTCTTATAGAACTGGTAAGGGGGTGCTGAATGAAATAGAACCCCGGGGTTATATAAGAGGAAATACGATAATGAGAATTTGACACATGATATGTCGTATGACTGAGTAATAAACGTTAAAAGAACAATAATATTTCCGACTGTGTCAAAACATTGTGTTCGACCGATTGGCGTGACGTCATGGTGGTTTGAATATGACGTCACAATGTCAGCGTCATAGCTGCAATGGTATGTGACCTTATTACTAGTGATTAGTGAGCGTCTGAGATAAACGTTTATGTTAAAATTTACCTTTATTCAAATAAGCAAGTAATAAAAAAAACAAATAAACATCGTCCCGCTTAATATCCCATTTTTGAAACTCGTGAATGGTATATAATTCGCTTTCGCTAGTTGAATATGAAAGCAGTAATGTATTGTATCCAGTCAAGCCATACCGAGTGCAGGGACTAGAGGGGAGAGTGGAGAGTGTGGAGAAGGGGTGCATGCTGGTGAGGTGGATACAGGCTGATGACGGGGAGCAGCACAGATACCGTGTACAGCTGACAGAGCAGACGCATCAACACGCACAGGTGATGGGCTAGCATTCTTTATTATAAGACAAGCAATGTAATACTGGAATTTATCAGTGAAATATAATGTCTATCAAGCTACAGTGAAGTTATATCATATTTTCACTGTGCCCGGTGACTGATATAATATATCACTACTCAAAGGTTTAAGTTCAACAGTTTGACGTCATAAAACAATCATCTTGGTTCCGTTCAATTACAGCGAGCGCTTAAATTGCTCATTAATCGCTCAATGTAGCGCTCAATATATGAACGATACAGTGCAAATCCCTCGAAGTTTGCTCGCCTTGCTACGTAGCGCTACATTGAGCAATCGCGTCCAAGATAGGTTTCAAAGTAAAAGATTACTTTGAAACCTATCTTGAACACGGCCCAGACGTAACGGATTATCTAATGCCATTGTTTATCTCATCGAGTGAGGTAGGAAGTTTATACTTTCACGAGTGGCGCAGTTGACAAGCTATCATTTTTTCTATAATATAATGGTTATAACTATAATATTATAATAAAGAAAATGTGTCATGAAACTTTGTTGATGAACTATAACTGAAATGCTTCACTAGCATACACATACAACTTTAACATAATATATGTGAGTGTCCATGAGGAGAAAGCTATTGGATGACCACTGTCTGTGAGTGTCCATGAGGAGAAAGCTACTGGACGACCACTGTCTGTGAGTGTCCATGAGGAGAAAGCTACTGGACGACCACTGTCTGTGAGTGTCCATGAGGAGAAAGCTACTGGATGACCACTGTCTGTGAGAGCCCTTGAGAAGAAGGCTACTGGATGACAACTGTCTGTGAGAGTCCTTGAGGAGAAAGTTACTGGATGACCATTGTCTGTGAGAGTCCATGAGGTGAAAGCTACTGGATGACCATTGTTTGTGAGAGTCAATGAGGAGAAAGATACTGGATGACCATTGTTTGTGAGAGACCTTTTGGTGAAAGCTACTGGATAGCCATTGACTGTGAGAGTCCTTGATGAGAAAGCTACTGGATGACCACTGTCTGTGAGAGTCATTGAGGAGAAAGTTACTGGATGACCACTGTCTGTGAGAGTCCTTGAGGAGAAAGCTACTGGATGACCACTGTCTGTGAGAGCCCTTAAGGAGAAAGCTACTGGATGACCACTGTCTGTGAGAGTCATTGAGGAGAAAGCTACTGGATAGCCATTGTCTGTGAGAGCCCTTGAGAAGAAAGCTACTGGATGACAATTGTCTGTGAGAGTCATTGACGAGAAAGCTACTGGATGACCACTGTCTGTGAGAGTCCTTGAGAAGAAAGTTACTGGATGGCCATTGTCTGTGAGAGCCCTTGAGAAGAAAGCTACTGGATGACAATTGTCTGTGAGAGCCCTTGAGGAGAAAGCTACTGGATAGCCATTGTCCGTGAGAGCCCTTGAGAAGAAAGCTACTGGATGACCATTGTCTGTGAGAGCCCTTGAAAAGAAAGCTACTTGATGACCATTGTCTGTGAGAGCCCTTGAGAAGAAAGCTCCTAGATGACCATTGTCTGTGAGAGCCCTTGAGAAGAAAGCTACTGGATGACCATTGTCTGTGAGAGTCATTGAGGAGAAAGCTCCTGGATGACCATTGTCTGTGAGAGTCCTTGAGGAGAAAGTTACTGGATGACCACTGTCTGTGAGAGCCCTTGAGAAGAAAGCTACTGGATGACCATTGACTGTGAGAGCCCTTGAGAAGAAAGCTCCTGGATGACCATTGACTGTGAGAGCCCTTGAGAAGAAAGCTACTGGATGACCATTGTCTGTGAGAGTCCTTGAGGAGAAAGCTACTGGATGACCACTGTCTGTGAGAGCCCTTGAGAAGAAAGCTACTTGATGACCATTGACTGTGAGAGCCCTTGAGAAGAAAGCTCCTGGATGACCATTGTCTGTGGGAGCCCTTGAGAAGAAAGCTACTGGATGACCATTGTCTGTGAGAGTCCTTGAGGAGAAAGCTACTGGATGACCACTGTCTGTGAGAGTCCTTGAGGAGAAAGCTACTGGATGACCACTGTCTGTGAGAGCCCTTGAGAAGAAAGCTACTGGATGACCATTGACTGTGAGAGCCCTTGAGAAGAAAGCTACTGGATGACCATTGTTTGTGAGAGACCTTGAGAAGAAAGCTACTGGATGGCCATTGTTTAAGACAGCACTAAAGGAGAAAACTACTTGATTGACATTTTGTGTGACAGCCCTTGAGGAGAAGGCTACTCGATTGACATTGTGTGTGAGAACAGGTGAGGAGAAAGCTACTGGATTGACACTGTGTGTGACAGCCCTTGAAGAGAAAGCTACACCATTGACATTGTGTGTGAGAGCAGGTGAGGAGAAAGCTACTTGGTTGACATTGTGAATGTCAGCCCTTGAGGAGAAAACTACTGGATTGACATTGTATGTGACAGCCCTTGAGGAGAAAGCTACAGGATTGACATTGTGTGTGAGAACAGGTGAGGAGAAAGCTACTGGATTGACATTTTCTGTGAGAGTCTTTAAGGAGAAGGCTACTGGATTGACATTGTGTGTCACAACCCTTGAGGAGAAAACTACTGGATTGACATTGTGTGTGACAGCCCTTGAGGAGAAAACTACTGGATTGACATTGCGTGTGACAGCCCTTGAGGAGAAAACTACTGGATTGACATTGCGTGTGACAGCCCTTGAGGATAAAACTACTGGATTGACATTGTTTGTGACAGCCTTTGAAGAGAAAGGTACTGGATTGATATTGTGTGTGACAGCCCTTGAGGAGAAAGCTACTGGATTGACATTTGTGTGACAGCCCTTGAGGAGAAAGCTACTGGATTGACATTGTGTGTGTCAGCCCTTGAGGAGAAAGCTACTTGATTAACATTATGTTTGACAGCCCTTGAGGAGAAAACTACTGGATTGACATTGTATGTGACAGCCCTTGAGGAGAAGGCTACAGGATTGACATTGTGTGTGAGAACAGGTGAGGAGAAAGCTACTGGATTGCCATTTTCTGTGAGAGTATTTAAGGAGAAGGCTACTGGATTGACATTGTGTGTGACAGCCCTTGAGGAGAAAGCTACTGGATTGACATTGTTTGTGACAGCCCTTGAGGAGAAAGCTACTGGGTTTGTCATTGCGTGTGACAGCCCTTGAGGAGAAAACTACTGGATTGACATTGTGTGTGACAGCCCTTGAGGAGAAAACTACTGGATTGACATTGCGTGTGACAGCCCTTGAGGAGAAAACTACTGGATTGACATTGCGTGTGACAGCCCTTGAGGATAAAACTACTGGATCGACATTGTTTGTGACAGCCCTTGAAGAGAAAGGTACTGGGTTGATATTGTGTGTGACAGCCCTTGAGGAGAAAGCTACTGGATTGACATTTGTGTGACAGCCCTTGAGGAGAAAGCTACTGGATTGCCATTGTGTGTGTCAACCCTTGAGGAGAAAGCTACTTGATTAACATTATGTTTGACAGCCCTTGAGGAGAAAACTACTGGATTGACATTGTATGTGACAGCCCTTGAGGAGAAGGCTACATGACTGACATTGTGTGTGAGAACAGGTGAGGAGAAAGCTACTGGATTGCCATTTTCTGTGAGAGTATTTAAGGAGAAGGCTACTGGATTGACATTGTGTGTGACAGCCCTTGAGGAGAAAGCTACTGGATTGACATTGTTTGTGACAGCCCTTGAGGAGAAAACTACTGGATTGACATTGTATGTGACAGCCCTTGAGGAGAAGGCTACATGACTGACATTGTGTGTGAGAACAGGTGAGGAGAAAGCTACTGGATTGCCATTTTCTGTGAGAGTATTTAAGGAGAAGGCTACTGGATTGACATTGTGTGTGACAGCCCTTGAGGAGAAAACTACTGGATTGACATTGTGTGTGACAGCCCTTGAGGAGAAAACTACTGGATTGACATTGCGTGTGACAGCCCTTGAGGAGAAAACTACTGGATTGACATTGCGTGTGACAGCCCTTGAGGATAAAACTACTGGATTGACATTGTTTGTGACAGCCTTTGAAGAGAAAGGTACTGGATTGATATTGTGTGTGACAGCCCTTGAGGAGAAAGCTACTGGATTGACATTTGTGTGACAGCCCTTGAGGAGAAAGCTACTGGATTGACATTGTGTGTGTCAGCCCTTGAGGAGAAAGCTACTTGATTAACATTATGTTTGACAGCCCTTGAGGAGAAAACTACTGGATTGACATTGTATGTGACAGCCCTTTTGGAGAAGGCTACAGGATTGACATTGTGTGTGAGAACAGGTGAGGAGAAAGCTACTGGATTGCCATTTTCTGTGAGAGTATTTAAGGAGAAGGCTACTGGATTGACATTGTGTGTGACAGCCCTTGAGGAGAAAGCTACTGGATTGACATTGTTTGTGACAGCCCTTGAGGAGAAAGCTACTGGGTTTGTCATTGCGTGTGACAGCCCTTGAGGAGAAAACTACTGGATTGACATTGTGTGTGACAGCCCTTGAGGAGAAAACTACTGGATTGACATTGCGTGTGACAGCCCTTGAGGAGAAAACTACTGGATTGACATTGCGTGTGACAGCCCTTGAGGATAAAACTACTGGATTGACATTGTTTGTGACAGCCCTTGAAGAGAAAGGTACTGGGTTGATATTGTGTGTGACAGCCCTTGAGGAGAAAGCTACTGGATTGACATTTGTGTGACAGCCCTTGAGGAGAAAGCTACTGGATTGCCATTGTGTGTGTCAACCCTTGAGGAGAAAGCTACTTGATTAACATTATGTTTGACAGCCCTTGAGGAGAAAACTACTGGATTGACATTGTATGTGACAGCCCTTGAGGAGAAGGCTACATGACTGACATTGTGTGTGAGAACAGGTGAGGAGAAAGCTACTGGATTGCCATTTTCTGTGAGAGTATTTAAGGAGAAGGCTACTGGATTGACATTGTGTGTGACAGCCCTTGAGGAGAAAGCTACTGGATTGACATTGTTTGTGACAGCCCTTGAGGAGAAAGCTACTGGGTTGGCATTGCGTGTGACAGCCCTTGAGGAGAAAGGTACTGGATTGACATTGTGTATGACAGCTCTTGAGGAGAAAGCTACTGGCTTGGCATTGTGTGTCACAGCCGTTGAGGAGAAAGGTACTGGATTGACATTGTGTGTGACAGCCCTTTGGAGAAAGCTACTTGATTTGCATTTTGTGTGACAGCCCTTGAGGAGAAAGCTACTGTATTGACATTGTCTGTGAGAGTCATTGAGGAGAAAGCTACTGGTTTGCCTCAGTGAGAGCCCTTGAAGAGAAAGCTACTGGATTGACATTGCCTGTGAGAGTCTTTGTTGAGAAAGCTACTGGGTTGACATTTTTGAGTAGAATTGTTCCCATAGTGTTACTACTGACAACTACAACTACAACCTCCATGGTCATGGTGCGAGTTACGTATCGACTACTGAATCCATTCACCGTGCAAGTATATGTGATTACCCTAGAACCTTCTATGTTTTGTGCAGATATATGAAACCGACTCGTGTAACTGGACAGTCTGTCATGTCTGTCCAGCGTCCACTTGGCGTGTTGAAGTCGTCTCTAAATACTACGCAAGAGGAACAGGACATCCTACGGGACTCTGGAGCGATCCTACTGTTGTCAATATCACAATGCCGGATGACAGTAAGTTTGACTAAACATTAAAATATTGTTTTTGTACATATACTGGACACAATAAGTTAGTGATATTAGATGTTTTATGATTTAAAAAAACATCAGTATATATAATTTCATAAAGATATACCTAATTATTTCTGTCTAGTAAATTTGCTCGTAGTTTATATCAGTATCATTGTTGGCGCCGTATCAATATTCCCAGTATCCCGATACCTTGTAAATACTGGGCAGCGGTAGACACACAATTCGAGATTTTGAGTGCATTTCTGCAATATATAGAAGGATGTTTCTAGTAACTCTACATTTTGCCAATAAAGTAGCTGAAAAATAATGAGAGGCAATTCTAACGAAACATTATTTTTACAAACATGGTTACCTACTCGAACACGTTTTTTCGAAGCTTTATAACAAATTAAAATAATACAACTTTCAACGATTATGATACCTGAATGATTGACGAAGACTGTTACATCAGTTGCAGCACCTCCTCGACTTGTTCCGGCGGTGTCCAGCACCGGGGACGGAATGGTGACCATCTACTGGCGGGTAGGCGTCCTTTCTCCCTGCGTTTATACTGAGTGACACTAGTCTTAGTGTGTATGTCATGACGTAATGTCCATTCTCTGTATAATCTCTCTACTGCCAACAACACAATTATATGCTTGTGTGTTTGATTTTGTTATATTTTATTACTTCATTTTCTTGTAACACCAGAGCACTCGTAAAGTCTTACAAGTGACTTTCCGAAGACATACTAGTTTCACCAAACTTGTCACAGATCAACCATGATCCCTAGATATTGGACCTACACAGAAATAATTTTTGCTTTTATTTAAAAAATTGACTTGAAGAATAATAGTATTTTGTCATAACTCAGACACTAATCGTTCGAATGTTACTCCACATGATACATACAATTACCATGATGTGTAGATCTGTCGTATGTATGTTTCATACCCTCATTTTGACTTGTATGACTTCATTAGGTCAATGTCCTGTAATACTAATAGAAGACTAATAAAATCTTGCAACTGTCTTTATAGGTACATTCTAGTTTAACCAAACTTATCACACATGTCAAGCAAATGATTCTTAAAATGTGCCTTTTATGGGTTAGACTTACATGTGCAAAAATGAACTACATTTTGGTCGTTTCATTGACTTCATTAACAGTGCTCTTTGAGTTCGTCATTTAATCTGAAGCGTATCTCCTCAAATAAGGATGTTGGCTTCATGAAACTGTATACACATGTCAACCATGATGACAGTATTACGGTTGTGTTGTTTTGAACATATTGTGATTTAGTGCAATATCTGTAGAATTGTCATATTGTCCTTTCTGAAGTGTATCTCGTACTTCTGCTTATATATAATTGCAGTGATATGTGGACTATAGATTGATGTTTCTATTTGAAATGGAAGCGGGACTATACTGGATCAGCTGTGCTCACTGGTTCTCTTGTTTCTATAGTGAGACTTATCCCTGTTGTAAAAACCACCCTTTTATTATGTGATGTCTAATACACAATTATAGACTGGTGATGAGGTCAATACCTGTTTTTATGAACCCGAGAAAACAATATTGACCAAGGGCGAATTTTAAGGTATTGACCTCATCACCAGTCCATACATGTTTTATTATGTATTTAATACAGTAACGAAAGGAAGACAATGAAATACAGTCAAACTTGAATTTGGTTTGAACAGTTGGAACTACAGTCATATGACTTCATGATAACAATAGCATGACGTCATGCAACACTCGTTTGCCGTCACTGAAGTCAATGCGGCTTTTGGTCGGACTCAGGCTTGAGTCAATATGCTTTTCTGTCGACGGTCACGAGATCGCCTCTCGACCAATCAGATGCTACATAATAATTGGTAATGCTTATAATGCGCAAACTGTAAATACACTATCAATATTCACCAATATCTCAAAATGTACATATATTGTCAATATTCACCAATATCACAAAATGTACAGATATTGTCAATATTCACAAACTGCACAAACTGATGATTTCATTTGACCGTAGTCCCGGTTGTTCAAACCAAATTTCATTTTGACTGTATTTCATTGTTTTATTTTCGTTTCTGTTTTAAATACATAATAAAACAATTTTTGACTGGCGAATTCGGTCAGTATCTGATTTTATGGACCCGAGAAAACAATATTGACCTTGGACTTCGTCTTTGTATAATAAAATATTCACCAACTTCACAGACTGTACAGACACTGTTCAATATATTCACTGTCCTGTTCCAGTGTCTTTTCAATTAAGATGTGTAACAATCTTCAAATGTGACCTTTCGATGTCGATGTGAGTCTACCAAGATTAATAAGCTTGTTATTTACGTGCATTTTGACCGTATCTTCGTAGTTTTACTCTCATTGTCATCAGATAACGGTTATCATTCAAAGACCGATGTATTTGTCAGTGTCTGAGTAGAGCAGAAGCACATTCTAGCCTGGACCATTATCTGGTGGAGTGGTCAGACGGGACAGGTGTCGTGCAGGAGGCGGACAGGTCCTGCAGCTACACCCTCCCTCGTCCCCATCCGGGCACCTTCACTGTGCGGGTGTCGGCTGTCAACAATGTGGGAACGTCTCCACCCGCAGTGATAACAATCTTCCCGAAAGAGCTGGGTAAGTATGTCTCCCAAGTCAATAGTCGGAGGATGAAGTGACGGATGATGAGGTGTTCCACTTCCTGGGATTGTATGGAGAGAAAAGGTGACCTCCAAATAGAAGTAAATAGTAAAGTAGCTGAGACAAATGATTGGCGAATACTTTAGAGAAACGGGGTTTACATCTATAATAATCACCTTGATAAGTATAATCTCTCTCTACAATCACATCCACTGACCGTGTTGCCCCAACACACCTATCAGGCCAAGTACTCATCTCTCTCGGCAGTTAATAGCTGGTTGGCCGACTGGTGGTGCTGAGATATTGTATACATGTGGTCGCATGGTCTTATATTCCCTTCAGTGAGTTGCTATAACTTGTTCCAAGAGCATGTAAGTCTCAGCTAGGTAGTGCTATTTAAATCTCTGCAGCATGCGAGGTGCATGTCTCCTACCAGACAACGTCCAGTCTTTCTTTAAATCACCTGATTAAAGTCGTCTTTTCAACAGATGAAAGGGGACAGATTTCTAAGTTACACCTATGAAGGTATTATTTTAGGAACATTTCTTCATTTTCATTTATTTCATTTTACTTCATTAAACTGCTAAAATGTGATATACTTGGTTTAGATGTATATGATTTCAGTTTCTGAATGATTACTAATAGGTAAATTAACACAATTGGTTACATGTTTCCTTCGTCTTGAAAACACATTACATAGTGTCTAATTCCTTATGTATCAACAAAGTCAAGTCTATCCAAACATAATGTAGTCTCTTAAGAGTAAGGATCATCTTGGAGCAAAGGGTGACATAGAGACAAGAGGTCTGCTGGCGGGGTGGTACAGCTTGAGATATACACATCCTATGTTTTTAACTGCTCCGTTCTGGGTAATGTTGTAACGCTTATATCACTAAGTGTGTTGATGATGGGTTTGAGTGGCACTGCTTGTAGAACCGACCCCGGCCCAGTTCCGAGTATGGAAGGAAGGGGAGGAGTTGGTGTTCCGCTGGACTCAAGTTGATAGCTCGGACAGCAACTTTACCCTCATCTGGTGCACTGCCTCTAAGCAGCAGGCTTGTCGGGTAAGGTCTTCACGACAGTGTCATAAAGTAGCAGAAATTAATTCTTCCTCCCCAGTCACTTAACCGTTAATATTATTTCATGTCTTATATTCAAAGTCAGTAGCTGTTGCGTTTAGTTATTTTACACTAACTCGATAATAACATAGTTGAAAATTAAACAAAATGTAAATGTCAATATTACAAGAACTATTTCAGAGTGAAGTGAAGTGGTTAACCGTGAGTTGTAAGCAGCAGAGCGCTGTCGTCCCCATACAGCTGAGTGCACAAAGACTGCTATTCGGACTGTCCTTGTCCCGGGGAGAGGCTCGCTCCTCCATCTCGTGGAGCCGCTGTCTCTACTCCACCTCCGCTCTTGGTACGACCTATTCAACCTATAGCTGGTTAATGTCTCAATAACAAACCAATCAAAATAAACACAAGTAATTGTCACAAACGTGACCATGTCCCCCGCCGCAATTAAGAAATGAGCTAAAAGGATGGACACACAGTTTGGACCGAGTAATGACCATTACATGTTTGATTCAATTGTTATTATATAGTTGTTACATAGTACGTCCGTACTGCCGTCCGTCTGTCCCGTTTCTTGTTCGCGATATCTCAGGAACTGCTGCATGAGTCTTCAAATTTGGTACCAGAATTCATTGGGGATTATGCAGACAACTGTCGAAGTGGGTGACATTGACCTAATTTTCAAGGTCACTACGAAACTAGTTTATAAAATGTTGTTAACGCGATATTTCATGAACTGCTGCACCAAGAGTCTTAAAATGTGGTATCAGATACCAGTCGAGTTGGTGACCTTGACCTTATTTCAAGGTCACTACTAGGCTTGGATTAGTTCTAAATTGTTGTTAGCGAGGTATATCATAAACCCTTGCGCCAAGAGTCTTGAAATTTGGTATAAGTCTTCATTTTGGGTATACACAGGCAACAAGCGATTTACCTTGACCTTATTTACAAGGTCAAGAGCAGACATTGACCAGTTTTTAAAATGTTGTTAGCCCGATATAATAAGAAATGAATCAAACATGAAGCTATATCACTTCGCTGTAGAAACCGTCTCCCTCCTTTCAGCTCACATCTTTCTGAGACGGGGGACATGGTCATCTTTGTGACAGTTGCTTGTTATTGTGTCACTGTAGCCTGTTCGTCTTCCGATTGCTTTGAAGGGCAAACCTGCAGCATAATAACCAATAAATGTCATGTCTGGTCACAATGCATTTGTGACTAATTGTGGATGTTCAGCAGCACATGCTAAGTCTGTTGTGTTATTGAACCCCCTTTACACCAAACCCAAAACTTTAGAGCGGGCTCGAACTGTCCGTGAACGGAATGGACGTAGTCGCAACTGTTTGCGAACTTCATTACTGGCTCGGACGTACTAAAAACGGAAGGGTAATCCAGAATGTTGGACATGTCCAACGTTCTCCTCGTTCTGAAATTGGACGGAGGACAAACGTACTAAAAACGGGATTTTCGTACTTCGAACGGGGCTGTGTACTTCGAACGGAATTACCGTACTTCGATCTTATACTCCATGTTCACTGAGCTACGATTCGTTGCCGACCGAGAATATTCGATAAGTCGTTAGTGAATCGTAAATTACTCGTAAGGAGGCGTGTCTGAATGCCCTTTATTTTGCATGGAGTGTAGAGTCTTTAAGACTCATAAGTCGGGCGATGCTCGTATTTTTCGACCGGATATTCCAGTTTATTCAGTCGTGATCGAGTCGTAAGTAAGTGGCTCGTATCTGATTCTTATTGGGTCGTGTTAAGTCGTCTTATCAGTCGTATTTAGTACTGAGTCGTGGTGGTCGTGTAGGAGTCGGGAATAGGCTTTCCCCTAAAATACTTGCCGACTCACTCCCGACTAAAGCCAACTCACGTACGACTAACCAATACTCACAGACGACCAGTGCCGACCCGTTCCAGACTAAACACGACAATAAGGCCAAATAACTCGTATGTGATTCGTTTTTGACTCGTAAGTGAGTTGTATCTGGGTAGTGATGAGTCGTCATGGTCGTGAACGATTTGTAAACTAATCGTTATTGTCGTGAGCGGGTCGGGAATGAGTCCTTGTTAAGAGTCGTGGTGGCGGATTAGTGTAAGGAAGGAGTTGGCATAGAGGGGATAGATCCGTACTTGGGACAGAACAAGAACTACCTTAATTGGTGTAACGTAGGCATTATGTTAATCACTAGCATTTGGACCACATGTTGTAAAAGCAATGTTCATAAGTGCCATGGTCATTTCCCAATAATGGATGATTAAATTTGGTTATCTATTTTTATAGGGGGAGGGGCTATGTATCCCAAAAACATTTTAAAAATTGTATAATGCATACTTAATTATAAGAAATTCTTTGAAGATCTCAAATGGATCTGACTCCTCCATTTCTTCCAAGAAACTGTGGAAATTGTGTCATTGAACATTTCTATATAAATTATTTCAGTGGGAGTTGTAGAAAAGTTTGAACTTGCCAAGGTGCAGCCTTCTAGGGGAGTGGAGGTGAGATGGAGGTCTCCTGACTGCTACAACGCCCCGTTCATCTCGCACTACCTGCTGTCTCTCTGTCTCGTCTCCTCACACACTGCTCAATGCGCAGGTATATATACATCTTCACTTGGATCCCGTATGCAGACATACATATATTTTTTCTGGCTTAAGTAATGTTTTAAATGTCCTATAATATACATATAGTGAGTTTGAATCTAGGGTCGATGTCCATGTTTTATATATATTACAACGAAACTCGGTTCGCGTTACCAATTGTCTAGTACAACCAGATTAGGTTTTTTTTTTATCCCACCGGTATGTAATACCGTGGGATATAGTCGTCGCCCTGTCCGTCTGTCTGTCCGTCCGTCCATCCGTCTGCCCGTCCGTAATCATTTCGTTTCCGGAACAGAACTCGAAAACCGTTCATGATATCGTTCTGAAACTTCCCATGTGTATTACCCACCATCTGAAAAAAATTTTCGTTTCCAGAGAAACGTGTTGAATTTGGACTTTGTCCAGAGACACACAGCTCCAAAACTTCCTGACACTTTCCATGTGTATTACTGAAGGGATCCCTTTTAAATAATTCAGATTTCTGAACCTTTTAATTTTTCCAATGTGTATTACCCACCATCTGAAAAAAATGTTCGTTTCCATAGAAACGTGTCTGATTTTGACTTTCTTCAGAGATAGGTCTGCTTCTGCAGCAGAACTCCAAAATCCTTAACATACCTGAAGCATCTGTAATACCCACTAACTGAAGTATGGTAGTAGATATACAATTATCTGTCAAATATGTGTTTTACAGATCATGTGGGACCGGTGGGATATATCATCTTCTGATAACTCTTGTTCCAAATTGTCCATATTTAAAAACATATCACGTAGCTTATCAATGATAACACTTTTTCGGCGTTGTTTGTTCTTGGGCATAACAATAAGATTCACAATTTCAATCAACATATTTTGAAAATTTATCTTGATTTGACATGTTATAAATGTTCAGCTACAACTATTATATCGATAGTAATTACATGGGTTATCTTGATTACTGGTAAAATCATCTTTAAAATGGATTTATGTGTATTACATCAAGTTTTCGGCTGCATGCAGAAGAGCACTGACTCAATCTACGTATGCTTTTCCTGAAATGCGACAAATATGAACTAAACTAACGGGCAAAAGAAACGATAAAAGGATTCATGAAATTAAAAAGGACTAAAACTACGCAATTCATGTTTGATTAAACTGTTATTCTGTGAATAGATTATTAGTCTATCACAAATTGGTATCTTTCTCGTGAAATACGTTAGTGGTTAGAACTCCATAAAGTACATGAATACATATATTGTCCTGAATTCGATCAGGTGTTTAGACCACAATAATCATATCGACAAGTGTATCTTTTATGGCCACGCAGGTCATGGCAACGTGTTGATGTTGTTGCTTTGCATAAAAAACATAATAACATGGGACGTGTGGGGACTTCATATCGTGCTGAAACAGCATTCTGTTGTTGTGCTGCTGCAAGAATGGTAAGAACACTTGACGTAGAATCTGATTAATCCACCTCTCTGCTTTGAATTTCCAATAACAACAACATCCATCGTCCCTTGACCCTTCCACCCCAGAGCATGGCGTTTTACCGCCAAAGGGTACCGCCATCTGAATACATCAACCATTGTTCCTAACGATTTCGATAGACACATGCTTCAGTTCAGTAGTTTGAACCGGCTGTCAACTGTAAACATTCTTCTTCTGTAGTCGCAATGGTGGTATGTCACCGGGTGTTCCGACACGTGTTTTATACTGGAATGATGCACTTGCTTGACATTATTTTGATGCAACAGATTCACGTTTAAAGACAATTTCCTGGGAACAAATCACAAAAAGACAACAATTTTCTTGACTCATATGTCCTCTGATATGGGAAAATCATGTCAATGTCCTGTATTTATTATTGCCACAATTTTTTAAACAAATATATAATCTGAAATGTTGATATCGTTTCCTTTGCCGGCTAGTTTATGTTTTATTTATTTATACACAAGGCAAGAAGAAGGAGATTGACATTGCGAACACCGAGAGAGAATATCGAGTGGAGAAGCTGAGGGCAGGAGTGGTGTACAGACTGACGATACGAGCAGTCTCACTGAACCATACAGTCGGTCCCCCCAGTGCTGTCCTTACTGTACGGGTTAAACAGGGTACGAGTCTTGTCTCCTTGTGTCTCACAGCATCTTCCATCAACTCTCTTGGAGAGACACATGTGAGCACACATGCATGTCTCATTTAAAGTGAAGTTTAGTATTTTAATAACAATGGAGTCATGGGCTCATCAGGTAAAGACTGAAATAGATTGTTCTCAACATATTTCACTATCCCTAGCCTGAAAAATCACAGCCTCCAAATGTTTAGTGCAAAACAAAAACATGACTTGGCACTAAACTTTTTATGAAATTGGTTGTCCAAGCAACACAGTTGGTACAAAGATATTGAAGAAAAAGGTGATCCTCCCAACTGCAAGTACAGTTCCTTGACATAACATTGAAAATCGCGGAAGGGAGAAAGAGAGAGAGGGAGACAGGCAGGCAGGAGTGTGTGTGATGCAATGCAGTTAATGGCTTTGGCTTAACTCCACCCCTCTGCATACTATCCCCGCTGCAAGCAGCAAGACTCTCGACTACTGTTTCATAACACAATGTAATAATTTCTTCTGTCCCTCCCAGTATCAGGCGTGAAAGCAAACATGCCTTTTGTAGGCTGTCAGATTGTAGAGGGTAAGAGGGTGAAACTAAAAAGTATTGGTCTCCATCATACAAAGATGATATTCTCAAAACATGAGCTTCCTAGCTTCCTGGGGGAAAAAAGAGAAATAAGGGAAATAAGTGTCATAAGGGGGTGCCAATTGATGAACAAATACTTGCTGTTGAATGACTTAATTAGATTCGAGATAATTATTTCTACAAAACAATACTAAATTAAACAATTTCCTGAAATGTTGTTTGTATCGTATCTCTTCAAGCCTAGCATATACACAGATTTCACGAACCGCTGCTAATGTAACACATTATTTGCATTAAAAAACATGCTGGAGGAATGGAAGGCATTTCCATCTCTGTACAAAAGTTGATTGCAGTGAAAATAACCTTGCTCGTAATTTATTTTCTGATGTAGTAAAATTTCATCGAAACAGAAACATCCATGCCACCAGATTTTCCAATGAAGGAGAACAGTTCCGATGATCTGCTTCCAGAAACAGGTTCAGGGAAACATATTTATCCAATCATATGGGACGAATCAAGTCAATTAACTTTCATTTTGTGATTTGAAATAATCTCTGACAATGAATAAATTGTCCGTTACATCAATTTTGTAATCACAATTTTTCTGTGACGCAATAGAAAATTTCAAGGAAACTGATATCTACGATTTTGTATTGATAAAACGCCGAATGCTTTTTGATAAAAGAGGATGAACCCTAATCGGAGCAACATGCTTCGTTTATGCAATTCTATATACACCCGTTATTTACAATACATGTATACTGATAATGTATGAAAATCTACAAACTTTGTGGCAATCGCTGGCTTTACGACATTATCAATGGTTATTTGGTCATCATAAATTTAGTTGTCACTAATGGACATATGCGTTAACTAACTGTTACTTCAATTCTCTGGTAACATTGAGTTTGTTTATCTGCAACCCATTTACCGCTCCTTACCCTTCACCTACCGAGGCTAAAATCACAATGACTCTGTTACATATTGCAACTTTTCCGTCACAATAATCACAAATACTCCGCTCTCACTGTAAACAAGTTCCCTACCAGTTGTCTTGGAAGAAACCCAATTACAACGGATTGTAGTGAGATGATAATTATTTTTCATATGTCATGTTGTAGGCGAAAGATTTCCCTAGTGATTGATATCAATTATACATTACACATTGTATATGTTGAAACAAATAATTTTGTATTAGAAACATAGCATACTCAATAGCTTTTTATAATCACCGGGTATGCGTTTTTACATTTGAAATAACATATCATTCTTTTTTAACACAAGAAGTCTGTGGGTTGTTATATTAATCCGTTCATATACTATATTGCATGCTTTCTTCAACAGATAACACAAGTCTTGTCATCCCCTTGCCTCTAGTCATCATACTAGTCGTCATCATAGGTGCAGTCATCATCCTGGTTATTCACCAAGCACGTGGATGGTACTGGCTTGTATTGTTAAAAGTTACCAATCAAAGAAAGTCTTTTTCTATCTCGCATGCTATTATTAAGTTAGCACTATTAAGTTAACGATGTATCAACTAATAATGCTAACGTCCATTTGTAACTTCCTGTTGTCCTCTAGACAGACAACTGATGCTACAGACATGTCTCTCCTTTTCCAGTCGGACCAGAGATAAAATCCAACTGCCAAATACGGATCCGCTGCAGTCAACACCCATGTCTGAACTGACAATGTAGAGTGATTCTGAGGTACAAGCTTGTGGAAGATATTTGTATCCAGAAATATATCAGTGATTTGGGGACATGGCAAGACGCCTCCATTATGTATTAGTAGCATTTACGTGATAGAAATACTTAATGGGCCAGAAAATACTTCATGTGATAGAAATACTTCATTTGATAGAAATACATCATGTGATAGAACTATTTCATGTGATAGAAATACTTCATGTGATAGAACTTGAGATTGATTGAAAGGATTATCCAACTTAATGAAACCCTCTCCTATACATTATGTACAGAGACATGTTTATATAAAAAGATGAGTATATTAACAAAAGAATCGGAAATGACATAGCAGAGTATAATGACAAAAGAATTATTCTAATGGGTAACAAGCAAAAAAGTGAGTGTGCCTCACTAATACCCCCGACTGTTAAAGTTTGACATTTGTATTTTACTTATAGAGAGAGGTGCCTGTATAAGCTATGAAATGTAATTGCTGAGATTTAGGTGTTTGTGAAAAGGGTAGGACAAATCTTTTCTTTTAAAATAGGTGGTTTTGGAAAATTAGGAGTAGGAATAACTTGAAAAGGTTGGGATAACATAATACACTACTACCATTACCACCGATTTCAACTTCGGAAATTAATTCATTATAATGATTCATTCGAGTGACTTGAAACAACAGGTACATGGAAGCACACCCCTGTCAGCACAGTGAGGGATATACAGCAGTTTATGTTTATTACAGCAGTAGCATTTGATGAAAGTTACAAGAAAACAAATGATAAAGTCAACAAATGACAACACAGAAGTAGCTTCATTCATTCTAGCTCTGAATATGACCAAGTCAAAAAAAATTAAAATTCACCAATTCGTGTTACATTTCGCAGCTAGTGGTGAAGAAGACATGTGCCAAATGTCAAAAGGATTAGATGAATAGTTTTTTCTGTAATTGATCGGACAAAATATGCTCAGAATATGACTTAGTTAATAACTAAACAAATTCGCAAAAAATTCTAAAATTCAGTTAAAATTTCGCACTGCACCTCTCCTAGTGGTGAAGAAGACATGTGCCAAATTTGAAAAGGATGAGATGAATAGTTTTTCTGTAATCGATCGGACAAAAAATGTCTTCGTTGGTCAGGGTATAATAAGCAGTTATTTTGTAAATGTCAAATCGTCCAGTGAGAGATATGTAATTGTGTACAATTGTGTCATTGTAAGAAAGATTTACATTGCCATTTAACAAGTCTAAATTTAACCGTACTCTGTTATTGCACAATATACTAATATTTTGTTATGCATATTTTTTTATATTTGACTGATTGATATTGTATACTGATTCATCTTTGATAAATAACTTCTGATAACTTTTCTCAATTAAACGTTTCACATCAGTGACCATCAGCTTTCAGTCTTGTTTGTCAAGTGCTATTCACTAAAAAAATCATAGTTTGCAAATTGGTTCATCATAGGGAGAGTAAGGTTAATTTAATAATAGCTGTAAAATCTTTACATTTCACAGTAGAAGAATGAACATTACACGCCCATATTTGAGGGAAGATGACCAAATGAACAAACTAAAGTCTACATATTATAAAGATGTTATTCTGAAAAGTATTGCTTTCTGTATCAAATGATTTTGGAGAAGAAGTCGTTTAAAGATTTTAGGATTGACCCCCTGCCACGCCCATATTTGATTGGCAGTCAAGTTCAAAAGAATAAACTTGCAACTACATGTAATAAAGATGTTATTCTGAAAATTTCAGCTTTGTATGCTAATTTTCTTCTGAGAAGAAGTCGTTTAAAGGTTTTAGGTAAACTGCCTGCCACGCCCATATTTGAGGGGAGGTCGGCGTAAAATGTACAAAATAAGATCCCCTAGGTGCAAGGTACTTCCCAACAAAATTTCAGCTTTGGGGCTGTAGCAGTTCTGGCGGAGAATGTGAAAAGTAAACGGACGACGGACGGACGCTGAACAACGGCCCATGCCATAAGTTCATCTGATGAGCTAAAAAGTTAGACACTTACAAAAGTTCTAACCCTTAAAAGGCACATCTTCTTGATATGGGGAGGCAGTACACCAAATTTGATGAGTTAGGGTCATATATAGATATCTGCTCCGGAAACAAACCCTACCCTTCAAATAGACAAAGTCCAAATTGTTACCATGGAAACATTAAACATTAACATTAAAGTTTCAAAAGGCCTACCCCCCCCCCCCCCCCCCCCCCCCCCCCAAATCTTTTTTTTAGAGTCATGGGCTCTGTAGCTCATCAGGACTCTGACTTCATTGATTTATTATCTAAGGTTGAATATCTAAGTTATCTCAACTTATACATTGTTAACAAGCAAAAAATAGGTTTTTTAGATCATGACCCCTGTGACTCACATTTTGAGTCACAGGGTCACCAATCCTACAATAACAATTTCACCTTTCTAGAGCTTTACACACTTGAGATAAAGATGAAAATAGGTTTTTGGGTCATAACCCCTGACTTGGAAGCCGTATGTGATGAAAATATGCACCTTGAACGCAGCGAAAGTTCTGCATGTATTAAATGTGCTACGGTGTGTCTGTGTGCTCCTAAATCTGTATGGTGTCGGTACTTAAAACAGATGGCTACCACTATGTTACACACGTTTTTGCACGTAGACAGCATGTAGACAGCACGCACAAAGCAAATGAAGAAGCTTTATAGTCTCCATGTAACAAAGATGGTACCGGTATTCTGAAAATGTATTAGTTGAAAGAAGGTTTGAGGGTGGAGACCAATTATAGATGGATGAACTTGTTGCTGTATTATGTATAACTGAGCCGTCAGAGTTCAGGAACAGAGTGACAGTCAGTCTTGAAGCACATCACAATCAAAGTTTTATTTTATTTACACTTGAGTATTCTTTTATTTATGCATGTACATTTCAATAGATGGATATACATCTTCATATATGAGTCATTTTCACGAAGAGTGTAAATTTCTGTCCGGAATAGAAAATGTATATTTGTTGTTATTTTTTTTACTATTTTAAGTATTGATGGTTAAAAACACTATTGAATGTACATATGAGAGTAAAGAAATTAAAATTTTCATTGATATTTTATTTTTTGGAGATGTTTTAAGGTGCCATTTTGATGAAAATTGCTTGTCCCAAGGTAAATTTTCAAGTTTTGACATCGTTTTAAAATGATAAATTGACAGTAAATGTTTGAAAAAAGGTATTCCCATTAGTGATTAAGAACTCATCAAGTGAAACCTATCTCGAAACAAAACAAAAAATTTTTACTTTGAAATATTTTACCCCATTTATGTGTGTCCCACGAAAAAATGTCCCTACTGTTACCAGAAGTAAAAATATTTTTAAATGATACCTCCCTTGGTCAGAGAGATGAGTTACTTCCTGTCTTGAACCTCCTACTTTCTGTCCTGACTATGGTGTGAAGCATATTTTTTTATACTGAACTTTAAGACATAAATTGATTTCAAGTAAGTGGAAAGTTGATTGTAGGAAATTTTGATGTCCCTACTGTTACCATGTTTAAGGGTATTTAAAATATTTTTTCCTTAAAAACTAGATTTGCATGTAAATTGACTTGTTTATCTAAGACTGAAAACATGACCTTTTTATGAGTTGAAGGGAGCATTAAGTAAATATTGAATATTTTCATTAGATTCGTCCTTACTGTTACTGTCCTTACTGTTACATTATAAAAAGTAACAGTAAAGACGATTCCAGTAACAGTATGGAATTTTTATTTTTCAAAAGGGATCTTAAAGGCTTAGTTATCAATGTATCTTAAAATCCTTCATTTATTTTCTAAAGAAAAACATATGAAAACATTTCAGAGATGGCTAAGAAAACAAAAGTGTTTCACAAAAGATTGATGTTGCTTTCCTTCACCGATTGGTAACAGTATGGACAAATTTGGTAACAGTAGAGACAAGATTCTACAATAAATGTTAAAATGGATGTTATTTTCTATTATTTACATTTCATGCTAAATATAACTTTTAAAATATAAGTTTTGTGTGTCATAGGATAATTCTATTAAACATAAACAAACATAAAAAGGTCATCAATTATTTCAGTTTTGGTAACAGTATGGACATAAAAAGTAACAGTATGGACAAACATATTCACAATCAATGAACATTTTTTTTGTTACAATCTTAAAAATATTTACTTTTTATTTACTTTTAATGATTAACATATTGAAAAGTTTAATCTTGGCTGAAAAATATCAACCTGAATCTTAATTGTCAATGAAACATTTGTTTATGGTAACAGTATGGACATTTAACGGTAACAGTATGGACAGTTCTATTCAAAATATTATTTTTTTCATAATTGTGATTACCTATTGACCTACCTACCCCTTTTGTTTCCTTAATGCATGTTGTGTATTGCTTAGCAATTTAAAATTTAAGTCACCATTGGTAAAAATCAAGTTTAATCCTAATTTTCAATGAAACTTTAATATTGGTAACAGTATGGACGTAAAGAGGTAACAGTATGGATAAATTCTATTCAAAACCCTTAAGTATTGATAATAAAGTTATCTATTAATATAATGAATGTTTATTCAAATTGCTGTTGTTTAAGAAAATTAAAATTAAAGTCAATGGTCGAAAATATTTGCTCTTAATACTTTTTTAAACATTAAACTGATTTCAGGTAACAGTATGGACATCAATAGGTAACAGTAGGACAATTATTTACAAAACAAGTTTTTTTCATAATTCGATTATTTATAAATGCTTTTGTTTCCTTAATGGATGTTTAGTGTTGCTGAGTAAATTAAGATTGAAGTCACCCTTGGTAAAAATCAAGTTTAATCCTAATTTTCAATGAAACTTTAATTTTGGTAACAGTATGGACATTACGAAGTGACAGTATGGACAGTCGTATTTAAAACAAGTTCATTTCTATTCTCAAATTACTAAATATTTCTATACTCCTAATTTATTGGTACCATCATACTAAAGTTTAAAAACTGTAATTATTGATGGAAAAAATAAAGTTTGATCCACATTATCAATGAAGCTTAATTTGTGATAACAGTATAGACAATAGAAGGCAACAGTGTGGTGAGTTGGTGACAAAAAACGTTTGTCAAGTTCAGTTCTTGCACTGGATCAATACATGCAAGCATTCAGGTAGCTTACTTTTTAGCTCATAAGGTAGGAAAGACCCTATGGCATGGTGACCGGCCGTCCATTGTCTGTAAACTTTTCAATATTTCAACTTATTTCAAGAACCACTGGCTCAAGTGAATGAAATCGTGTGTACGGCCACCTTTATCAATTGAGATTATAAATTGTAGATTTGCTGATTCTGTGGCTTTAAATAAGGGCCTCACAGGTTATGACCTTAAATCTATTTTCATCTTCTCAAAAGACCTAGATAATCTGAAATGTTGTGTACAATCCTTTTAGCCAATGGGGATGATAAATTGTAGATTTGATGACCTGGTCCCAAATAAGGGTCACAAGGGTCACAACCTTAAAACCTATTTTCAACTTCTTCTCCGCAACAAAAAGCCATAAAAAACTCAAATGCTGTGTGCAAAGACTTCTTAGCCATTATGGCCAATGGATCTTGTGATTCTTTCCTGAAAAAAGGGCCTGACCGGTCGTGACCTAAAAACATATTGTTCAACTTCTTCTCCAGAATGAAAAGACCTAGAAAATTTAAATATCCTAGGGCAATGGGGATTATTAACTATAGATTTGGTGACCATTTGAGCCTCAAGGGACACGACCTAAACAAAAGTATGGTTTTGTCTTCTTCTCCAGAACAAAAAGCCCTTCGAATATTGAAATGTATCCGGTAATGTACAGACTCGTTAGCCCATGGGGGTATAAATTGTAGATATGCTGCACTGTGGCCCCAAAGAACAGGCTTCACAGGCCACAATCTAAAAAGCCATTTTCAACTTCTTCTCCAGAATGAAAAGGCCTAGATGAGCTGAAGTGTTGTGTACAGACCTTTCAGCCAACAGGGATTATAAGTAGTAGATTTAGTGAACTGGCCCCAAATAAGGGTCATAAGGCTCACACCCTGAAAATCTATTTTCAACTTCTCACTTGCACAGATTCCTTGGTCCACAGAGATAATCAATTGTAGATTTGGTGACCCTGTGATCCCAAATAAGTGCCACAACCTAAAACTTCCTTTGTCTTCTCTATATAAGGGCATCAGGGACCATGACCTATCAAACTCCTTTGGTCTTCTTCTCGTGAACAAGAAATCTCTCAAAAGCTGAAATGTTGTTTAGCCTTCTTGTCCAATGGAGAGGAAGAATTAAATTGTAATTGCACTAAAATCCAATAAACTGAAATTTTGGATACACTTTGACCAAAGTTGATAGAGGCTTATAAACTGAAATTTTGTATACACCTTGACCAAAGTTGATAAAAGTTTATAAACTGTTGTCATGTATACACCTTGACCAAAGTTGATAAAAGCTTATAAACTGAAATCTCGAATACACCTTGATCAGTTTAGATTATTTATCCCTCTGACACATAAAGGCTATTGAGCTACAGAGCCAATTGCTCTATAATTTAAAAGTTATTTTGTTAATTGCTGATACTGTTAGTAAAAAACATAAGATCTATTCTTGTTGTAATAAGGGGTTTCAAACAAGGTGTCAATTTATTTAAGGTTATGTTCTTTTTTTAATTTTCTCTAGGTTTAGCCCTTAATTAATGTTTAAGTTGCAATTTTATTTAAGTGTTTTAAAATTTGACATAAATGAAATTATATATTCAGAACCACATACCCTAATAAATGTGATGGATATCAATCAGATAACTTTTGTCCATACTGTTACCTTGAAATTGTAGAACTTTCTTAAGTTTTTTTAAATCAATTTTTCTTTGATAAAATGTCTTTGTATGTGTTTATTCATATTAACTGGGCACAACACACTAGTATTTTGCTCTTCTTTAAGTTTACATTTAAATAAATGAAATTAGTTTTACTCCCTGTCCATACTGTTACCATTGTTGTCCTTACTGTTACCATCAATATCCTTCACTATAAACCGGAGAAATATTTAATATTTTGAAAACTTGTGTGAAATATTTTCTAAAATAGGTTTATTTCTATATCTACATACAACTTAAAGATTTTCAAATTTGAAGGAGCTTGGAAAATAAGTTTTACTTTGAAAAAATAGTAACTTAGCTGGTTGCTCGCCATTATTTTCCGTAGGATGATTTTTTAAACATTTTGAATTTCAAAAGTTTCTTATCAGTCAATTTTTTATTTTATTTAAAAGAATATATACAGACTTACTAATCTTTTTGCAAAAGTATATTTCTGTAATGGAACTTCTTTTTTCACCGTTTTTGTTAGTGGTAACAGTAAGGACAATTATGACGTAATAATGTTATAAAACCTCCTATTAAAACAATTCTATAAAAGGTTAAGCTTGCATTTTTTAAATTCATTACCCTGAGTTATTGTATATTCACAATCAATAACAAATTCATCATTATCCCTCATTTGGATTTTCTGTTTTTCATCTTTCTAAATTTACACTCTTCGTGAAAATGACTCATATCTGACACAATTACTTTACACACAAACTTCACTCCAATCAAAAATATAGAGTCATAGGCTCTGTAGCTCATCTGGGTTGATATTGTTTGATGTTGAAGACTTTGACACGACCTTTTCTGTGTTAGCGCATAAAGAAAACATGATTTGAAACTACATTTTGAGGAAATTGGTTGTTCAAGTATAACAATTTCTGTAATGATCTTGCAGAAAACATGACACTTCCAATTAAAATATAGACATATTTCAAACATCATGATACACCCTGTGACGGTGTGCAAAATAAGAGCCTTTAATACAGTCTAATGATTCAACAAGTCTAGATAAACTAAATACACAACTGAGAGTTTATGTAACATTTAGCTTCAATTACAATCGTGTTGGACTGGGGCCAAGCATATATTTAATTTAAATGTCTTTATGTCCCCTGCTATGCCCATAATTGAGAGGCCACCAAGACCAAATGAACAAGTCTACATAAAACAAAGATGTTATTTTCAAAATGTCAGCTTCCTTTGCGAACTGGTGTCGAAGAAGAAGAAGGAGAAGAGGTCGAAAAGGTGAAAAGTTTATGGACGATGTCCAACAACTGCCTGACGCTGGATGACTGCCCATGCCGATAACCCATCTGGCCTTTCAGACCTGATGAGCTAGAAATAAAATATCTTTTGTAAATCTTCATCAATCAGCATAACATTTCAAACAATGTTTGTACATTCATGAATAGAAATGAGGAATTATTTTAGCTGCATTTACACATTTGCATTGTTTATACAAATCTACACAATGTAAGACTAACCTAGCTCCTTGCTCTCTATAAAATAAATATGTACAATCTTTCAACAAACAGACCTTATATTATCATATAAAACATGTTATTATTCATCCATGTCTTGAAGTTGGGGGTGACTAGAGTAAATAAGGAAGACATTAGTGGATCAGTAAATGGATCTTGTAGACATTACGGTGACGTAAACTCTAAGCTCTGTAATATCACAAATGTCATCAGACACCAAAACCAACCATCTGAGTAGCTGAAAAATCCAAGTGCAAAGTTAATTTGTAAACAATTGATTGCCTTATATCAATCAAGTAGAGGTAATCAGAGTGCAAGTATTCCTGACGTGATTTGTAGAAGAGTGGAACATAGAGTCTCATGGATTTAGTTTTTATTTATAAAGGTTTATCTGCTTCTCATTGTAGTGCAAGTCATAACTGGCGCCAGTCTCCATCAATGAGTATTCAAGCCTTGCTGCACTATTGGCATGTCATCGTGCAACATGAAGTTCAATAGCTTAGCCAGTGATGGAGACTTTCGCGCAACATGAAGTTCAATAGCTTAGCCAGTGATGGAGACTTGCGCGCAACATTAAGTTCAATAGCTTAGCCACTGATGGAGACTTGCGCGCAACATGAAGTTCAATAGCTTAGCCACTGATGGAGACTTGCGCGCAACACGAACACAAGTCCTGTACATTAACACTGGCTTACATATATGTTAGCTGCAGGAGATCATGGTATATGGTCCTGGCTCCCATCACTTCTCCTGACTTCCGAGAACATGAATGTTATGAAATATTTCTCTCTTACCTCTGTACAGTTATACAGACCTTGTTAAAGTTATCATATGTGATGAACTCACTAATATTCATCAGACTCCTTAGCTGTGATAGCCATGACACGAAACAAGGTGTAACTTCTCAAGTTAGATATTCACACAGACATAGTTTGATCTTGTCCATTATTTTCAAAGCAACACAACATTTGATGACATCCTCAGTAGAATCAGCCGCAGCAGGTCCACACTAGTCAGCTGTTGAAAGTCTAACTAAATGCCAGTCACTTCCTAATCACTGGTAAACGCTTGGAGTCCTGTTATAGCACGGCCCAAAATCAAGGCATGGATGTCGTGGGTACCTGAAGGGAGGAAACGGGTATATCAGGGAGGGTTTGTCCTCTTTAATTCTATCCTTTTTCTCTGCTTAATAGGTTGCGAATTATTAAAAGGGCAAAAATAATACTTATGATATACAACTGAATAAATTTACTGAATCAATAAATTTTTGTCTCAATTTTGATTTTACTTACTTGAGTGCTTTGAGCATGGATCCTTCTCATGGATACATGGGCTTTCCAAGTTATCTATTAGAATTATTTAAATAAAAGTAGCTCATCAGGCTTTGGGCGGTTAGTAGCTGAATTTGCAACTTATAATCCCAATAGTCTTAGAACATAAGATATCCTTATTCTATGGCGTTTGTACCCTTTTCAGTAAGTGAACACTAACTAGGATGTCAAATATTTTAAATAAAGATTGACCCCACGATTATTTAACACTCTATTATTCAAATGCCTTTCATCCGACTGACAACTGACCCTCGTAAGTGTTGACAGACTCCAGATTCATGACGTGTCTGATGATGTGGTACTCATCACTGATCCCGTTTCCGCCCAGCATGTCTCGCGCTGTCCTCGCTATCTCCAGGGACTTCCCACAGGAGTTTCTCTTGATCAGTGATATCATTTCTGGTGTAGCTCTGAAAGAAATCAGTATTAGGTGTATCATTTTGTTGTTTTCATCATATTTTATTCAAAAGATTTGGTTATACAAAGTATTGTCCATCATCAATTGGTGTAAGGAAACTTCAGGGAGCGATTGACATTTGAAGGCAACAACTCACAATAAACCATCTACCTACCACAAGGAGCTTATATTACCTGTCCCCTCCCATATGGAGCCTATAACATCCACTCCTTCTCTCCTATGGAGCCTATAAAACCCACCCCTCTCTCATGGAGCCTATAACATAACCCCATCTTACATGGAGCCTGTAACACCTACCTACCCATCTAATATGGAGCCTACCTATAACAACTACTGTTGCGGATATCAGCACATTTGTAATTACCTCCCCTGGTCCTTAAGACGGCCAACTTGCACACATGACTGAAGACCAAGAGAGATTTCAGTCAGCATGTCTGCCATCTTCTTCTGGGGGAGTTGGTTCTTGGCCAGGGGTTTGCCGAACTGTTTACGGTCCAACATGTACTGTCTTGCTGTCTCCAGACAGAACTCAGCTGCTCCAAGTGTGCCCCATGCTATGCCGTACCGTGCATTGTTTAGGCATCCAAATGGGCCCTGAAAGAATAGTGAAACCGGTCAAACATTTTCTAGTTAGGAAACAAGGTATCTTTAAGAACAGTAGAAACGATCTTTGATGCTAACAACAGTAGAAACTAGGTATCTTTGACGCTAACAACAATAGAAACTAGGTATCTTTGACGTTAACAACAGTAGAAACGAAGTATCTTTATTACTGAGAAACACTGAGAGATGAAATCGTGTGGTACCCCGAGTCCTATGGCTGCAGGCAGCAGGTTCTCCTCTGGGACTTCCACATCTTCCATCACAATCTGTCCTGTGATGCTGGCCCTCAGTGAAAACTTGCCCTCGATCTTGGGTGCAGACAACCCCTTCATACCCTTCTCCAGGATAAAGCCCCGAATCTTGTTATTGTCAACATCAGACTTGGCCCACACAACGAAAACATCAGCGATAGGCGAGTTTGTAATCCTAAACAATGCAAAACATTAAACTTTTCATTTGAATACTTTGTAAAACAAAATATTATCACAGTTCATTTTCATTAATTTCAATAATTCATGAATATGTTTTAAACTAGATGAGTGTTTGCGGGACACCGCAAAAGCAGACCAGCTTCGAAACTGAGGGTCTGGCCTTTCCCTGTTCTGCCTTCTCAAAAGTCACAATAAAATAGGCACATTTTAAAAAATAAATAGAGCCACTGGCTCTGTAGCTCATCAGGTTTTACATACATTAACTAATTCAAAATCTCAAGGAGATTAAATAGGTCTTAAGGTCATTACCCCTCTGACCTATCTTTGAGGCCAGAGATAAAATCCCCTACAAATAAATATTTTAATTTTTTAAAATAGAGCCATGGGCTCTGTAGCTCATCAGGATTTCATTTATTTATTATCTAAGGTTGACTATCTAAGTTATCTCAAGTTTAGAATCCCCATTGGCCAAAGAGTCTGCACATAACTTTTCAGCTCTCTAGACCTGTTGGAACTGGAGAAGAAGATGGAAATATGTGTTTAAGGATGTGACCCCTGTGACCCCATTTGTGGTCACAGGGTCACGAAATCTACAATTTAGAATCCCCATTGGCCAAGGAGTCTACACATAAAATTACAGCTCTGTGGAGTCATTGGTTCTGGAGAAGAAGTCGAAAATAGGTTTTTAAGGTTGTGACCCTTGTGACCCTATTTGGGGTCACAAGGTCACCAAATTTACAATTAAGAATCCCAATTACCCAAGGAGAATGCACATAACTTTTCAGCTCTCTAGACCTTTTCCAACTGGAGAAGAAGATGAAAATAGGTTTAGGACGGACGGATGGACGGATGGACGGATGGACGGACGGCGGACAACATGCCATGCCATAAGCCCATCGGACCTTCCAGGCGAGATGAGTTAAAAACTTAGCCAAAACAAAACGCGCTGGCGGCGTTGGAAACTGCACAAAAACTAATAAGGTTAAGTGAGGTGAGGTGATTTAGGGTTTAACAACACTTCTAAAGTATTTCACTTAATCACAACTGCTAGTATTATTGCAGGGAAGAACTTGCAATACCATTGCTTTAAATTAAGTGTTTGACTAAACTATACATTACTCTTACATCCCTCACAAAAGATAGAGCACTTCAATAAATGATAAACTTGCCAAGACTTGGATCCATTCAAGATGAAGGCTTTCTTTGAAGAGTTGTACTTGGCGTGAGTCTCCATGGATGCAGGATCACTGCCATGGTTGGGTTCCGTCAGTCCAAACGCACCGACCAGCTCCCCCCTAGCTGCAGGTACAAGCAAGCAACAGTTACAGCAGGACAAGAGATTATAGATAGAGAAATGCAACAGACGGTCATGATACAGAACACTGATTGCATGTTGACGTAAAACAAGATTACCCAATTTTGGTAGATATTTTTCCCTTTGCTCCTCTGTCCCATAAGCGTAGATGGGCCACATGACGAGACTGGACTGGACGCTCATGGCTGACCGGTAGCTGCTGTCCACTCTGTCAAGACAAATCAACATGCATGTAGCACATCCTACATCGTCTGATGCTTCACTTTATGAACCAGTGAATATAATCTTGGATGAATTATTATCTATGGTTGTTTAGGTATATATATATATATATCTTTATTATGCACGAAGGCCTCGGGCCCATATACATGAAACAGTATATACAATCAACATATACCGGGTATTGGATACATTGATAAGCACATTTAGGAGTTTAACAAAGTCTGTCTCCTTTTATAGGCAGAATATATATATTTACATTAAGTAATGATTCATTTGAAGAAGCAGTTAACACATTTCTAAATGTGGATTCACTTGGAGTTAAATAATTAACATGTGGAAAATAATGTAGTCTTTCAGCAGAATAAGACTGACATAATAATAGAAAATGAAATTCGTCTTCTATGCCATATTTACATACCGGGCATGTACGTAGAGATATATCAATATTTATCCATCTTCCTTCATTTATCTTCAATCTAAGTTGTCCTGCTCGGAATTTTACAAGAATATTACGGTATTTATTTTCATTTATAACGCTTAAGTATTTTTCAGGTTCTAACAAACTTTTGTATTCTCTATATAATTTGTATCGTGAACTGTTATCAAGAGTACAATGCCAGGATTGGTAAAACATATTAACACATACATCTTTAAAACATCTGATAAAATGCAATTTATCACCAACACCCTGGGCAAGCCAAACAAATCCAAATCCATGTGAAAATAATATATTGCGGATATGAGAGGCGTAATTATTTTGTCCAATGTTGTCTAGAAATATAAACATGTCATATGATTTTTTTGGTATTCTTCCAGAATTCATCTCAGTTAGTTTTAACCAATACTTAATTGTTCGACATAGTGCATGTATATACAAGGGAAACCGTCCGCATTCCCCATATACTATGGCATTAGGAGTCTGCATGCCTACATTTAAAAAATTCTTACATGCAAGCAGATCGACTTTTTCAATACTATCATAATGTTTTAACACATTTAAGATTTAAGACAAATCAACATGCATGTAGCACATCCTGCATCTTCTGATGCTTCACTTTATGAACCAGTGAATATAATCTTGGATGAATTATTATCTATGGTTGTTTAGGTAAAAAATCGAACCAACCTGCAGAGGTTGCAGATTCTTTGAAGGGATTCTCCTTGGGGTACATATAGCATAAAAATCCTTATTTTTAACTTGATGACAGATTGTAACTTAATTTTTAAAAATAACAGTAAAAATAAGTTCAAAAAACACAAAATAAGTGTTTTCCGAACGTGTGACCACCCTGTGTAGAGCCCCATCCCAATGCAAACCAAGGGACGTATCTCTATTCTCACCACTTATCAATCTGACCATGTCAGACAGAATAAGGGGAGGTGGGTGGCCGTACCCCAAGGAGGATCCCTTCAAAGAATCTGCAACCTCTGCAGGTTGGTTCGATTCTTTTTCAGAAGGGATCCTCCTTGGGGTACATATAGCATAAGGCAGACTCCCAAAGAAGACTTAGGATGTGGATTCTGTCTGTACACTAAATACCCCTTAAAAGTGCTCTACTCAATCCAAGAAAGGTGTCACACTTACCAGATCACGTGACCTCCCAAGCCGAGGGCTGAGGACGGGTGATCCCTTGGGGACTAACTGAACGGCTAACCAGCCTGATTTACCGTTACTGAGGCCAAATAACCCCCCCCCCCCTCTTTTTTTCCAAAGAGACTATTGGGGAACAATAGGAGGAAGTACTTCCCACGACACCTGCTGCCGGGGATATAATGCCCAAAACAGTGCAATAACTGGTTTAAAATGAACAATTTTTAGTTAGTTTTTAGTCTTGAAAAAGAACTGAACTGAACCAAACTGAACAATAACTTGCAAATAACAAGTAACTCGAAAGCTGTCGGGCAGTCTGATACTGACTCTGTCTCTATGAAAGACAGTCAGTTCGGGATTAGCTGACATTGCGTGAATATCGCCTACCCGCCTGCCCGACGCCAGAGCCACCAAAAGGCGGTCTTCCAAGTCAAAAGCTGAAGCGACAGTGCGTTCAAGTCTTTGAACCACGGACCTGAGAGCCAATCTAACACAATTGAAAGGTCCCAAGTGGGGCTGATACGCCGGACAACCGGACGTATCCTGTCCACACCTGCTAAGAAACGCTGCACCAGTGGATGCGATCCCAAAATAGCACCGTCCACCGGTATGTGGAAAGCAGAAATAGCCGTGGAGTATCCCCTGACGGTTGATGCGGCCAAACCAGCATCCAACCTGGACTGGAGGAACTCCAAAACAGCGACTAGATCTGTAGAAAAGGGATCGAGCAGCCCTCTATCGCCACACCAGCGCGCATTACAGGCCCATCGATCTTCATACTGAAGGTTTGTCGAATCCCTCCTCGAAGCCAGTATTGTGTCTGCAACTCGTGCAGGAATACCGCTCTCCTGGAGGCGATTCCGGACAGTGGCCAAGCCGCCCACTGAATCCTGGGATTCGGGTGCGGCGCCCCTTCCTGAAATAGTATGTCTCGTCTCGAGGGTAACAGTACAGGAGGCTGCACAAGAAACCTGAGAACGGACGGGAACCAACTCTGAGCCGTCCAAAGCGGTGCGATAAGCACCAGGAGGCGAGCTGGTTGATTGGTCAACTGGGAAAGAACCCTGGGGATCAGAGGAACTGGAGGGAACGCCCACAGCACTCTGTCCGTCCAGTCGATCGCGAAGGCGTCTCTGGCTTGAGCCCTTGGATCTGGTATTCTTGAGCAGAACACAGGTATCTGATTCGTCATCCCTGACGCAAACAGATTCACCTGGAACGACCCGAACAACAGGGAGATAGTTCCGAATATCCCCCGGTCGAGCATCCACTCGTGAGGTGTTAGGATGCGCCGAGACAAGGTGTCCGCACAGACGTTGTCCACTCCCGGGAGATAAACAGGAACCACCTGAATGCTGAACTGGTCGCACCACAGTAGGAACTGCCACGACTCCTGAAGGAGAGATGGAGACACTGTGCCGCCCTGTTTCAGAATGTATGATAGGGCTGTCTGGTTGTCCATTTCTAGATGAACGACAAGCCCCTTGATCCGCTCCTTGAAGCACTCGAACACACGTCGAACTGCTCTGAGCTCTAGCACGTTGATGTGCAATTTCGACTCCTCCTGTGACCAAAGGCCCGAGGCTGTCAGGTCGTCCAGGACTCCCCCCCCAGCCTGATAGGGAGGCGTCTGTCTGGATGGTGACCGCAGGCACTGGAAGCTCTAGCGGTAGACCCTTGAGAAGGTTGCTTTCAGAACCCACCACCGGAGGTGCTCCAGCACCCAAACCGGCGTGGTCAGAACCTTCTCGAAGCTGTCCGAGTGTGACCACATTCGTGCCAGCGCTTGCTGCATTGGTCTCATACTCAAGCGAGCTCTCCAAACCACGTCCACTGTTGCCGCCATATGCCCCAGCAACTGAAGCCAAGTCCTGGCCGTGTGGGTGGGCGACTGAAGGTACAAGTGGACTAGATCACTCTGGACACCCTGTCCGGGGCCAGGGATACAGAACCGGAGGCCGTATCGAACCTTGCGCCCAGAAATACCAGGTCCTGCCTGGGGGCGATGTCTGACTTCTTCAGGTTGATGATCCAACCCAGCTTGACCAAGATGTCTAACACCTGCTGTGTGGCCTCCTGATTCAGTTCTCGAGACAAGGCACTGATCAGCCAGTACAAAGTGGTAAGTGGCCCTCCCTGAGCGTGGACAGGACCCAGGTATTGGAGGTGACTTTCTCCCATTCTGAGACGAAGTGAGATAGTCTGCCGCCCACTGGAAGATTCTCGGAAAGACAGTGTACCCCCGTCTCCGGCAGCGTTCGAGCTGCCAGACTTTTGGGTGGTGACACGGGCAGTGGAGGACCTAGGATTGCTTGTTTGGCTTTCCTCGGCTCCGAAAATTCCGCTGGCCATGATTGCCCCTGCGGTTCTGCCCTTTCTTTCCCTTCCCCTTGAATTTCTTCTTGTTACCCATAAGGCCATTCCAAGAAGGTTGGCTCGAACCCCCCGGCGTGGGGTAGAGACCATCAAGAGGGGAAGGCCGCCTCGCTTCTCTTGCGGAGCTGGGTCCTCGAGGAGCACCTTAGAGTCCTCGAAGGCAACCTTTTGCTTGGCGGCTTCCTTGACCACAGCCTGCGATCCAGGGAAGAGGGTGAACCCCAACCTGTAATGCAGGTTCTTTAGTGTGAGGCGTGTGGACTGTGAGTACTTTGACGTCGACAGCCACAGCCGGCGCATCCCCATGACTGCGCCCATTATCTGGCTCGCGGCACTCCGAATTGAGTCCCGGGCCAGATAGCTAGATACCTCTGACAGCTGCTTCTGGAATGTAGTCACCTTAGTGCCTACTTCCTGCATCTCCGCCTGGTCCTTAGCCTGCATAGCAGCAAGGTAGGCCCCGTGCACCGCCACTCTTAGTTGTTGGGCTCTGTCCTGTATGTGTCCTCATGGGCACGGAACTTGGTCTTGAACATAGCAGCGTGCGACGGAAATGGAGGCAGTCGCCGGCCCTGTTTGCCTAGAGAAGGCTGCGCCTGAGCGCCAGACAGGGTGACAGAGGTCAGGACGCACTCGTCGATAACCGGTAGGTCGAAGAGACCGTCCTCTCCTAACTGGTACCTCTTATTGAGTTCAGGCAGATCAGCCTTCGTACGGGAACCAGACAGGAGAGGGTTGATCGCCTCAACCAACAAGCTATCAATGATGCCGAGCCTGGTCGCCGGAGGCTTGCTGGGAGCAAAAGCCTCCCCCGGTAGACGGAATTCCTCGGTGACCTGGCAGCGACTGCCCCGACGCCGGAGCCCTTACCCTTGGGGATACCGGTACCCCCCGACGTGCTCGGTACCTCGGTGCAGTCAGAGGGAATTGGTTAGCTTGAATACGAGGCAGAGCCAGAGCAGTCTCTCGGGTGCCTACGTCGGATCCCACTATCTGCCAGGGCCTGCGCCCGGTTCAGTAGGGGACCCGAGGTCTTTACCGACATTTTTAGTGCCAGCCGACCCTGGAGCTTCAGGTTCCAGCAGGGCAACGACGGTTAACTCCTTACGGAGCTGTGCCATCATCGTCCCCACCATCCCCGTCATCTGCCCCTGGATGATCGCAGAGATAGCCGCTGCATCCAAATTAGGATTAGGGTTAGCAACATTAGTGTTCAAAGTGGTGCTTGTTTGAGGTGAAAGAACTGGGGGGCATGATGTATCCCCCGCAGCAGGCGACCCCACCTCCATGTCCACCTCATCCGATGACGATGAGGGGGCAGGAGGGGAGTTAACCTTCTTCTTGCCTTTACCCTTCTTACCCTTCCTCTTTTCCTTAGAGGGGGGGACCGAATCCTTAAGTTCTTGGCCCGCCTTCTGGAGGTCGCGATAAAAGATCATGTCCATCCCCCTCTCCTTCTTGGCCCGGGGGGTGAAGCTGAGACACAACTGGCAGGCTTGGTCATCATGTTCGTCCTCGACCAGACACACCATGCACTGGTCGTGCTTGTCGGCCGGGGGCAAACGGGCCTTGCATCCCACACATTCGGTGAATGACTGCAAAGTCAAAAACAGAATGTTCAGGGGTGTGCATGTGTGTAAGTGCAATGTTTCATGTTTCATAAAAGTGCAACATACAAACAAGGGCAGAGGCGAAACTATATTAACTAAGCACTAGGCAAGTAATGAAATAGTAAGCCCCTGAAAGAAATAAAGCATGAAATACCTAGTATATCTTGCCAACTGAAAACGATAACCCCGAGAATGAATAAATTCAAAAAGGGAGAAATCCTCGTTAGTAAAGTGCTGCCCTAAAATGCGAAGCACGATAAAGAACCTCCAAAACTACCAGATTTCAATACAAAATAGCAAAGTACTAACACATTGCATTTTGTTTGAGCATCCGCCATTTTGAGCGTTTTCTATCCGCCATTATTCGGTGAAGTCGAAGCACGTGCGAATTGAAAAACGAAGTTACAACGCGAAAAAAAACATATAAGTAACCTAAACATTCACCTCTACGAATAAAAGGGGTTACCACACATACAGAATTCTTCGTCTTGTCCATTTTCATGAAAAAGTCAAAAGTCAAAAGCAAAAACATGTCTTGCTGGCTCAATGACAGATTGATAAGTGGTGAGAATAGAGTTACGTCCCTTGGTTTGCATTGGGATGGGGCTCTACACAGGGTGGTCACACGTTCGGAAAACACTTATTTTGTGTTTTTTTAACTTATTTTTACTGTTATTTTTAAAAATTAAGTTACAATCCGTCATCAAGTTGAAAATAAGGATTTTTATGCTATATGTACCCAAACGAGGATCCCTTCTGAAAATGAATATCTAAGACTGTGCCCCCATCTAAGCAAACAATAATTTTTGTTCCCTCCCAATAGCCAAGCATCACTGAACAGTCCCTTCTCAATGCTTAACAAAGTTTTTGCATTCTGGTCTGGAAAGAAAATTGAAAGTTTCCCAGGAAAAATCCAAACATAAAATTCTGAAGAAGTTCAAAACCTCAAAAACAAATCGACACTGTTTGCTTGATACATAAATATTTGTATGAAGATATCATAAACAATTTCCATATTATGGACTAGAAATGAAAAGCCCAGACACATAGCATAGGCGTAGGAACCAGCTTGGGGGGACCAAAATCGAGATGTAAACGCAAATTCAGATATTTAAGACCAAATATAGAAAGAAAACTTTGAGTTTGCAAGGTACCTCCTCAAAAATGTGTGTTTTTTGGATTTAGCGGTTCTTGGGATGGCGAAAGTGTCCTATTTCCGGCTTAAAGGACTAAAACGGCATTGTCAACACTCAAAATATGACCTGATTTCAAATCATTGGGCAAACTGTAGTAACATTCAATGCTAAAAGGTTATCTGACGCCCAAATATTAAACCTTGGCTTACAACAATATAACAAGGTCTTTTCTAAACCCCTGCCAACTTTGATATGGCAGAGGATAACAAGGTTGGGGACAGTTCTCTCCAAGCCCTCACCCTTACATTGTCTTGAGTTTAAACTAAATTGGCTTAAACACCCCATTCAACATATCCTACACCAACAGCCACCTTCATTCAATATACATGACCTGACACCAATAGTCAATACACAAAGCTTGACTGTTATCAATCATATTTAAATTGCCTCTTTAGTTCCTCATAAATGGTGCTACAATAATAAAATTTGGCTTGTTTAAATATCGATTTCAAGACAAATCTAATGATATTGACCATTTATCATAAAAATGGCTAGACGGTTTGAGTGTAGAAACACTGCAATGCCCATATTGAGGGGATTAAGACCAACAGAACAAGTAGTTGTCACTAAGGTGACATGATCCCCAGCCGCAAATTAAAACTTCCAAATTGAAAAATGTCAAGATCAGCAAAATAGACTGTCGAACATGTAGAAAAATTCAAAGTTCCACTGTTACCTTGAGAATAATGTCAAGGTCACCAAAATCTAATCAGCCCCTTGTCTTCCCTAGGAGGTGCTTTGTGTAAGATATGATGAAATTCCGGTGAATGGTTCTTGAGATATCCCGCTGACAAGCTTTACATGTACATTAACATTTCGAAAAAATTCAAAGTTCCACTGTGACCTTGAGAATAATGTCAAGATAACCAAAATCTAATCAGCCTGTCGTCTATCCTTGGAGAAGCTATGTGTAAGATATACAGCGAATGGTTCTTGAAATATCCCGCTGACAAGGATAAAATGACAAAGTCTCGTTGTGACCTTGAAATGAAGGTCAAGGTCACAAACCTCTGTAGGAACATTACTCTCCCTATGATGAACCCATATGCAAAATATTAAAAGAATCCAGTGAATAGTATTTGAGTTACTCCATTTCGTACGGACGGACGCAGCCGAATACTATATCCCCCGCTTCGCGCTAAACGCGTGGCGGGGAATAACAAACTAAAGACTCCCATGTAACGAAAGTTAACATTGCATCACCATAAATATAAATTCATACAAACATTGATAGACCATTGTATTGACATTGATGTAACATTGTATTGACATTGATGAAACATTGTATTGACATTTATGTAACATTGTATCAACATTGACATAACATTGTATCAACATGGATATAACATTGTATCAACATGGATATAACATTGTATCAACATGGATATAACATTGTATCAACATTGACATAACATTGTATCAACATGGATATAACATTGTATCAACATGGATATAACATTGTATCAACATGGATATAACATTGTATCAACATGGATATAACATTGTATCAACATGGATATAACATTGTATCAACATTGACATAACATTGTATCAACATTGACATAACATTGTATCAACATGGATATAACATTGTATCAACATGGATATAACATTGTATCAACATTGATATAACATTGTTTCAACATTGACATAACATTGTATCAACATTGACATAACATTGTATCAACATGGATATAACATTGTATCAACATTGACATAACATTGTATCAACATTGACATAACATTGTATCAACATGGATATAACATTGTATCAACATTGATATAACATTGTTTCAACATTGACATAACATTGTATCAACATTGATATAACATTGTATCAACATTGACATAACATTGTATCAACATGGATATAACATTGTATCAACATTGACATAACATTGTATCAACATGGATATAACATTGTATCAACATGGATATAACATTGTATCAACATTGACATAACATTGTATCAACATTGACATAACATTGTATCAACATTGACATAACATTGTATCAACATTGATATAACATTGTATCAACATTGACATAACATTGTATCAACATTGATATAACATTGTATCAACATTGATATGACATTTTATAAGATTGATATAACATTGTATCAACATTGACATAACATTGTATCAACATTGATATAACATTGTATCAACATTGATATAACATTTTATAAGATTGATATAACATTGTATCAACATTGATATTAAACAATTATTGACTTCAAGTGAGGTTGACCCAATGATTTATCGACCTTGGACACGTGATTTTCACCGAGGCCAAGCCGAGGTGAATATTACGTGTCCAAGGTCGATAAATCATTGGATCAACCGAGTCTGAAGTATATAATTGTTTTATTATATGAACAATGTCTTAACATGCTATTCTGATGTGAAATGTAACAGGTATGAGGTGAACGATTTCAACATGATACATCAAGATTCAATGAAAACAAATCGAGCTTAAATTCAATTGTTTAATGTTAGAATCTATTTGTACTTTTAACAGATGAGTTAATTATATTTCAACAATTTAAAATATCACTGTCGAAAATATTTAAAATATATCATTTAATTTCCTTGTCATGGCTAAGTTATAGGCCTACGTAACGTACGTACTTTGTATGATTCAGTGAATTCAGTGGGTCATGAACAATGCTAACATTTGTTCCCGATACGTGCTTAATGTGTGTTAATCCTATGATGAAGGTAAACTGAAGTACCGCGTAGCCGTTCTCTTGTGCATGCCACCTTTGAATAAAACTTATATCAAACTTCGAAATTCTTCAAATTCTGGCGACGTTTCTCGTTTAGCACATGTACGCCTTCATGGTCTTCTCAGCACTGGCCCACATTGCCCTCGTGGTGTTCGGTACATCCTTTTTCTTTCAGCAGAAAGTTTATTTCCTCATTAGAAACAGTGGCGAATCTTTACTTTGAAGTTTATTTCTTTGACTTTGAATCGTTTTACCGTCGACTTCCATTATTGTTGATACGAAAGGGACGTAACTCTAATTCAGCACGGTCACAGAGACGAAGCGATGCCTATCGCTTGATTTACAGTACTACTCGCGAAGTACGGAGTTCAAGACCGGGATCTTCCAAAGTTATTTTTAGCCACCGGAGGTGTCCGGATTGTTATATCAACCTCTCGCGCGTCACACAGGTTGACATCGCTTGGCGTCATTGCTGTCATGTGACCTAGTAGACCAATCAGGATGACGGAAATAATCCATTCATATAATAAAACATTGTATCAACATTGATATAACATTGTATCAACATGGATATAACATTGTATCAACATTGATATAACATTGTATAAGATTGATATTACATCTAATAAATATCATTATTACTCGCCCGTTGAAGATATCACTGTTTAATAAAATCTACAATGTTATTACACATTGTGTAATAACATTGCGTGCTGCCGATTGACATGACGTCATAATGGCATACATATGACGTCACAATATCAGTAATAAATAAAATTCTAAACTCAGTTCCGTTTAATAACATACGAGGGGCGTTCAATAAGTGTTGCAACTTCAATATAAAACCAACTCGCGTAGTCAATTTTTTACTTTTATTTTTCAATATAGTTACCCTTCACCTCAATACACTTATTCCATTTCTCTTAAAGACTTTTGATGCCGCTTTTGTAGAAGTCTTCCGTTTGCCCCCCTAACCACGCCTCTGTGGCAGCTTTGACGTCTTCGTCATCCCGGAAGTGCCTTCCACGTAGGGCGGATTTCAGGTTTCTGAACAGGAAGTAGTCACTGGGGGCTAGGTCTGGGCTGTAGGGTGGGTGGTTAAGCTGTTCGAATCCACACTCACGTATAGCGGCCTGTGCAACTCTTGACTTGTGGACTGGAGCGTTGTCATGCAAATCAGAACACCACGTGTCAACATTCCACGGCGTTTCTGTCGAATTGTCTTTTGCAATTCTCACATTAGGTTGGCATAATATTGACCATTCATTGTAGTTTTGGTTGGCAAGTAATCAATTAATAATATGCCTTTTGCATCCCAAAAGATTGTCGCCATAACCTTGCCAGCTGATGGTTGAGTGCGAAACTTCAGGGGAGGCGGTGAACTCGGGTGCTTCCATTGCTTGGATTCCAGTTTAGTTTCCGGGTCCCAGTGGTGTATCCAGGTTTCGTCACCTGTCACCAGACGAGACAAAAACCTGGCTTCATCCGCATTAAACCGATCCAGGAGCTCCATGCAACTTTCGGTTCTTTTCTGGCGATCTTGTGCTGTGAGGTTTCTGGGTACCCATCTTGCAAATACCTTGGACATACCAAGATGGTCATGAATTATTTTTTCAACACTTCCAACTGATATCTGGAATTCCAAAGACAGTTCAGAAACTTTAACACGGCGGTCAGCTAAAATTCGTCTTTCGATGGCGGCAATAACTTCCGGTCGGGTGACTTCAGATGGCTGGCCTGACCGTGGGTCATCGTCTAAGGACTCCCTGCCCGGCTTGAACTGAAGAGACCAGCGACAAACTGTTGAAAAGTTAGGAGCATCCTTACCCATCACATTACACATACGATTATGTATTTCTGTAGCTTTGCATCCCTTTTTAGTAAGGAACTTGATCACAGCACGTTGTTCATGTTTGAGAGAATCCATGATTATGGAGACCCCTAGGTCAGCGCAGCTATTATATCTAAATAATTGTTATGTCTAGAAATTGTTTTGACATGTGTCAATGTTATGTTTTGACTATAGTAACACCTGCTATAAGCTGACACTGTTTATGTAAACACCAATGCCCCGCTTGCAACACTTATTGAACGCCCCTCGTATTTATGAAACTCATGAATGGTATCGGTATCTAACTCCCTTTTGAGCTGAGTTTAGAATTTTATTTATTACTCACTTATTTAAATCCCACTTAATTCCACGAATTTGTCGATAAATGGGACACACTCCATTGCGACCGCACACTGATATTGCGACGTCATATGTATGCCATTATATGTCATATGTATGCCTTTTACTATTCTCTATATATAACATTGTATCAACATTGATATAAAATTGTAATAACATTGTTATCATATCAACGTTAAGGCAACATTGTATCAAAAATATTTGACAATTCAATGTTGAATATTGCCTGGTGGGAAGACTCATCTCAAAGACGTCACGTGGGATACAAACTTATTTAATAAATGCAGACTGTGATTACGTGACACCCGTTTGGTTAATGTACATTGTGGAAGTACCTCTCTAATTCCCTGGTGATGAGCCCGTATCCAACTGATGAGAGGCCAGCACAGCCGTACCCTTGAATAGTGGGCCCCAGCACACCCAACTCCCCCATCTCTCGCATTATGTTCCGGTCAAACTCTGGAGGAAGAAGGCATAAATTGTGAAATGTTATCATCCGAAAGAAAAATAGGGCACTCAAAGTCTTCATCAACCCCAGCTAATGCCAATATTTGAAGGTAGGTCAAGACCAAATGAAAAACATATGTCCATATAACAAAGATGTTATTCAATGACAATTGATTTCAGAGAGGAAGTTGTATATAGCTTTTAGTTAAAATGCTTGCCACACCCATATTTGGTTGGGGGGGGGGGGGGGGGGGGGGAGTTAAGGATCAAATGTACAAACTTTGATCCTAACGTGCAAGGTACACAAATGGTTAATTCATACCCGCGACTTTGAATGAATTTTCTCAATTTTGTTTTTCTTTTTCTATTACTTTCGAAAGATTGTCTTTAATTGGGAATTGAAGACGATATGTTTGGCTTCAAAATGATATAAAAAGTATTAGAATGCGACCTTTGGTAATAATTCTATAGCCATGTAAAGTTTTCTTTATTTCCACCTATAAAATCGTAAATACTTACAACATTTATGCGGCATTGGAAACGCCTTTCATTGCACTTTTCCAAGAAATCATAATCTCGAACCAGTTGACAAATAAACACATGTCAACCCAAATATGGTCATGGTGTTGACCTTTCAATAAATGCTAACCTCGAACCATATCTGATGAAAATATGTTGATTAGTGTGTGTGTCGTTTTGTTTTACATGCCTCTCAGGAAGGTAAATTTGTATCTTTATTTCTTTGAGTAAATATGCGCATTTTATATACCGGTAGAAATAAATTCAGACTTTGAAATTTAAGCGATATGCTCTCTGCTGATTGGATTAAACAAGGTCATGTGACCGGTATACATTCTCATAAACACAAGACTGACAGCTGAAAAGGATAACCTTCATAACCTGACGTTTACAAAAAATAACCTGCAGTACTACTTTATCACTGTATCATTGCGCAATTATTACACTGCTATCACATGCTCTTTTCTTGATTAAACTTTTTAAAAACCTTACAACGTGAATTCTAATTTTAGTTTGATTTGAAAGTTTGATTAAAACAGCATATTAGAACCAAAAATTAAGTACTTTAATCATATTTCCTGTGAACTACGTTTTGCGCGTGGTGACACATAAGTGATGCGGTATTATTGTGGGCGGAGCTTAGCGCATGATATCTATGCACTGTACACTTTTTGCAGAGATTTTTTATATTCAAAAGTTTATTTACTGATTAGAAATCACTTAAATATCAAAGTTTGAATTTATAAGAAAAAGATTTCATAATGTGTTTGTTCACTGGCTTATAAACGGTTTGAATGTTCAAGTTAAACTGTAGTATAAATGCCGTCGACAAGCTCCGGCATTTATACCAGTTTAACTTGCACCTTTCAAACCGTTTATAAGCCAGTGAACAAACACATTATGAAATCTATTTCTTAATAAAAGATTATTCTTTTCGGTTTATTTTGATATATAAAAATTATGAATATGCATTCAGTAGTTTAGTAGTGATAATTTGTGCAAGAAGTAATGAAAAGCGCCGATAGTTAAAAATTTATGAAATGTAAACATGACCTTTTTCGCGGCGATTACTATGTCTTTATTATTTTTTGGACATTTACGAATTTTATATGGGATTGTAGGCTATTCTTTCCCCTTTATTTTGGCGTAAAAAGTAGTTCACATGATATGAAATGCGCGAGTAAGGCAAGTTACCGATTTATGTTCCTGTCCTGCGAAAGCTAATTATCGATGCGTTACGGGTCAACAATACACACGCAATTTGGTGTGATTTTTGTTGGACATTTCGACCGGACAGTGACAAGACTCGTTATCATGGCAAACTGTGAGGCATTATACAGAGGTTCTCAATGGAACCACTCCCGGAGACAACTTGACTCGCAGATCATGGACAGAGCAAGTTGAGTACTAGCTCAACGGTAGTCAGTCGATAATAATTCTAAGTCTAGTGTCCAGGATCCGGTATATGAAACATAGGAATTGTTTATGGCCATCCCGGACGATGCTGGGGTTCGCAAGTTAAGGGTTAATGAGATTGGGATTATACTTACCTTCATGTCTGTTGGCAAGAAGAATTCGGGACATTAGTTTTTCTTGACAATAAGCACGGAATTGATCTCGAACAATAATTTCATCTTCTTTCAACAAACTTTCCAAATTCAAGGCATCTCTCCAGTCAAAGACAGCTTTAAAAAAAGAAGAAGATAACTTGCATCTCGCAAAACACTGTGAAAGATGGACAGATGGACAGAATGAATGCTATATATACCCCCGCTTACGCTGTAAGGCAGGGGTATAAAAAAGATATATTATTGCATAAACATGGAATGCCAAAGTTTTACAGGGAAGGAATATTTTACAGGTAAGCTTCAACAACGTATCAGAAAACAACTAAGCATATGTAGTAGGAGAAGGAATAGGTTTTGTGACGGACGGACAGACGGACAGATGGACAGAATGAACGCTATATATACACCCCCGCTTAATACGCTGTAAGGCGGGGGTATAATAACAATAGTAATTGAGATGTTGGGACTATAGAAAAATGAAAGTTCACGAAGCTTCCACATCTATGCCATGTTTTTTTAATAAATGATATTTAAAAAAATACTTGTATATTATATAGAAACTAAAGCTGTTCAGAAGAAGTGATCTTTATGTCATAAAAGAAAGTAACGATAGTATAATTTTAATTTACCTTTGTCCTTGCTTGCACGGTCCTTTTGGATTTCTTAGTGAAGTTGAGGATAACAACAAAATGGTTTAATTAGTAACAAGTCATGGCTGTCATCATCCCCCACTTTTTACAAGTTTTAATCTGAACTTGTCAAATGATTTTAGTGTGACACCCCAAATTTTCTGACCCTTGACAAAGAATACATGCATCTTAATCATAGCATAGATGAAAGAATATTTATTAAAGATCGACATATGACAAGTCACCTTTCTTTCTTTTTATATATGACACCTAACTAATGATAAACTGTGTATCCTCAACAATGTAACAGAAAGTGTTGTATGAGATAAACTGCGTTTATAATGTTTGACCTTGAGCAACAGTTGTCAACCAATCACATTGCATATATCCAACACACCTCTTACATGACGAACTTCAAAGACAGAAGTTCCAAATTGAATCCACAGAACAATAATTATCCAAAGTTGTCAAATGGCAAAACATATGCTATTTGAAATGCAAAGATTTTTAAGTTCTTTAAAGAACTAACCTACTACTTACTGTAGGCTACCTCTAAATATCAGAGAAACCATCCGAAGCTCGGCCAGCCACCTCGATTGTAATGTAAACACTACAGTAGCCTAAATAAAACCATGACAATAATTTCTAAAAGATACTTGTTGCAGCCGCGACTGTTCCCTGAAATCGTCGATTGAGATTCAATGCGAGACGGCCAAGTTGGCTGAGACACAAACAAGTTTTATTTACGGCCATGTCTGCCACTGGCGAATACTGCTTACGAAACAGATCTAGATATTCAGCGTAGAAAATTGTAAACTTCCGGAAAGCTGAGTGCTCAGAACACTGCTGACTTTACCCTCATTCAAAAGCGAACCCAAATACTATGTGCGGAGTTTCGGGCACCTGTTGGGCTGGATTCGACTGGCTGCAAGTAAAAATTCGTCGCACCTGCGTACACAATATTGACAAATGGAGAACCATTGCCGTTGAGAAACCCTGTTTACAAAGGACGAGTAGCGCAACCTAACTAGAAAAAACATCCAGGCAGTCCCCAATGCCTCTGCGATTAGTTGGACTATTATTAAAAAGGAATTATGTTCCAACTGTATGAGCTTCTGGCTGACTCCCTATGTAACAATCGTTAGCCATTGCTAGCGTTTCAAAGCAGGCGGATTTGTTTTTGCTCTTCTCAATAAAATAAAGATAACAACATCATAAAAAAAAGTCATCTATTACGATGAATTAGCTTAATATTACTGACTAAAATCTGTATAAGAAAGGTATGGAAGGAAAATTCTAAAAATAAGCAATTTAGGAGAAAATGATAGATCTGTCGATAGGCCTACAATATTTAAGTTATTTATCAAGATCGATGTTTCGAGTCGACACCCGAGTTTTTATCATTTTCAAAATCACACATCAGTATACTTCTAATACAATCGATCGGTTATTTTTATATTACTTATTTACTGATGTACAGTAATATATCGGGGAGTTATTTTAATTTCTTCTTTTATAAGACATTTTACTAAAATATAATTATACCCCGACATTTTGGCCACACAAAATTAACCGTCAACATGGCTATTATCATATCTTACAAGAAGGACAAACTCGTCTAACATTCGAACATTTTGCTGAAGTTAAACAGGTCTTTGGATTAATTAATTATGGGTTCCAGAGATTTTATATCCTTTTTCGTTTTATCTGCTCGGAAGACTTTACAAATAACCAACATAGGCTCAGCTGATTTCGTACCCAAAACAAACTCGTCCCAACCCAAAATTGGTATCAAAATGAACAATGTTAAATGTTGTGAAATATGATTGAATTGAAGATCATATATCAATTAATAATTTCTATTTACAACACTGCATCAACAATCAATAAACAATTAAATCAAACGATTTATATCGTAAATGATTAAATATCATTATCCATTATATAATAGCGATTATATTTGGTACATTGGATCAACTCAGGGCCAACTCGATCGGAGATGTATTTAGCTAGTAAATTAGGTGAACTCAATTCTAATTAACAGTAAGTAGATCTACTACTTACAAATTTCACTTTGATCTTATAAAGTCGTATTACATGTATACACTTTATAGTTAAAATATTTCTACTTTCCATTATATTCTTCGCGTATTGATTTACCCAATAAATTAGATGGATATACGTCTTTGATTTACCATTTGTTCATAATATTACACATTATCTAGTGACTATGTTCACTATTGCATATAGGTGTCTTAATTTAGTAGGCTTATGTTTAATTCCCGCCGGGACTCATGACAATGGGAAACTGAAAATTATCTAAAGTTATCTAAGTTTACCAAATGTTTGTTTCAAAATACGCCTACACTATTTTTTCCAGTCTTAAGCCTCTTTCACATGGACACATTTGCTTATGTGTGTAAACATACTTATGTAAGTAACTTTACTTAGGGTGGCATGTGAACGCATTTGCTTACATGAGTAAATATACTCCTGGAGTAAATATACCTAAGTAAAAGTATATTTACTAGACCCCTAGAGGTAAAAGTATATTTTCTCATAAGTATAAATACTCCTGGAGTATTTGTGGTCATGTGAACAGAATTTATGTTTGCTTAGGTGTGTACATGTACTTCACCCAAAAGTTGAAGAGCCAATACATATTGTTATGTTTATATCACATCAAATTATTTTGTAAAAACATACAAATAATACGAATCGCTAGACAAATATTTCATCTATGACATGGAGTATGAGAAATAATTTTCATTCAAGGATAATCCTATAAAACTCAGTTTCGAAGACACGTACCTGGATTAGCGTGCACCACTGAATGTAATGTCATTAGACATATTTTCCTTTATTGCATGCATGATGTTGAACACAATAAAAAGGGTGCAAGTTAAACTGATATAAATGCCGGAGCTTGTCATTTATACAACAGTTTAACTTGAACTTTCAAACCGTTTATAAGCCAGTGAACAGACACATTATTAAATCTATTTCTTATAAATTCAAACTTTGCAATTTAAGCGATTTTTAATCAATAAATAACTTTTGAAAATACAGCTATTTCAATTTCATTAGGACCTACATAACGCCAAATTTCACTTTCTGTGAATAGGACTACTCATAAACTGTGTTTCTCTTTTGTTGGTTTTCTGTGTGAGAGTCGACCACAATGCTTTGCGCTTGAAAATAAAGGACTTGATATATATTTCGACTGGAAAAAACCTTTACTAATTAATCAATTTACTAATTATCTTTCAATGAGAAAGATTTTGGGAATGTGTCCTGCATTTTTATCAACATTATCAATGGTCCTTTAAGACATCATAAGATATCGCTGATCGAGGGTAGTTACATCAATACTAAATTAAGTGACACAAAGAACAAAAAATGTCTCTCTAGTCACGCAAAAGTTCTCATCTAAATGGTGTCATAAAAAGACATTTTCGTGGTTTAAGACCACCAATGGTGAGATCGTTATTTCCATAAACCTATCTCCAACGACATACCCCAGGTATGAGCAGCTTTCTCAATGGCATGGTATCAAGTGATGAACATTCTGTTATTCTAATCACAATATTATGTTTAGGCCTATTTATAGTTATACCGGGCGATAACAACATGTGAACATGATGTAAATTAACTTTTACTTATGTGAGTATAATTACTCATATAAGTAAATTGCTTATGTAAGTAAATTGTATCGATGTGAAATAGGCTTGGAATGATACTACTTGTCATGACATTATCATATAACATTACACATTGCGATACTATATGTGCTCTATGTGCTATGCCGTATACTACTAATATGGGTATTTATCAAGCGCTATATCTACAATACACACAGTTGTCAGGTGCTCAAACTGTATATCTAGCTGCATGTCCTATGTAATAAATCTTGAAGTCATAAGTAATAATTACACTAATACATATATACATTTATAATTTATGAAAATAAAGCGTTACTTATGCCAATATGTGACATGATATGAAACTACGCAACGAGTAAAATTTATTGTTTTGGGTACGATTTCCCAATGGGGACGAGTTCGTTTTGGGGACGAATTCACCTACAGTCCGAATTCACTGCATCCCACCAACATGGCTGACGTCGAACTCGTGTTGCAAGCTGTGGCCGATACCGGCGGCATTGACAGCCTGGATCTGGCAGCAAAATTACAAATTAATCATCAAAAAATAGTTGGCGCGATAAAGAGTCTTCAAAGTCACGATGATGTAAGTATTGTTATAGTTTTTATAGATATAGAATGATTTTACTTTCATAACACATCAATGCGGATGATGAAATCTTATTCATATGGTCAGTAATTCATTCAAAACTACTGAATATACAGAGTGATGCAAAAGTACATGGACGGTAACATTATTTCCAATGAGTCTCATCTTTATCTCACTAAGGAGTAGTTTTTATTAGCAATTATACATGTCAATTGTCTGAAATTCTGTGTCTGTGACATGTTAGCAGACATATTAATCAGCATAGGTAGATACACATGATCTGATTTTTATTTTCGACACAGTGTCCTTTTAAATGTTATTTAACCGCTCCAAGAATAATTTTCATAATTAAAGGTGCATCCATTGTGTTTCATAAAATTTGATTTGGCTTTAATACGTTCGAACACACCATCTGTGCTGTTTACAATACAAACAAATTCACTAAGCTTGCATATTCATCCCCAATCGCCAAATATATCATAATTACTAGTTTCCAATTAAAATCGAGTAACATCATTATGCATGTGCAGAAACCGAAAGTGCATGTCCTATTTACACGCACAGTAGTAATATGACCTATTAAACATTATCAACCCAAATGTTTTATTTTATCTGGTTTAAATAAGATTCCAAAATTACGTTTGACTCATTGGCGCGCGCCACACGCGATGCATTGTCCGGTTTTCGATCAGAAATCGACACTTTTACCTTCATATCGTCAATATACTAAGTCGAGTATCATCAAAATGGTAGTTTTCGGTAACAGTTGGTACTTCTCGATAAAGTAAGACCATTTATAACGTTTGGCATATTTGACCCCCAACAACACAATGGATGTACCTTTAAACTGACTGTAAAATGGTTATGAAATTAATACCTGAAGATGGGAAATCACTTCAGCTACATTCACATAATTACCACATTAGTTTCCGCTGAGTGTCAAGAAAATTGTCTTCATATAAGCGAAGCATATAAAATGAAAATATAGCAACATCTACATGTTCTATTTACATGCACAGTAGTTATATGACCTATTGATCCAAATTTCACTTTTGTCTGTTGTAACAATTTAAAGTTTCCAAAATTACGTTTTTTACGAATTGACGTGCGTCAATCAGGGTGCATTGTCTGGTTTTTGATCAGAAGTGATTACTTATACCCTTATAACATCACTATACTGAGGCGACTATCATCAAAATTTTAATTATTGGCAACAGTATTTCTCGATAAAATAAAACCATTTATAACATTTGGCATATGTGACCCCAAACATCACAATGGATGTACCTTTAATTGCATAACAGCCAAGCCCAGTTAGTTTGACCTTATGAGAAGCTTCCCAGACAGCCGACTTCCCTATTCAAACTCACGGAGGCGGGATAATCCATGAACAATAGGGGATTAAAGTATAGTCTTTTTTCGGACATTTCATAACCAATTCTTGACTCATACATAAGTCTGTTTCTGAAAAATTCTTATTTACACATAAATTTCCCTTGATTTACATTTACATTTTGTATACATAACTGTATTAAATTACACAAGATTACTTATATAAAAATTAATCTTTCATATTTCATCATATAATTGTTTCCCGTTATATCTCTATACATGTTACATATACTATTTACATTATTATTTATTAATCCAGCGAAGGGACACTTCGGGAACGTCGGCGTGGAGATCTGGAAAAATAAATACAAAATATATATAATAACAGTTATAAAACATACCCTTTATATCACAAGGTACTTTCGGTTTTGCACTGATTAGTTCATCTGACTTCCGTTTGATAATATACAGGTAATATAAAACAAAATACTTACTGTCTAGTTCTTCATTGTAAATAGCTTAATGGAAAGTTCTATCACCGATCTATCGGCAGCATCCGCCATCTTGTTTTCTTGGCATTTCGTGAAATGAAAACATGCTATATTTAGCTAAATTTTAAATTATATTTTATTTTTTAACAAATGTGCGCTTGTTTTCATCAAGTTGTGAAAAGTAAAGTCGTTAAAGTATTAACTTTATTAATATATTTCAGTTTAACTGTGTTTTGATCATGTACAGCACATATGTGTAAACGGGACCATCCTCTCAAATTTCGTTTCCACAAAAAATATCCCGATAGAACCCTTCTTTTAAACTGGTCTGGAATCATTCCCAACTTTGGTCTTCATGGTGGCAAGAACCGTGTCTATTTAAAGCTGAACTTCATCCTGATGATGGCTTTGAGAACATCATCGACCGTATTGGCGGTTGCAGGACTTTAAATTTTTTTTACTCTTGACCCTAAATCTGCGGCCAAGATATATGAGGTGTCTATACCTCCTCTTGAATTTGGAATGAACTGAATGTTAACCATATATCTCGGGCTTATATATAAGGGATGTCATAATAGTTTGAATTATCGTTCACTCAATTTCATTGTCAAGTTAAAAAAATCGGGATCAATCAGCGTTTGATTATCTGAAGTCGAGTTACCCACTATTACGAGTACAACCATCACTGATATGTCATCGGTAAGCGCAAGCTCTGTCTGTGAAATGTTATGCTTCTTACTGACAACTACCCACCGAAATAGACTATAGCCGGCAAGCGGCCGACCGTTACTGTTAATCCGTTATCATCACATCAACTGTCGTGCAAAGTGGGATATGATCCTTCAAGCCAGGGCTTGCAGACAACTGCCTTTCAAACTAAGTCGAGCATTGGAAGGGACTGGTACATTTAGGAGACATATTCTTAGCTATTTAAGTTTGAAATTTAAGCATTTTGATAAAATATTTGACCACTGTATTATATATATACTTCCTTTTGGTATAAATATAATTTTAGTTTTCAACCTTACAGATTATATATCATTTAAATCCTGATGAACAAATGGCTCTATTTTTCCTGTTTGTCTTGAGATATAGCCAACTCTGTTGGCTTGTTGTTTCATTATTCAGTGTTCCAAATAATTTTTAGACCTATTGGATATTTACCCCTTGCTTTTGTTACCATAATTGAGTAAATTCGATTTTGATTGCATATTCAGTAAAATGGTACTCCTCCGATTTCTGACAATTGGGTATTTTATTAAAAAAAATGGGATTACACTACACACGATTTTATATGATTAGATTATTCTTACTATTGAACATATCTTACATGTATTGAAGATGTTGAAAGCAATTAGTGTACTTCTTCAATTTTTTAAATAATTTTTGTTCTGTCATTTTAAAAGAGAAAATGAAATAATTGTATCTGTCATTTCACAGAATAATTAGTCATCTAGACTCATTTTCATTCTTTCACGTTTGCATGACTATTTGATGAAACAATTGTCTTAAATGAAATTAATGTTTTTTTCTTAGCTTGTAACAAATTGTTACAAAAAGAAAGATTTATGTCATTTTGATAACTTACATGGTGATAGTAAAACAACTAACATTATTGAGGAGGTTTCATTTTACACAAACAAATACTGTTGTAGAGTTTTATGAGATTTAATGTTCAGATTCCCCATAAACAACAGAGGCATCGATTTATACATGTCAAACACTGATGTAGAGCTTTAATATATCAAATCGTGGCAAGTTTATGTTCAAATATGCTAGCAGTCTGATTAAAATCCACCTTGTTCCGGGGAATAAAATGTGCAAAATAATGCATCTACCGGGATACGAAAGGGTTCTGTAGATTCCTCGCCACAAGGTCACCCCGTATAGGCGCGTGTTCCGAAACAGTTTAGCGCAGCTGAAGCCCAGTCAAATAGCTGACCAATCACATAATAGTTTTTAAACGCTGGCCGTTTTGAAAGCATTCGGAACAGACGAAAGGATAGCTGTTTGGAGTTGTCTACCCCTAGGTTCTCTCACCGAAAGCTTTTGTTGGAGGTCTTGTGATTGGTTAACTGAATTGCGTCAGAACATGGGAGTCTACTGGCTGTTATCAAACGGTTTTGCGAGGATACCTCCGAGTTCATATCCCGGTAGTGTAACTTTTTTGCAATTTTTATTCATCGGAAAATCGTTGATTTTAATCAGACTGAATACGCTAGTGTTTCCAAACTACTGCGTACATTACGATATATATTATGATTGTATTGAGTTTTACCGAAAATGCCTGCGTATCTGTAATCACAGTTTTTTCTTTAAATACGTTTTAACACTTTAAGTGCGTAAAATACACAGAAACGCAGCTTATTTGGAGCACTGATTATTTTTCAGTTTTATGACAAGAAAATGAAATGGGTTGTTTGTTTGATTTGCCTACAAAATAAGTAACCTGTTAAACCTTTAGTTGTTTGATTTGCCTACAAAATAAGTAACCTGTTAACCCTTTAGTTGTGTACATTGGACTCCCTCTAAACCGACATCGCTCGGGACCAGGCAAAATGTCGGTTTAGAGGGATATCGGTTTAGAGGGATGTCAGTTTAGAGGGATGTCGGTTTAGAGGGATATCGGTTTAGAGGGAGTTTTCAGTCTATCGAACCAAAATGAACACAAACACTGCAAAATGTATCTTTATATCAGTGCATCTTTGTTAACAAATATACAGTCTGTAACAAATAAAGGAAAATAACATTTAATGAGAAAATAAGAACTGTACCTCCTCCAATAGCAGGTTTAGGTTAAGGTCAATTGTCATAATATTGTAATAATTTCTGCTATACCTTGAGAGTTAGCTCACTCTTTGCTCTCTAAGGAGGAGTGGGTAACCACTGTCACTTGTTCATATTCACTAATCATGGCTTGTTTATATATAATGTGTATGAGTGACAATGAACTTGCTATATAGAGATGGTCTCAATGTCAATGTCAATAAATGATAATAAATTTTATACATGTAATGTAATTTTACTAATCTCAATGATACAAAGAGAAAGTTATTTTCAGGTAATGAAACAGTTATCCTATTACTCCGTGACAGGTCGTTGAATTGGATTGCTAAATACACACCATATGTTGGCTGCTGCAATCTCTTATGCAATGCCAATGTCGGTTTAATTTATACTGAAAACATGTTTTGGGACCGGATTTGAGTGTCACTATTCGGAATAGAGGGATGTCGGATAAGAGGGAGTTTCTTATATGAGGTTATAACTAAGAGGTCCGCATCTTTGAATGAATTTTCTACAATTTTCGTTTTTTTTCTATCATAATATTGTAAATACGAAACGTTTACGATGTTTGGCTTCACAATGATATACAAATTATTACAATACGACCTTTGGTTATAATTCTATAGCCATCTAAAGTTTGTCTTTATTTCGTAAATACGGAGAACATTTATGATGCGGCATTGCAAACATGTACTTACGTAGTTCATCACAATTTTCAAGAAATCATAATCTCGAACCAAATGACAAATAAGCACATGTCGACCCAAATATGGTAATGTTGTTTGACTTTTCCAATAAATGCTAACCTCAAACCATATATATCTGATGTAAAAATGTTGATTAGATTGTGTGTCATATGGCTTTACATGCCTCCCAAAAAGGTAAACTTGTATCTTTATTTCTCAGAGTAAATATGTACATTTTATATGGAATAAAAGATCATTCCTTTCGGTTTATTGTCATATAAAAATTATGAAAATGCATTCAGTAGCTTAGCAGTGATAATTTGTGCAAGAAGTTGTGAAAAGCGCCTCTCGTTTCATGAAGTTATATGAAGTTTGAAAATTACTTTTTCGCGGTGCTTTCTGTGTCTTTAGGTTTTTTTTTGACAATTGGCATTTAATATGGGATTGTAGGCAATTTTTCCTCTTTATTTTGGTGTAAAAATATTTGAAAACAACCAATTGGTTCAGAAGATATGAAGTGCGCAAGTAAGGTCGGCCTTCGAGATGCGATTTTATATACGCAAGTAAACAGAACCTGAGTACTGGATCGGAGGGCAGTGCAAACACGTGGGTAATAACTAGCCCCAAGGGAGATTAGGCTTCGGAACCTGCCAAAATTTGCCTTTTGTAAAGCTAATTATCGATGCGTTACGGGTCAACAAGGAGCCGATTTATTTTCTAAGTCTGCCATCAGTGAATCGCAGAGGGGCACCTCGGAATCATCTATGGCCAACCCCTTACAATTCCGGGACTCACAAGTTGAGGGTTAACGTGTTTTACATAAAATGTTTACAGATTATCCAAGTTGAACAGAGGCAAAACAAGAACTGGGAAGTGACAAGCGAGGGACAGGAAGTGGTCTCTAATGGCAGTCATGAGGCCAGGGTCTTCCAGGCAGTTCCCGCCGGCGGTATTACACAGGCTGAAATCATGGTAAACAGATGAAACCTTCAATAATGATCCGATAAAGTAATATTGCTTAGGGTTGGGACAGGTAGCAGACATACAAGGGACAGGTAGCACACATACCAGGGACAGGTAGCACACATACCAGGGACAGGTAGCCCACACACCAGGGACAGGTAGCACACATACCAGGGACAGGTAGCAAACATACCAGGGACAGGTAGCACACATACCAGGGACAGGTAGCACACATACCAGGGACAGGTAGCACACATACCAGAGACAGGTAGCCCACATACCAGGGACAGGTAGCCCACATACCAGGGACAGGTAGCACAAACACCAGGGACAGGTAGCACACACACCAGGGACAGGTAGCACACATACCAGGGACACGTAGCACACATACCAGGGACAGGTAGCACACATACCAGGGACAGGTAGCACACATACCAGGGACAGGTAGCACACATACCAGGGACAGGTAGCACACATATCAGGGACAGGTAGCACACATACCAGGGACAGGTAGCACACATACCAGGGACAGGTAGCCAATATACCAGGGACAGGTAGCACACATACCAGGGACAGGTAGCACACATACCAGGGACAGGTAGCACACATACCAGGGACAGGTAGCACACATACCAGGGACAGGTAGCACACATACCAGGGAAAAGTAGCACACATACCAGGGACAGGTAGCACACATACCAGGGACACGTAGCACACATACCAGGGACAGGTAGCACACATATCAAGGACAGGTAGCACACATACCAGGGACAGGTAGCACACATATCAAGGACAGGTAGCACACATCAGGGACAGGTAGCACACATACCAAGGACAGGTAGCTCACATACCAGGGACAGGTAGCACACATACCAGGGACAGGTAGCACACATACCAGGGACAGGTAGCACACATATCAAGGACAGGTAGCACACATACCAGGGACAGGTAGCACACATACCAGGGACAGGTAGCACACATACCAGGGACAGGTAGCACACATACCAGGGACAGGTAGCACACATACCAGGGACAGGTAGCCCACATACCAGGGACAGGTAGCACACATACCAGGGACAGGTAGCACACATACCAGGGACAGGTAGCACACATACAAGGGATAGGTAGCACACATACCATGGACTGATAGCCAACATACCATGGACGGGTAGCCAACATACCAGGGACGGGTAGCACACATATCAGGGACGGGTAGCACACATATCAAGGACCGGTAGCACACATACCAGGGACAGGTAGCCCACATACCAGGGAAAGGTAGCACACATACCAGGGACAGGTAGCACACATACCAGGTACAGGTAGCACACATACCAGGGACAGGTAGCACACATACCAGGGACAGGTAGCACACATATCAAGGACAGGTAGCACACATACCAGGGACAGGTAGCACACATACCAGGGACGGGTAGCACACATATCAAGGACAGGTAGCCCACATACCAGGGACAGGTAGCCCACATACCAGGGACAGGTAGCACACATACCAGGGACAGGTACGCATACCAGGGACAGGTAGCACACATATCAAGGACAGGTAGCCAACATACCAGGGACAGGTAGCACACATACCAGGGACAGGTAGCACACATACCAAGGACAGGTAGCACACATACCAGGGACAGGTAGCACACATACCAGGGACAGGTAGCACACATACCAGGGACAGGTAGCACACATACCAGGAAGAGGTAGCACACATACCAGGGAAAGGTAGCACACATACCATGGACTGGTAGCCAACATACCAGGGACGGGTAGCACACATACCAGGGACGGGTAGCACACATACCAGGGACGGGTAGCAAACAAAGCAAGGACGGGTAGCACACATACCAGGGACCGGTAGCACACATACCAGGGACAGGTAGCACACATACCAGGGACAGGTAGCACACATACCAGGGACAGGTAGCACACATACCAGGGACAGGTAGCACACATACCAGGGACAGGTAGCACACATATCAGGGACAGGTAGCACACATACCAGGGACAGGTAGCACACATACCAGGGACTTGCACACATACTAGGGACAGGTAGCACACATACCAGGAAGAGGTAGCACACATACCAGGGATAGGTAGCACACATACCATGGACTGGTAGCCAACATACCAGGGACGGGTAGCACACATACCAGGGACGGGTAGCACACATACCAGAGACGGGTAGCAAACAAAGCAAGGACGGGTAGCACACATACCAGGGACAGGTAGCACACATACCAGGGACAGGTAGCACACATACCAGGGACAGGTAGCACACATACCAGGGACAGGTAGCACACATACCAGGGACAGGTAGCACACATACCAGGGACAGGTAGCACACATACCAGGGACAGGTAGCCCACATACCAGGGAGAGGTAGCACACATACCAGGGAGAGGTAGCCCACATACCAGGGACAGGTAGCCCACATACCAGTGACAGGTAGCCCACATACCAGGGACAGGTAGCACGCATACCAGGGACAGGTAGCACGCATACCAGGGACAGGTAGCACACATACCAGGGACAGGTAGCACACATACCAGGGACAGGTAGCACACATACCAGGGACAGGTAGCACACATACCAGGGACAGGTAGCACACATACCAGGGACAGGTAGCACACATACCAGGGACAGGTAGCACACATACCAGGGACAGGTAGCAAACATACCAGGGACAGGTAGTACACATACCAGGGACAGGTAGCCAATATACCAGGGACAGGTAGCACACATACCAGGGACAGGTAGCCCACATACCAGGGACAGGTAGCACACATACCAGCGACAGGTAGCACACATACCAGGGACAGGTAGCCCACATACCAGGTAGAGGTAGCACACAATACCAGGGACAGGTAGCCAACATACCAGGGACAGGTAGCACACATACCAGGGACAGGTAGCCAATATACCAGGGACAGGTAGCACACATACCAGGGACAGGTAGCACACATACCAGGGACAGGTAGCACACATACCAGGGACAGGTAGCACACATACCAGGGACAGGTAGCCCACATACCAGGTAGAGGTAGCACACAATACCAGGGACAGGTAGCCAACATACCAGGGACAGGTAGCACACATACCAGGGACAGGTAGCACACATACCAGGGACAGGTAGCACACATGCCAGGGACAGGTAGCACACATATCAGGGACAGGTAGCACACATACCAGGGACAGGTAGCACACATACCAGGGACAGGTAGCACACATACCAGGGACTTGCACACATACTAGGGACAGGTAGCACACATACCAGGAAGAGGTACCACACATACCAGGGATAGGTAGCACACATACCATGGACGGGTAGCCAACATACCAGGGACGGGTAGCACACATACCAGGGACGGGTAGCACACATATCAAGGACGGGTAGCACACATACCAGGGACGGGTAGCACACATACCAGGGACGGGTAGCACACATACCAGGGACGGGTAGCACACATACCAGGGACAGGTAGCACACATACCAGGAAGAGGTAGCACACATACCAGGGAAAGGTAGCACACATACCATGGACTGGTAGCCAACATACCAGGGACGGGTAGCACACATACCAGGGACGGGTAGCACACATACCAGGGACGGGTAGCAAACAAAGCAAGGACGGGTAGCACACATACCAGGGACAGGTAGCACACATACTAGGGACAGGTAGCACACATACCAGGGACAGGTAGCACACATACCAGGGACAGGTAGCACACATACCAGGGACAGGTAGCACACATACCAGGGACAGGTAGCACACATACCAGGGACAGGTAGCACACATACCAGGGACAGGTAGCACACATACCAGGGACAGGTAGCACACATACCAGGGACAGGTAGCACACATACCAGGGACAGGTAGCACACATACCAGGGACAGGTAGCCCACATACCAGGGAGAGGTAGCACACATACCAGGGAGAGGTAGCCCACATACCAGGGACAGGTAGCCCACATACCAGTGACAGGTAGCCCACATACCAGGGACAGGTAGCACGCATACCAGGGACAGGTAGCACGCATACCAGGGACAGGTAGCACACATACCAGGGACAGGTAGCACACATACCAGGGACAGGTAGCACACATACCAGGGACAGGTAGCACACATACCAGGGACAGGTAGCACACATACCAGGGACAGGTAGCACACATACCAGGTACAGGTAGCCAATATACCAGGGACAGGTAGCACACATACCAGGGACAGGTAGCCAATATACCAGGGACAGGTAGCACACAATACCAGGGACAGGTAGCCAACATACCAGGGACAGGTAGCACACATACCAGGGACAGGTAGCCAATATACCAGGGACAGGTAGCACACATACCAGGGACAGGTAGCACACATACCAGGGACAGGTAGCACACATACCAGGGACAGGTAGCACACATACCAGGGACAGGTAGCACACATACCAGGGACAGGTAGCCCACATACCAGGTAGAGGTAGCACACAATACCAGGGACAGGTAGCCAACATACCAGGGACAGGTAGCACACATACCAGGGACAGGTAGCACACATACCAGGGACAGGTAGCACACATACCAGGGACAGGTAGCACACATGCCAGGGACAGGTAGCACACATATCAGGGACAGGTAGCACACATACCAGGGACAGGTAGCACACATACCAGGGACAGGTAGCACACATACCAGGGACTTGCACACATACTAGAGACAGGTAGCACACATACCAGGAAGAGGTACCACACATACCAGGGATAGGTAGCACACATACCATGGACGGGTAGCCAACATACCAGGGACGGGTAGCACACATACCAGGGACGGGTAGCACACATACCAGGGACGGGTAGCACACATACCAGGGACGGGTAGCACACATACCAGGGACAGGTAGCACACATACCAGGGACAGGTAGCACACATACCAGGGATAGGTAGCACACATACCAGGGACGGGTAGCACACATACCAGGGACGGGTAGCACACATACCAGGGACAGGTAGCACACATACCAGGGACAGGTAGCACACATATCAGGGACAGGTAGCACACATACCAGGGACAGGTAGCACACATACCAGGGACAGGTAGCCAATATACCAGGGACAGGTAGCCAATATACCAGGGACAGGTAGCACACATACCAGGGACAGGTAGAAAATATACCAGGGACAGGTAGCCAATATACCAGGGACAGGTAGCACACATACCAGGTACAGGTAGCACACATACCAGGGACAGGTAGCACACATACCAGGGACAGGTAGCACACATACCAGGGACGGGTAGCACACATACCAGGGACAGGTAGCACACATACCAGGGACAGGTAGCACACATACCAGGGACAGGTAGCACACATACCAGGGACAGGTAGCACACATACCAGGGACAGGTAGCACACATACCAGGTACAGGTAGCACACATACCAGGGACAGGTAGCACACATACCAGGGACAGGTAGCACACATACCAGGGACGGGTAGCACACATACCAGGTACAGGTAGCACACATACCAGGGACGGGTAGCACACATACCAGGGACAGGTAGCACACATACCAGGGACAGGTAGCCAATATACCAGGGACAGGTAGCACACATACCAGGGACAGGTAGAAAATATACCAGGGACAGGTAGCACACATACCAGGGACAGGTAGCCAATATACCAGGGACAGGTAGCACACATACCAGGGACAGGTAGCACACATACCAGGGACAGGTAGCACACATACCAGGGACTTGCACACATACTAGGGACAGGTAGCACACATACCAGGAAGAGGTACCACACATACCAGGGATAGGTAGCACACATACCATGGACGGGTAGCCAACATACCAGGGACGGGTAGCACACATACCAGGGACGGGTAGCACACATATCAAGGACGGGTAGCACACATACCAGGGACGGGTAGCACACATACCAGGGACGGGTAGCACACATACCAGGGACAGGTAGCACACATACCAGGGACAGGTAGCACACATACCAGGGACAGGTAGCACACATACCAGGTACAGGTAGCCAATATACCAGGGACAGGTAGCACACATACCAGGGACAGGTAGCCAATATACCATGGACAGGTAGCACACATACCAGGGACAGGTAGAAAATATACCAGGGACAGGTAGCACACATACCAGGGACAGGTAGCCAATATACCAGGGACAGGTAGCACACATACCAGGGACAGGTAGCTCACATACCAGGGACAGGTAGCACACATACCAGAGACAGGTAGCTCACATACCAGGGACAGGTAGCACACATACCAGGGACAGGTAGCTCACATACCAGGGACAGGTAGCTCACATACCAGGGACAGGTAGCCCACATACCTTTTTTGATCTTGATAACTTAGATATTCAACATTAGATAGTAAATCAATAAAATCTTGATGAGCTACAGAGGCAATGGCTATATTTTTATTTCCTATGGTATGTTTGATGGAAGAGCATCGTCACAATTTATAATGTCACTTGTCTCTTGCAGGGAGCTGTTCCAAATGCAAAAATTGGTTTTAGCAAAGCAATGTCTGCGAAATGGATCAAGATGGACAAAACTGCAGAGGGCGGCCCCAAAGTCTTCCGAGCAGTACGTACTTCACTTGTCCAGTCAGACATACTCTTCAGTTGGGACAATAAATATTTTATTTCTCCAAATAAAAACACATGTATTTAACTGTTTCAAGGAACTTAAAAATCAATTGAAAGTGTAAGAGTTCTTTTAGAAATAGTTTTCATATTTTACATAAAAGTAGAAAACCAAGAATATTGGATATTACCGGTATAATCACAACTGTATCATAAAGTGTCAATGTCATTTACTGTATTGCTTAAAATAAAATGATACTGTGATTTCAAACTCAATAATTTACAGAGAATGGCAGAAAAACAATGCTTATTTATTAATTTTACTCAGTAAAGTTGAACTTTCCTCTCTATAAATCAATATGGTATCACCCTTTCTGTACAACCCGCCAACAGATGTATTCTAGAAGCTGTTGTTGTTACTTGTGTGAATTATTGTGTTGATAAGGTTGACAGTATTGAAGACCGAGTGCAGCAGTGTCTGGTGAAGATACAGAACCTTCAGCTGGACAACGTACCACAAGAACAGAGGAACGAGTTGAAGAAACGCAAGCTCATAGCTGAAGTGTGGGTGTTCTAACACATCTCAAGTATCTCAAGATAACTTTTTCAAGCAATTCAAATTTACTCCCATGTTTGTATATATATAATTGAGTAATTACAAGTTTTGAGGAGTAAACAGTATTTTGTGTACTCCCAGTAATTTGACGAATTGATTATTTTTACCAGTTTCTGATCCTTATTGGGTAATCAACACAACTTAATATTTCAAATATGCATGCTTTTTAACGAACATATGGATGACGTGAGAATTAGGTGTGTAAATTTGTATATAGCCAGACTTTCTTATGAAGCCCAAAAGCTTGTAATTTCATTTTTGTGCATGAATCACATTTCATAAAGAAAGTGCTGTCTATTTCTTGTAAGACTAGTCATTGATACTTTCTTTGCCAATCATCAAAATTTCTTTTTAAAACATGATTTCAGTGTGCCGTATTCTCTTGGCTTGATAATATGTCTTCACGTAGCCATGAGCCACATCACACCTATCGATAATGTTACTGATTATGTCTTGAGCATACTATTACCCAGTTGCCTCACTGTGTTTGGTTGGAAGGGGTCGGTTTTCTACCCGAGCAGTAATTTCCAGTTGAGTTGACGCATGCACTTTTAAGTTTTCTCATCAAACGCCGGGTATAATTTACCATGCAATTTATTAAGCAAACCAAACAATGCTATAGAGGTCATAATGTTATGCGACTAGAAACTCCACAGTTTTTATGGCATAGATAAATAGGTTTGTTGTAGACATTGCTTTCACTAATGCTGTTGTAGAGTTTGCAACGTTTAATGTTGCAATACGCATGCCAATTCTGTTAATTGAGTAAAGTATGCAAGGTATTTTTTAAAATGGGTTTTACTTGAATCTAATGCATTTCTTGTACTCATTTTTCATTGAGTAAAATGTTATTTTTATGCGTAAAATACGCAAATACGTGCTCTATCTAGAGCTCTGGTGGATGTTTGATCATCTTATGTTGTGTTGTGAGGGGATGTTTGATCAACTTATGTTGTGTTGTGAGGGGATGTTTGATCAACTTATGTTGTGTTGTGAGGGGATGTTTGATCAACTTATGTTGTGTTGTGAGGGGATGTTTGATCAACTACATGTTGTGTTGTGAGCGGATGTTTGATCAACTACATGTTGTGTTGTGAGGGGATGTTTGATCAACTGCATTCTATGTTTTGAGATGTTTGATCAACTACATGTGATGTGAGGGGATGTTTGATCAACTGCATTCTTTGTTGTGAGGGGATGTTTGATCAGCTACGTGTTGTATTACAGGAAGATCACCAGCTACTTCATCAGCAAGGGAGACAACTTCACTCTCTCTGTTTCTAAGGCAGATGTTGATTTGACTCCAGAAATGATATCCAGGTGATCATTATTTAATTTTAATGAATCCATTGGTAAAAGATGCCTGACGTTTTGCTCGAAATATATTGGTTTTATATATATCTTGATATGAATTGCTTACCCTTCACATTTGAGACATTCCCTATATGTAGGTTTCCAATTTATTTTTTATTAAATATTATTGAATAACGTGAAATTGTAGATATGATGCAAATGGAAACTATATATTGATAAACCTGATAATTTATAAATATGCTTACATTTTCTAGTTCTCTGGGAAAAATTGAAACCAAATCAATTCATAGTGAGAGCAAAAGTATCTAACCCGACTAGTTAAGATAGTTTAAAAGTATTTCAGTAACAAGTATGTGTCTATATTTCAGTAACAAGTATGCGTCTATATTTCAGTAACAAGAATGCGTCTATATTTCAGTAACAAGTATGTGTCTATATACAGTAACAAGTATGCGTCAATATTTCAGTGGTTCATGGAAGACCAAGACGTTCAAACCATACAACTTTGACGCGCTGGGTGTGGCTCCCCCTACTGGCCACCTCCACCCGCTGCTCAAAGTGCGGGCCGAGTACCGCCAGATCTTCCTGGAGATGGGGTCAGTCAGCCAATCATCTCTCACCTTCACAGGCTCCACTTTACCAATACTCTTATTAGTTACATAATAAGTACGTCTGTACATATGTGGGAAGTGGACTATCAAAGAACTGTTCATTTTTCGCATATTTTGCAAATAAGTTCATGAAAGGTCCTTAAAGAGTTTCGTGAACTCGACATATGTTGAAGGTCACAAAGAGACTTTTTACTCACCTTTTACTTTACCTCACAACTTCACGGAATTCTATTAATGATTTACAATAAGCTGGAAAATAAAGATGCTTATCTCTATTCAAAGAAATCTTGAATCTTCAAAAGTCAAGTTAGGAAAAGAAACATGATATTTAAAACTGGTTTGTATGTTAGTTACATATATGTTTTCAGATTTTCAGAGATGCCTACCAACAATTTTGTAGAAAGCAGTTTCTGGAACTTTGACGCTCTGTTCCAGCCCCAGAAACATCCAGCAAGAGATGCTCACGATACCTTCTTTGTATCAGGTACCCAGACTTTCTACTTCTTGTGCAGTATTGTCAACTGATACATGGAGATTGTGTCCACAAGTAATGCACAATTTGCTATTGAGACACAGTAGATAGATAAATAGCTGGAGTGTGAGTGACTACTTGCAGATCACAGTAGATAGATAGATAGCTGGAGTGTGAGTTACTCCTTGCGGATCACAGTAGATAGATCGATAGCTGGAGTGTGAGTGGCTACTTGCAGATCACAGTAGATAGATAGATAGCTGGAGTGTGAGTTACTCCTTGCAGATCACAGTAGATAGATAGATAGCTGGAGTGTGAGTGGCTACTTGCAGATCACAGTAGATAGATAGAAAGCTGGAATGTGAGTTACTCCTTGCAGATCACAGTAGATAGATAGATAGCTGGAGTTTGAGTTACTACTTGCAGATCACAGTAGATAGATAGATAGCTGGAGTGTGAGTGGCTACTTGCAGATCACAGTAGATAGATTGATAGCTGGAATGTGAGTTACTCCTTGCAGATCACAGTAGATAGATCGATAGAAAGCTGGTGTGTGAGATACTTCTAACAGATCACAGTATAGATAGACAGATAGATATCTGGAATGTGAGTTACTACTTGCAGATCACAGTAGAGAGATAGATAGATATCTGGAGTGTGAGTTACTACTTGCAGATCACAGTAGATAGATAGATTGATATCCGGAGTGTGAGTTACTACTTGTAGACCACAGTAGATAGATAGATAGATAGATGGCTGGTGTGTGAGTTACTACTTACAGATCACAGTAGATAGATAGAAAGCTGGAATGTGAGTTACTCCTTGCAGATCACAGTAGATAGATAGATAGCTGGAGTTTGAGTTACTCCTTGCAGATCACAGTAGATAGATAGATAGCTGGAGATTGAGTGACTACTTGCAGATCACAGTAGATAGATAGATAGCTGGAGTGTGAGCAACTTCCAAACGCAAGGCATAACTCTTGCCAGTCTGCATTACTGGCTGATTTATCCCTTGCGGTATTTCCCTCGCTTTCTTGTGTCAAGACAGTGAATCGCTGCACCAGAAATGCATAGCGGGCCTGGATTTCCAAACACAGATTTCTTAAGGAAATACTGCAAGGCCTAAAACAGCCAGTAATGGAGACTGGCAAGAGTTATGCCTTGCATTGGGAAGTTGGAGTGTGAGTTACTCCTTGCAGATCACAGTAGATAGATAGATAGCTGGAGTTTGAGTTACTACTTGCAGATCACAGTAGATAGATAGATAGCTGGAGTGTGAGTGGCTACTTGCAGATCACAGTAGATAGATTGATAGCTGGAATGTGAGTTACTCCTTGCAGATCACAGTAGATAGATCGATAGAAAGCTGGTGTGTGAGATACTTCTAACAGATCACAGTATAGATAGACAGATAGATATCTGGAATGTGAGTTACTACTTGCAGATCACAGCAGAGAGATAGATAGATATCTGGAGTGTGAGTTACTACTTGTAGACCACAGTAGATAGATAGATATCTGGAGTGTGAGTTACTACTTGTAGACCACAGTAGATAGATAGATTGATATCTGGAGTGTGAGTTACTACTTGTAGACCACAGTAGATAGATAGATTGATATCTGGAGTGTGAGTTACTACTTGCAGATCACAGTAGATAGATAGATTGATATCCGGAGTGTGAGTTACTACTTGTAGACCACAGTAGATAGATAGATGGCTGGTGTGTGAGTTACTACTTACAGATCACAGTAGATAGATAGATATCTGGAGTGTGAGTTACTACTTGCAGATCACAGTAGATAGATAGATAGATAGATAGCTGGTGTGTGAGTTACTACTTACAGATCACAGTAGATAGATATCTGGAGTGTGAGTTACTACTTACAGGTCACAGTATATAGATAGATAGATAGATAGATAGATAGATAGCTGGAGAGTGAGTTACTACTTGCAGATCACAGTAGATAGATAGATTGATATCTGGAGTGTGAGTTACTACTTGTAGACCACAGTAGATAGATAGATTGATATCTGGAGTGTGAGTTACTACTTGTAGACCACAGTAGATAGATAGATTGATATCTGGAGTGTGAGTTACTACTTGCAGATCACAGTAGATAGATAGATTGATATCCGGAGTGTGAGTTACTACTTGTAGACCACAGTAGATAGATAGATAGATATCTTGAGTGTGAGTTACTACTTGAAGACCACAGTAGATAGATAGATAGATATCTGGAGTGTGAGTTACTACTTGCAGATCACAGTAGATAGATAGATGGCTGGTGTGTGAGTTACTACTTACAGATCACAGTAGATAGATAGATTGATAGCTGGAGTGTGAGTTACTACTTGTAGACCACAGTAGATAGATAGATTGATATCTGGAGTGTGAGTTACTACTTGTAGACCACAGTAGATAGATAGATTGATATCTGGAGTGTGAGTTACTACTTGCAGATCACAGTAGATAGATAGATTGATATCCGGAGTGTGAGTTACTACTTGTAGACCACAGTAGATAGATAGATGGCTGGTGTGTGAGTTACTACTTACAGATCACAGTAGATAGATAGATATCTGGAGTGTGAGTTACTACTTGCAGATCACAGTAGATAGATAGATAGATAGATAGCTGGTGTGTGAGTTACTACTTACAGATCACAGTAGATAGATATCTTGAGTGTGAGTTACTACTTACAGGTCACAGTATATAGATAGATAGATAGATAGATAGATAGATAGCTGGAGAGTGAGTTACTACTTGCAGATCACAGTAGATAGATAGATTGATATCTGGAGTGTGAGTTACTACTTGCAGATCACAGTAGATAGATAGATTGATATCCGGAGTGTGAGTTACTACTTGTAGACCACAGTAGATAGATAGATGGCTGGTGTGTGAGTTACTACTTACAGATCACAGTAGATAGATAGATATCTGGAGTGTGAGTTACTACTTGCAGATCACAGTAGATAGATAGATAGATAGATAGCTGGTGTGTGAGTTACTACTTACAGATCACAGTAGATAGATATCTTGAGTGTGAGTTACTACTTACAGGTCACAGTATATAGATAGATAGATAGATAGTTTGATAGATAGATAGCTGGAGAGTAAGCTACTACTTGCAGATCCAGCCAGTGCAGACATCTATGAGGAGGAGTACAGACAAAGGGTGGAGCGGGTACACTCTCAGGGCGGCTACGGCTCACTCGGGTCAGTGCTCACACTTAACTCTATTGCCTAACATGGCAGACAATACACAGCATTATAAATAAAACATTCAATTATAAATCCCTCAGTCTGACAATTAATCACAATTCTCGATTTAGTTGATTTGCAAGTCTAAAGACATTAAAACTCGAATAACGTGACAACAGTATCAACAATGTCCGCTTCATCGAGGCCTTACTAGAAGTCTTTAAATTTTCCATAGATGTGCCTTTCTTATTTTCAATTATTTCAAACTATATTTGGAAGCTGTGCTCGCTTCTACACTTGTTTGCAATTGAAAAGTCAATGGGACGACCTCTCATATGATCCACTGTTAGATCGACTATAATAACATAATATGAAACTGTTGATCTAGATTTATTTAGATAGAGACAATACTGAGTGGACTGGTTGGTAGTCATCTCTCTATCATGTGTTGTACAGGTATCAGTGTGAGTGAACTGGTTGGTAGTCATCTCTCTATCGTGTGTTGTACAGGTATCAGTGTGAGTGAACTGGTTGGTAGTCATCTCTCTATCGTGTGTTGTACAGGTATCAGTGTGAGTGAACTGGTTGGTAGTCATCTCTCTATCGTGTGTTGTACAGGTATCAGTGTGAGTGAACTGGTTGGTAGTCATCTCTCTATCGTGTGTTGTACAGGTATCAGTGTGAGTGAACTGGTTGGTAGTCATCTCTCTATCGTGTGTTGTACAGGTATCAGTGTGAGTGAACTGGTTGGTAGTCATCTCTCGATCGTGTGTTGTACAGGTATCAGTGTGAGTGAACTGGTTGGTAGTCATCTCTCTATCGTGTGTTGTACAGGTATCAGTGTGAGTGAACTGGTTGGTTGTCATCTCTCTATCGTATGTTGTACAGGTATCAGTGTGAGTGAACTGGTTGGTAGTCATCTCTCTATCGTGTGTTGTACAGGTATCAGTGTGAGTGAACTGGTTGGTAGTCATCTCTCTATCGTGTGTTGTACAGGTATCAGTGTGAGTGAACTGGTTGGTAGTCATCTCTCTATCGTGTGTTGTACAGGTATCAGTGTGATTGAACTGGTTGGTTGTCATCTCTCTATCGTGTGTTGTACAGGTATCAGTGTGAGTGAACTGGTTGGTAGTCATCTCTCTATCGTGTGTTGTACAGGTATCAGTGTGAGTGAACTGGTTGGTAGTCATCTCTCTATCGTGTGTTGTACAGGTATCAGTGTGAGTGAACTGGTTGGTAGTCATCTCTCTATCGTGTGTTGTACAGGTATCAGTGTGAGTGAACTGGTTGGTTGTCATCTCTCTATCGTGTGTTGTACAGGTATCAGTGTGAGTGAACTGGTTGGTAGTCATCTCTCTATCGTGTGTTGTACAGGTATCAGTGTGAGTGGACTGGTTGGTTGTCATCTCTCTATCGTGTATTGTACAGGTATCAGTGTCAGTGAACTGGTTGGTAGTCATCTCTCTACCGTGTGTTGTACAGGTATCAGTGTGAGTGAACTGGTTGGTAGTCATCTCTCTATCGTGTGTTGTACAGGTATCAGTGTGAGTGAACTGGTTGGTTGTCATCTCTCTATCGTGTGTTGTACAGGTATCAGTGTGAGTGAACTGGTTGGTAGTCATCTCTCTATCGTCTGTTGTACAGGTATCAGTGTGAGTGAACTGGTTGGTAGTCATCTCTCTATCGTGTGTTGTACAGGTATCAGTGTGAGTGAACTGGTTGGTAGTCATCTCTCTATCGTGTGTTGTACAGGTATCAGTGTGAGTGAACTGGTTGGTTGTCATCTCTCTATCCTGTGTTGTACAGGTATCAGTGTGAGTGAACTGGTTGGTAGTCATCTCTCTATCGTGTGTTGTACAGGTATCAGTGTGAGTGAACTGGTTGGTAGTCATCTCTCTATCGTGTGTTGTACAGGTATCAGTGTGAGTGAACTGGTTGGTAGTCATCTCTCTATCGTGTGTTGTACAGGTATCAGTGTGAGTGAACTGGTTGGTTGTCATCTCTCTATCGTGTGTTGTACAGGTATCAGTGTGAGTGAACTGGTTGGTAGTCATCTCTCTATCGTGTGTTGTACAGGTATCAGTGTGAGTGAACTGGTTGGTAGTCATCTCTCTATCGTGTGTTGTACAGGTATCAGTGTGAGTGGACTGGTTGGTAGTCATCTCTCTATCGTGTGTTGTACAGGTATCAGTGTGAGTGAACTGGTTGGTTGTCATCTCTCTATCGTGTGTTGTACAGGTATCAGTGTGAGTGAACTGGTTGGTAGTCATCTCTCTATCGTGTGTTGTACAGGTATCAGTGTGAGTGGACTGGTTGGTTGTCATCTCTCTATCGTGTATTGTACAGGTATCAGTGTGAGTGAACTGGTTGGTAGTCATCTCTCTACCGTGTGTTGTACAGGTATCAGTGAGAGTGAACTGGTTGGTAGTCATCTCTCTATCGTGTGTTGTACAGGTATCAGTGTGAGTGAACTGGTTGGTTGTCATCTCTCTATCGTGTGTTGTACAGGTATCAGTGTGAGTGAACTGGTTGGTAGTCATCTCTCTATCGTCTGTTGTACAGGTATCAGTGTGAGTGAACTGGTTGGTAGTCATCTCTCTATCGTGTGTTGTACAGGTATCAGTGTGAGTGAACTGGTTGGTAGTCATCTCTCTATCGTGTGTTGTACAGGTATCAGTGTGAGTGAACTGGTTGGTTGTCATCTCTCTATCCTGTGTTGTACAGGTATCAGTGTGAGTGAACTGGTTGGTAGTCATCTCTCTATCGTGTGTTGTACAGGTATCAGTGTGAGTGAACTGGTTGGTAGTCATCTCTCTATCGTGTGTTGTACAGGTATCAGTGTGAGTGAACTGGTTGGTTGTCATCTCTCTATCGTGTGTTGTACAGGTATCAGTGTGAGTGAACTGGTTGGTAGTCATCTCTCTATCGTGTGTTGTACAGGTATCAGTGTGAGTGAACTGGTTGGTAGTCATCTCTCTATCGTGTGTTGTACAGGTATCAGTGTGAGTGAACTGGTTGGTAGTCATCTCTCTATCGTGTGTTGTACAGGTATCAGTGTGAGTGAACTGGTTGGTAGTCATCTCTCTATCGTGTGTTGTACAGGTATCAGTGTGAGTGAACTGGTTGGTTGTCATCTCTCTATCGTGTGTTGTACAGGTATCAGTGTGATTGAACTGGTTGGTAGTCATCTCTCTATCGTGTGTTGTACAGGTATCAGTGTGAGTGAACTGGTTGGTAGTCATCTCTCTATCGTGTGTTGTACAGGTATCAGTGTGAGTGGACTGGTTGGTTGTCATCTCTCTATCGTGTGTTGTACAGGTATCAGTGTGAGTGAACTGGTTGGTAGTCATCTCTCTATCGTGTGTTGTACAGGTATCAGTGTGAGTGGACTGGTTGGTAGTCATCTCTCTATCGTGTGTTGTACAGGTATCAGTGTGAGTGAACTGGTTGGTTGTCATCTCTCTATCGTGTGTTGTACAGGTATCAGTGTGATTGAACTGGTTGGTAGTCATCTCTCTATCGTGTGTTGTACAGGTATCAGTGTGAGTGAACTGGTTGGTTGTCATCTCTCTATCGTGTGTTGTACAGGTATCAGTGTGAGTGAACTGGTTGGTTGTCATCTCTCTATCGTGTGTTGTACAGGTATCAGTGTGAGTGAACTGGTTGGTAGTCATCTCTCTATCGTGTGTTGTACAGGTATCAGTGTGAGTGGACTGGTTGGTAGTCATCTCTCTATCGTGTGTTGTACAGGTATCAGTGTGAGTGAACTGGTTGGTAGTCATCTCTCTATCGTGTGTTGTACAGGTATCAGTGTGAGTGAACTGGTTGGTAGTCATCTCTCTATCGTGTGTTGTACCTGTATCAGTGTGAGTGAACTGGTTGGTAGTCATCTCTCTATCGTGTGTTGTACAGGTATCAGTGTGAGTGAACTGGTTGGTAGTCATCTCTCTATCGTGTGTTGTACAGGTATCAGTGTGAGTGAACTGGTTGGTAGTCATCTCTCTATCGTGTGTTGTACAGGTATCAGTGTGAGTGGACTGGTTGGTAGTCATCTCTCTATCGTGTGTTGTACAGGTATCAGTGTGAGTGGACTGGTTGGTAGTCATCTCTCTATCGTGTGTTGTACAGGTATCAGTGTGAGTGGACTGGTTGGTAGTCATCTCTCTATCGTGTGTTGTACAGGTATCAGTGTGAGTGGACTGGTTGGTAGTCATCTCTCTATCGTGTGTTGTACAGGTATCAGTGTGAGTGAACTGGTTGGTAGTCATCTCTCTATCGTGTGTTGTACAGGTATCAGTGTGAGTGGACTGGTTGGTAGTCATCTCTCTATCGTGTATTGTACAGGTATCAGTGTGAGTGAACTGGTTGGTAGTCATCTCTCTATCGTGTGTTGTACAGGTATCAGTGTGAGTGAACTGGTTGGTAGTCATCTCTCTATCGTTTGTTGTACAGGTATCAGTGTGAGTGGACTGGTTGGTAGTCATCTCTCTATCGTGTGTTGTACAGGTATCAGTGTGAGTGGACTGGTTGGTAGTCATCTCTCTATCGTGTGTTGTACAGGTATCAGTGTGAGTGGACTGGTTGGTAGTCATCTCTCTATCGTGTGTTGTACAGGTATCAGTGTGAGTGGACTGGTTGGTAGTCATCTCTCTATCGTGTGTTGTACAGGTATCAGTGTGAGTGGACTGGTTGGTTGTCATCTCTCTATCGTGTATTGTACAGGTATCAGTGTGAGTGAACTGGTTGGTAGTCATCTCTCTATCGTGTGTTGTACAGGTATCAGTGTGAGTGGACTGGTTGGTTGTCATCTCTCTATCGTGTGTTGTACAGGTATCAGTGTGAGTGAACTGGTTGGTAGTCATCTCTCTATCGTGTGTTGTACAGGTATCAGTGTGAGTGGACTGGTTGGTAGTCATCTCTCTATCGTGTGTTGTACAGGTATCAGTGTGAGTGAACTGGTTGGTTGTCATCTCTCTATCGTGTGTTGTACAGGTATCAGTGTGAGTGAACTGGTTGGTTGTCATCTCTCTATCGTGTGTTGTACAGGTATCAGTGTGAGTGAACTGGTTGGTAGTCATCTCTCTATCGTGTGTTGTACAGGTATCAGTGTGAGTGGACTGGTTGGTAGTCATCTCTCTATCGTGTGTTGTACAGGTATCAGTGTGAGTGAACTGGTTGGTAGTCATCTCTCTATCGTGTGTTGTACAGGTATCAGTGTGAGTGAACTGGTTGGTAGTCATCTCTCTATCGTGTGTTGTACAGGTATCAGTGTGAGTGAACTGGTTGGTAGTCATCTCTATATTGTGTGTTGTACAGGTATCAGTGTGAGTGAACTGGTTGGTAGTCATCTCTCTATTGTGTGTTGTACAGGTATCAGTGTGAGTGGACTGGTTGGTAGTCATCTCTCTATCGTGTGTTGTACAGGTATCAGTGTGAGTGAACTGGTTGGTTGTCATCTCTCTATCGTGTGTTGTACAGGTATCAGTGTGAGTGAACTGGTTGGTTGTCATCTCTCTATCGTGTGTTGTACAGGTATCAGTGTGATTGAACTGGTTGGTAGTCATCTCTCTATCGTGTGTTGTACAGGTATCAGTGTGAGTGAACTGGTTGGTAGTCATCTCTCTATCGTGTGTTGTACAGGTATCAGTGTGAGTGAACTGGTTGGTAGTCATCTCTCTATCGTGTGTTGTACAGGTATCAGTGTGAGTGAACTGGTTGGTAGTCATCTCTCTATCGTGTGTTGTACCTGTATCAGTGTGAGTGAACTGGTTGGTAGTCATCTCTCTATCGTGTGTTGTACAGGTATCAGTGTGAGTGAACTGGTTGGTAGTCATCTCTCTATCGTGTGTTGTACAGGTATCAGTGTGAGTGAACTGGTTGGTAGTCATCTCTCTATCGTGTGTTGTACAGGTATCAGTGTGAGTGGACTGGTTGGTAGTCATCTCTCTATCGTGTGTTGTACAGGTATCAGTGTGAGTGGACTGGTTGGTAGTCATCTCTCTATCGTGTGTTGTACAGGTATCAGTGTGAGTGGACTGGTTGGTAGTCATCTCTCTATCGTGTGTTGTACAGGTATCAGTGTGAGTGGACTGGTTGGTAGTCATCTCTCTATCGTGTGTTGTACAGGTATCAGTGTGAGTGGACTGGTTGGTAGTCATCTCTCTATCGTGTGTTGTACAGGTATCAGTGTGAGTGGACTGGTTGGTAGTCATCTCTCTATCGTGTGTTGTACAGGTATCAGTGTGAGTGAGGGGGCGGGATAGCGCAGTGGTTAGCGCGTTCGGCTTCGGATCAAGAGGTCCGGGGTTCGAATCCCGCCAGGGGCACGGCAACTTTGTCTGCAGTAGAGAACTGTTCTACACGCAGTCAGGTTTGGGTGCAATGCTTCACTGAATTTCAGCGTAGTACCACCCATGGTTCGCTAGTTCCAGCCGTTGCTCGCAGGTTTCACCGCAATGCATAGCCACATGGCGTTGCGGGCTTTCTCCCTGCCATAATACTAGCAGCCGCGATATAAGTGAAATAATCTTGAAAGCGGCGTTAAACCCTAACTCACTCACTCACTCACTCAGTGTGAGTGAACTGGTTGGTTGTCATCTCTCTATCGTGTGTTGTACAGGTATCAGTGTGAGTGAACTGGTTGGTAGTCATCTCTCTATCGTGTGTTGTACAGGTATCAGTGTGAGTGGACTGGTTGGTAGTCATCTCTCTATCGTGTGTTGTACAGGTATCAGTGTGAGTGAACTGGTTGGTAGTCATCTCTCTATCGTGTGTTGTACAGGTATCAGTGTGAGTGGACTGGTTGGTTGTCATCTCTCTATCGTGTGTTGTACAGGTATCAGTGTGAGTGAACTGGTTGGTAGTCATCTCTCTATCGTGTGTTGTACAGGTATCAGTGTGAGTGGACTGGTTGGTAGTCATCTCTCTATCGTGTATTGTACAGGTATCAGTGTGAGTGAACTGGTTGGTAGTCATCTCTATATTGTGTGTTGTACAGGTATCAGTGTGAGTGAACTGGTTGGTAGTCATCTCTCTATTGTGTGTTGTACAGGTATCAGTGTGAGTGGACTGGTTGGTAGTCATCTCTCTATCGTGTGTTGTACAGGTATCAGTGTGAGTGAACTGGTTGGTTGTCATCTCTCTATCGTGTGTTGTACAGGTATCAGTGTGAGTGAACTGGTTGGTTGTCATCTCTCTATCGTGTGTTGTACAGGTATCAGTGTGATTGAACTGGTTGGTAGTCATCTCTCTATCGTGTGTTGTACAGGTATCAGTGTGAGTGAACTGGTTGGTAGTCATCTCTCTATCGTGTGTTGTACAGGTATCAGTGTGAGTGAACTGGTTGGTAGTCATCTCTCTATCGTGTGTTGTACAGGTATCAGTGTGAGTGAACTGGTTGGTAGTCATCTCTCTATCGTGTGTTGTACAGGTATCAGTGTGAGTGAACTGGTTGGTAGTCATCTCTCTATCGTGTGTTGTACAGGTATCAGTGTGAGTGAACTGGTTGGTAGTCATCTCTCTATCGTGTGTTGTACAGGTATCAGTGTGAGTGAACTGGTTGGTAGTCATCTCTCTATCGTGTGTTGTACAGGTATCAGTGTGAGTGGACTGGTTGGTAGTCATCTCTCTATCGTGTGTTGTACAGGTATCAGTGTGAGTGGACTGGTTGGTAGTCATCTCTCTATCGTGTGTTGTACAGGTATCAGTGTGAGTGGACTGGTTGGTAGTCATCTCTCTATCGTGTGTTGTACAGGTATCAGTGTGAGTGGACTGGTTGGTAGTCATCTCTCTATCGTGTGTTGTACAGGTATCAGTGTGAGTGGACTGGTTGGTAGTCATCTCTCTATCGTGTGTTGTACAGGTATCAGTGTGAGTGGACTGGTTGGTAGTCATCTCTCTATCGTGTGTTGTACAGGTATCAGTGTGAGTGGACTGGTTGGTTGTCATCTCTCTATCGTGTATTGTACAGGTATCAGTGTGAGTGAACTGGTTGGTAGTCATCTCTCTATCGTGTGTTGTACAGGTATCAGTGTGAGTGAACTGGTTGGTAGTCATCTCTCTATCGTGTGTTGTACAGGTATCAGTGTGAGTGGACTGGTTGGTAGTCATCTCTCTATCGTGTATTGTACAGGTATCAGTGTGAGTGAACTGGTTGGTAGTCATCTCTCTATCGTGTGTTGTACAGGTATCAGTGTGAGTGAACTGGTTGGTAGTCATCTCTCTATCGTTTGTTGTACAGGTATCAGTGTGAGTGGACTGGTTGGTAGTCATCTCTCTATCGTGTGTTGTACAGGTATCAGTGTGAGTGGACTGGTTGGTAGTCATCTCTCTATCGTGTGTTGTACAGGTATCAGTGTGTGTGTACTGGTTGGTAGTCATCTCTCTATCGTGTGTTGTACAGGTATCAGTGTGAGTGGACTGGTTGGTAGTCATCTCTCTATCGTGTGTTGTACAGGTATCAGTGTGAGTGGACTGGTTGGTTGTCATCTCTCTATCGTGTATTGTACAGGTATCAGTGTGAGTGAACTGGTTGGTAGTCATCTCTCTATCGTGTGTTGTACAGGTATCAGTGTGAGTGGACTGGTTGGTTGTCATCTCTCTATCGTGTGTTGTACAGGTATCAGTGTGAGTGAACTGGTTGGTAGTCATCTCTCTATCGTGTGTTGTACAGGTATCAGTGTGAGTGGACTGGTTGGTAGTCATCTCTCTATCGTGTGTTGTACAGGTATCAGTGTGAGTGAACTGGTTGGTTGTCATCTCTCTATCGTGTGTTGTACAGGTATCAGTGTGAGTGAACTGGTTGGTTGTCATCTCTCTATCGTGTGTTGTACAGGTATCAGTGTGATTGAACTGGTTGGTAGTCATCTCTCTATCGTGTGTTGTACAGGTATCAGTGTGAGTGAACTGGTTGGTAGTCATCTCTCTATCGTGTGTTGTACAGGTATCAGTGTGAGTGAACTGGTTGGTAGTCATCTCTCTATCGTGTGTTGTACAGGTATCAGTGTGAGTGGACTGGTTGGTAGTCATCTCTCTATCGTGTGTTGTACAGGTATCAGTGTGAGTGGACTGGTTGGTAGTCATCTCTCTATCGTGTGTTGTACAGGTATCAGTGTGAGTGGACTGGTTGGTAGTCATCTCTCTATCGTGTGTTGTACAGGTATCAGTGTGAGTGGACTGGTTGGTAGTCATCTCTCTATCGTGTGTTGTACAGGTATCAGTGTGAGTGGACTGGTTGGTAGTCATCTCTCTATCGTGTGTTGTACAGGTATCAGTGTGAGTGGACTGGTTGGTAGTCATCTCTCTATCGTGTGTTGTACAGGTATCAGTGTGAGTGAACTGGTTGGTAGTCATCTCTCTATCGTGTGTTGTACAGGTATCAGTGTGAGTGAACTGGTTGGTAGTCATCTCTCTATCGTGTGTTGTACAGGTATCAGTGTGAGTGAACTGGTTGGTAGTCATCTCTCTATCGTGTGTTGTACAGGTATCAGTGTGAGTGGACTGGTTGGTAGTCATCTCTCTATCGTGTGTTGTACAGGTATCAGTGTGAGTGGACTGGTTGGTTGTCATCTCTCTATCGTGTATTGTACAGGTATCAGTGTGAGTGAACTGGTTGGTAGTCATCTCTCTATCGTGTGTTGTACAGGTATCAGTGTGAGTGGACTGGTTGGTTGTCATCTCTCTATCGTGTGTTGTACAGGTATCAGTGTGAGTGAACTGGTTGGTAGTCATCTCTCTATCGTGTGTTGTACAGGTATCAGTGTGAGTGGACTGGTTGGTAGTCATCTCTCTATCGTGTATTGTACAGGTATCAGTGTGAGTGAACTGGTTGGTAGTCATCTCTCTATCGTGTGTTGTACAGGTATCAGTGTGAGTGGACTGGTTGGTAGTCATCTCTCTATCGTTTGTTGTACAGGTATCAGTGTGAGTGGACTGGTTGGTAGTCATCTCTCTATCGTGTGTTGTACAGGTATCAGTGTGAGTGGACTGGTTGGTAGTCATCTCTCTATCGTGTGTTGTACAGGTATCAGTGTGAGTGGACTGGTTGGTAGTCATCTCTCTATCGTGTGTTGTACAGGTATCAGTGTGAGTGGACTGGTTGGTAGTCATCTCTCTATCGTGTGTTGTACAGGTATCAGTGTGAGTGGACTGGTTGGTTGTCATCTCTCTATCGTGTATTGTACAGGTATCAGTGTGAGTGAACTGGTTGGTAGTCATCTCTCTATCGTGTGTTGTACAGGTATCAGTGTGAGTGGACTGGTTGGTTGTCATCTCTCTATCGTGTGTTGTACAGGTATCAGTGTGAGTGAACTGGTTGGTAGTCATCTCTCTATCGTGTGTTGTACAGGTATCAGTGTGAGTGGACTGGTTGGTAGTCATCTCTCTATCGTGTGTTGTACAGGTATCAGTGTGAGTGGAAGACTGAGGAAGCCAAGAAAAACATACTGCGGACTCACACAACAGCTGTCAGCGCCCGAATGTTGTATAAGCTTGCCCAGTCGGTAGGCTCTTTTTGTTCATACACTATTTTCAGTCTCTTATTTGTCTCTTGCAAATTCGGCAACACTGACCTTGAATTTGAAACCATGATATTTTTTGTAACAAACTTAGGATGTGATTTGATGTTTTTGTCGATCTTTGGGTTGGTTTTTTTGCCCAATCAGAGATTGCTCTGTCTGTTTGACTGAAAAAGTTTAACCCTGACAATAACGTTGATTGATCTGTGAAAAGCTGTCGATACTTGACATGTGCATCCATTGATGAGCAGACGTCTCAGACGAGATCATTATTTTTGACCTTGTGACTTTAACCTTGCTACATGTTGCATTCCCCCAATTCTGCCAACTGTCATACACCTGTCATACCTAACTCATTCACATGGGATATTAGTTCCAAACTTTCATTAAATCCCTTGACATCAGTGTTAAACAAACACATCTTTGTAGTCTTTGAAGGAAAAGGAGGTACCTTAAAGAGCCATCAAGGATGTAAGTGTTTCAAATAAAACATTTTTTTGGGAAAATATACTTATAACGTCAATCGCCAGAGAAATCTTTTATCTACAACATGACATGTGATAAATAATTTTCATATCATGACAATGTAATGAAATCTAGTTTCAAAGAGAAGTATCCCTTCAAATAGCGCGCGCTAAGGGTATCTGACGTCATATAAACAGAATCCCATTTATTGCATAAAACGTACTACACAAACAGCAAGCACTTCCAAAGGGTGAAGGCTCGTCTCTAGTGCAAGTCGCCATAACAACCCATATGTGCTACATGTGCTGTACGTGTTTCTCTTGCAAGTTACCCTTGTCACACAAAATGTGACGATTGCTTTATAAACAATGTTTCTTAATGTCCTGAGAATATACACATTATTGCCTGTTTAATGTACTTTTTATTCAGATAAGACCAGCAAATTATGACAAATCTTACTCTCATTAATTATAAAATTCAAGCAAAATACCTAGTTGGGTAAAAAAATATTCTTATTTCTGTAGCAAATACAAAATTAAAGAAAATGGTAAATAAACAACCGCCAAAAATTATAATTTTTTTTCATTGATTATAAACTTTGTTATTCTTTCGTGTCTTTGTATACAGTGTGTGACTTAGTCCATGATGCTTTGCGGTTGAAAATAATAGACTGGATCTATATTTACACTGGAAAACACCTTTACTAATTACTGCAATTTCTCGGCTTATTTTGGGTCGAAAAAAAATATGAAAAATTAAGTGTATATATTTCACGGAGATAGAATTTTGGCAATTTTCCTATATGTTCATCAACATCCTTGAAGTGTTGAATTTTTGGTGGCAAAACAATGTGTGTATGTTTTTTATACCCCAAACTATGAAGTGGCCGGGGTTCAAAGTGCTCAGGCTGTCGTTCTGTCTGTTGATGATGATGTGTTGGGGATTTAACAAGTGATTTTCAGCTTAGTTGATTACTCACTCAGCTGCCAAAAATAAACGCTGGCCAGCAGTTTATTTGAGAATTGAAAAAAAAGAAATGGTAGGAAAGGGTATGTTTGGATGCCACCATTGAAATGGGTGTATTTGGTATATATATCAACTATGGAGAATTGCCAAGTTTCTAAAAGGTACTCGCTAAAATTTGTTGAAGGTCAAGGTCACAGGGAGGTCATGACTTAAGCATGCTTTTGTGAATATGCCTTATTTTTTTTAACTATTAACATTACATGATTGTTATTACACAATTAAAAGTGATCATTGATTGTGTGGCCTTGAAGTTTAAAGGTCAATGTCACGAGTTAGGGTCAAGGTCACCAGTTTAAGCATGCATATGCCTTATTTTAAGTATGAACACTTTCAACCATTACATGGTTGTTATACACAATGAAAAATGATCATTGATTGAGTGACCTTGAAAGGTCAAAGGTCAAAGTCACAAGATATGTTAAGGCCATGTTAACACTTTTATCATATTTTGAATCAAAAATATTTTTTAAGAAATCATTAATAATTTGTTAATTATAATAATTGTTGTATATGCAATTTCTTGAATTCAATGCTCACGTTTGTCTCGTGTCATGACAAAATAAGAATGGCTGTGCTGTTGGAACTGTCTGCAATCAGACATGGCAGTGCTTCAATGCTAACATCTTGTCACTTGGAAACAATTCTGAGTATGATATTGAGTGTATCACTGTTGGTGTATTGTGTTGCAGAACGCATTGCCAGTGAAGCTCTTCTCCATTGACCGAGTATTCCGCAACGAGAACTTGGACGCTACACACTTGGCAGAGTTCCACCAGATAGAAGGGGTGGTGGCCGACCGGGGGCTGACACTCGGGGACCTCAAGGGCATCATATACGCATTCTTCCAGAAACTTGGTCAGTCAATTAAGTGTTGTACAGTTACATTGATCGATTTCATTATCTTACAGTGTTATATCTTGTAACTTCGTTTTGTAATTTTGACACCTGTGGGTTCTCCTTGCAGGAATAAAGAAACTGAGATTCAAGCCAGCATACAACCCATACACAGAACCAAGTATGGAAATCTTCAGCTATCACGAAGGTTAGACTCCTCTCTTCAAGTCGACCTTGTTCCGAGAAATAAGATTTGCAAAATAATGCATCTACCGGGATATAGGCGCATGTTCCGAACCAGTTTTGTGCAGCCGAAGCCCAGTCAAATAGCTGACCAATCATATCATAGTTTCTTAACGGTCGCCGTTTTGAAAGCAGTCGTAACAGAAGAAAGGATAGCTGTTTGGAGTTATCTGCCCCTAGCTTCTCGCAACGAAAGCTTTTGTTGGATGTCTTCTGATTGGTTAACTGAATTGCGTTTGAATATGGGAGTCTACGGGTTGTTTTCAGACGGTTTTGCGAGGAAACCTCCGAACGATATGAGTACGTATCCCGGTTGTGTCACTATTTTGCAAATTTTTATTCCTCGGAAAACCGTCGATTATAATCAGACTGAGTGTTTTACATGAACAATTGATAGCATTACAAGACGTTACATACCAATTTATGAAAACCATCTGCTAAGACCATTTCTGAGGTGAAATTGGAGGTTACTGTGCTCGTGTTTGAGATATGAATTCCTGATCTAGGTGGGTTCGGCTGCGTCCGTCCGTACGAAATGGAATATTTCTCAAGTACTATTTGCTGGATTCTTTTAATATTTTACAAATGGGTTCATCATAGGGAGAGTAATGTTCCTACAGAGTTTTGTGACCTTGGCCTTCATTTCAAGTTCACAACAAGACTTTGTCATTTTACCCTTGTCAGCGGGATATTTTAAGAACCATTCACTGGATTCTCTTCATATCTTACACCTAGCTTCTCCTAGGGAAGACAAAAGGTTGAATAGATTTTGCTCTTCTTGACATTATTATCAATTTTGAAGTATTAACCCTTACGTTGCGTATTTCCGTATTTTACCTCTTTTAGCCCCCGTGGTGAAATATTCTGACCCTCTAGCTCACAGCCAAATTTCGGCTAAAGCACTAAATGGCACCCCAGACGGCGAACCCGGTACCGTTTTTAGAAAATATATCATGTCTACATCGCGAAAACCGACTATATACAGTGTTATATACAATTCCAGCTCGTGACACCCGTACACAAATGATTCGTTGATATGCCCAACTTTTTTTTAGGTCATCTGGCCAGGAAAGGCCCGATGGGCTTATGGCATGGCATCGTGTCCGTCATCCGTCCATCCGTCTGTAAACTTTTCGCATTTTCGTCTTCTTCTCCAGAACCACTTGGTCTAGGGAGCTGAAATCTATTTTCATCTTCTCTTCCAGTTCCATAAAGTCTAGAGAGCTGAAAAGTTGTGTGCAGACTCCTTGGCTAATGGGGTTTCTAAACTGTAGATTTCTTGACCCCGTGACCCCACATGGAGTCACAGGGTCACAACCTTAAAAATCTATTTTCATCTTCTTCTCCAGTTCCATAAGATCTAGAGAATGGGGTCACAGGGGTAACAACCCCCAAAAACTATTTTTCTCTTCTCATCCAGTGCTAAAAGGTCTAGAGAGCTGAAAGGTTGTGTGCAGGCTCCTTGGTCAGTGGGGATTCTAGATTGTAGATTTGGTGACCCTGTGATCCCAAATAAGGTGTCAGGGGTCACAACCCTAAAAACCTATTTTCAACTTCTTCTCTAGTTGGGGGCGGGATAGCGCAGTGGTTAGCGCATTCGGCTTCGGATCAAGAGGTCCGGGGTTCGAATCCCGCCACGGCAACTTTGTCTGCAGTAGAGAACTGTTCTACACGCAGTAAGGTTTGGGTGCAATGCTACACTGAAATTTAAGGGTAGTACCACCCATGGTTCGCTAGTTCCAGCCGCTGCTCGCAGGTTTCACCGCAGTGCATAGCCACATGGCATTGCGGGCTTTCTCCCTGCCATAATACTAGCAGCTGCGATATAAGTGAAATACTCTTGAAAGCGGCGTTAAACCCCAACTCACCTCACCTCACCTCTTCTCTAGTAAGAAAAGCTCTAGAACCGCCAGGGTTGGGGCCCACTTAGGGTGGTCCAAATGTTTATATTTTAGTAATTTATTATTTTTACGGTTATTTTATTAAAAATATTAAATTCTAACTGTCATAATTCAAAAAATAGGATTTTTATGCTATATGTACCCCAAGGAGGATCCTCTTCAAAGAATCTGCAACCTCTGCAGGTTGGTTCGAATTTATTATAACAATACAAATCCTGATGAACTACAGAGCCCGTGGCTCTTTTTTTTCTTTTACTTTCAAAAGATTTAACATGATTATATTTGGGATAACACTACTTTCAATCGCACAAATTCTTGTACTTTTTCGGGCAGAGTCCCATGCAGGATTCGAACCCACGATCTCAGAGTAAGGCAACTATCGCCAGCATTGACTGTACCAACAGTTTACCACACTACCATTTAGCCTCGACAAAAATCAAGGTCCAACAATCGATAGTTAAGCTAATTTCACATTCAATACCCCTCTGATAGACATTAATTGATGCAGCTCCCTAGGCTGATTGTATTAGAAATACTTGCCGTTTAGATAGTGAACAAATATAAGACAGCATCTGCCACCAGGACGGTAGAAAGATGAGGGAAGGTAAGGACACATATATCAAATTTACCTTTGTTCACTTCAACTCTTTGATGTTATAATGTTTAGGTCTGAAGAAGTGGGTGGAAATTGGCAACTCTGGAGTGTTCCGGCCGGAGATGCTGTTGCCGATGGGTCTTCCACCAGATGTAGCCGTCATAGCCTGGGGCCTGTCACTGGAGAGGTGAGATTACAGTCAAGTGTTGTAAGAGATTTCTCCAATCCATGCCAGGAGGCCGCATGGAATATTCCTTGCTCATCACTTTCAGCGCATCAAGCCTCGAGGCTTCATGGCATTTGTCATAGCATCCTGTGTCCATCGGTCAGTAAACGTTTACTTTTTATCTCATCTGGCCTTATATCCCCGATAAGCTTATGGAATCACATGGTTCTCCGAGAAGTATTCTTAGCTGAATGGAGCTCTCTCCAGCGGTCAGCCTGTCCATGCGTCCATGTGTCTGTCTGTCCGTCTTTCACTTTTTTGTTTCGCTCATAGCTCTGACATTATTATTCAAATGTTAAAAAACTTTAAACGTAAAAAAAATCTCTTGTATACCTGTAAATCAATCCAAATGAGTAGCTACCATCATTAAGAAAGTTTTCATTTCTTATTCGGAGATATGTGTTGGAACCTTGGTTTGACAAGTTAGAAATGTCATTTTCTTGTACTTGTTTCAAAACAAGATTGTTTTCTTTCAGACCAACGATGATAAAATATGGAATAAACAACATTCGTGACCTGATCGGGCCGCGTGTGAACCTGCAGATGGTGTATGACAACCCGGTGTGTCGACTAGACAAGGCTCAGTCCGCTGCCGCCTCCTAGCGTCCAGATCAGCAGCTTCATCAACAAACTTGTGAATGACTATGTCTTCTTAAAATATTTATTGCTTGAGTATTTGATGACTTCACTTGTGTCTGTACAATTCTGAAATGTCAAGCACTTACAAGGACCAAATAACTCCTAAGCTTTGTGCCCCCTTTTAGATTGTAAAAGTAAGTGGTATGTTGGGTTCTAAGCAGTGTTGGCAGTGATCCTGTATGTAGAGAGGGTGTGCTCGGCTTCCTTTCACAAAGCGCTAAGGTGATTGTAAGTCACTAAGGTTACCTTAGTGCAATGTTAAGTATGGGACTTAAGGTTAACCTTATTAAAGATTGCTTTGTGAATGGAGGCCCAGGTGCTTGAGTGTTGGCCCTGATAATAGAGGATCTGATACAGGATCAATAACATCTGTCAACATTTCAGATTCATTATTTACATACAAAAAAGACATTGTTTTGAAGATGAATGTAATTTGTGACAAGACAAGAGTAATAATGTGTATTTTGAATTACTTATTTGCTAAAATGTGTAACATACTGTCATCATGACATTACAGATTATGAATGTTCAAAATGTTCCTTCATTCATAATATGAACATAACCTATTGATATAAAATGAAAAATAAACAATCATGTGAATGTATCGTGCCCTACTGTTGCCTCTTTATCCTTTTGCTTTATACCCTAACAGGAAACCGAGAACTAGGGTTTTGCAAGAAACTCCTCTCATAGTTTTTGATCAAACAATTTGAAGCTTTACAGATCAAGAGGTCCGGGGCTCAAATCCCGCAGAGGCCATAGCAACTTGGTCTGCAGTAGAGAACTGTTCTACACACAGTAAGGTTTGGGTGCAATGCTACACTGATTTTCAGTGAAGCAAATGTTTGCTAGTTCCAGCCGCTGCTCGCAGGTTTCACTCCAATACATAGCCACATGGTGTTGTAGGATTTCTCCCTGCAATAATACTAGCAGCCGTGATATAATTATATAATACTCTTGAAAAACGGTGTTAAACCTGAACTTACCTCACCCGAAGCTTTACACATGCTTTGACTATGCACCTGTAATATGCTTGTGCTTTTTGGGGTGAATCGCATAACTCTTTGACTTTGAGCGCTTAGCTTTCCCATTTCATTCTGACAGTGCCTGTGTTCTGAAATCAACTCCATACCAAGTTTTTGATTAAGTGTTCTGAAACTTTACGCATGCTTTGGAAATACATTGTTGATACACATGTTGTTAATTCAGGCTAATTTGATGAATATTTTGTACTTAGAGTTGGATACCCTTGGATAACAGTCATTGCTGCACACTGAAGCTTAAATTTTGTGGGGAGTGAGGTGATATGTACATATATCTTTGATCCACTCGGTACCTGGCATTCTCTTCCCACAGAGGTTACTCCCTTCAGATTTCCGATCCTACCCTCTGTTGTTTTACGTTTTACGTTTCCAAGAAACATCACACGTCAACATTAACTGTGAGACGCAAGCATGTACAACTCTATAACATTAGCAGTCAATCAACACGCCAACCTTCCACTCAGTTATCAGTTTTTTCAATGTCAATAAGACCTGCATTGTTGTACACTTGTTTTGTACTCAATGTACTGATAATGTATACTACCTCTGTTCTACATCGCTTGAAATAGAGGACTCTAGCAAAATTCCCTAGCGGGGGAAATTGGAACTTCATACTGTATCCCTGCTTTTCAACCAATGAAAACTCATCTTTTAGTCGCCATGTCGACCGAGTGACTTCAAAGACCTAGCCATTTTACTCTGAGGTGTCTGGCTCATTAGCATATGTCCTTCGAATACGTCTGATGTAAATAACACAATTGAACTATTTGGGATATTTGTCTCTGATTTGGTACTCGTTATTTAAAAGCATGTTTATGATAACATAGTTTTCAGAAAATCAAATAGCATATTTCTCGTAAAACACATTAAACGAGAAAACGTTTATCTTATGTTATTATCAAATGTCACTTTTACAACAGCGTCTAAACTAAATCATCTCGACACTCCCTTTCTGGCCTCGTATTCAAGCAATAAAGAACAGGTTAGGATCCGAAATCTTAAGGGAGTAACCTCTGTGAGAAGAGAATGGGTTACATAGAGATCTAAATAGTCTAGCGACTACTCACCATTGATTAATAATGGGTCGACAGCAACCCATATCACTGCTAACAGCATTATTTGGTGCGTATCTGTAACCCAAGAACAAATATCATGGAAAGATTTTGTACAGCTTCTATACATGATGTTAAAATTCTTGCCCAATCTGATGCACCAAGTGCTAGGTTTTGAAACTCGGTCACTTTCAGCTCATGGGATATCATGATATTTCATGCGATTTTATATTTATATTTTTGTCAATTTGATGGGCTACGCTCATGCAGCTCGGCGACATGATCAACTCAATGGCAACTGCTCTGTAACGTAACATTTTAGATGGGAATGGCTCTCCAACGTTGTAGCTCATCAAGCGTTAACACCACCCAACAAGCAGCATTTCCTGTATTCCATTCCTTATTACCGGTATATGTGAAATTATGTCCTCATTTTGTTCATGAACTCTAAATCAATGTGTGATTTCAGTCAGTTTAAATCTTTATATATATATACTAACGTTTCATAAAAAAAAAATTAAATGAGTTTTGAAGATGTCAATCTTTAAGACTCCCAAGTGTAATGTAATATGGAAATTAATTCCTCCAATGGCCTCACATTGGTTTTCATTCAATTTAGAATGACGAACACACTGTAGCTCAGTTGATATTGTGTCCGCTCATCACCTGGAAGACTGGGGAAGGTTGCCTGTCCGGGCCTAAATCCGGTCACTACAGCATGGCACAGATCATCTCCATCTGGATTCAAACCCGATTACCTTGGAACTTCAAACCTGGCCATGAGTTCACCGAGGACTCTCACTTTCAACTCAACAAATCGTAATTTTGCACTTACAATATCCTAAATAAGAACCCAAAATGCATTAGGAGATATAGAAGAGAGATATATCAACATGTTCGCAGGACTTGGCAGCACAGGTAGGGCGTCTGAGCTGTCAAAATGTAATAGCCAGGCGAGACCTGTTCAAGCCTCCTGCATACTTTAATTATGTTTAGCTAAAACAAGAAAAGAAATATATTGTTTCAATTAAAAGTTTATTAACAACCTACGCAACTTTTTCTGCAGTAGATAACTGTTCTACACACAGAAAGGTTTGGGTGCAATTCTACACTGAATTTCAGCGTAACACCACCCATGGTTCGCTAGTTCCAGCCGATGCACCCAGGTTTCACTGCAATGTATACATGGTGTTTCTGGTTTTCTCCCTGCCATTATACTAGCAGCCATGTTATCACCCCCTGGAACCCTGTACTGCAGGGCTCCAGTGATAGTGATTTTGTACAGCGAGAGATGCACTGATAGTGATCGGAGATTACCGAGGTTAGTGTATCGGTTGATGAAACTATCTTAAATTTATCGACACATACAAATCATTCCTCCCATGAAAGCATAGTGCATGCATGTGGAGGCATCAGTGTATCCCTTTTTTTTTATGTAAGTTAAAAATTGAGAAAGTTCTCGGCAAGTTACTTTGGTAATATAGACATTATGCAAATAATAATTGATTTTGTAAAAAACAATGGAAAATTAAGTCGTAATTGTTGAAGTTCAATGATCAATTTGGGAAAAGTTTTTAGTTGTTTACTTCAATACTTTTAGAGAATTTGTGAAAAATAGTTGATGAAGGGATCCTGATCGTCTGACTGTACATGTTCTGTACATGCCTTCAGTGATCGTGGTTTTTGGTTACTGTGATCAGAATTAGGGTTACAACTGTATGCATCAAGGGCTTCAAAATAATTAAAATAACTGGCACTGAACTCCTGATTATGAGCTTCGTTAGCAAAGGAAGCGAAAAAGAAGTTTATTCCATTGAAAAGAACAAGCATGAAGCACAATCTGTAGCCACACATCACAAACATGTAACATGAAAGTGCATTTGAGAAGTCACACCATTTGTTCTAAAACCATCCTAGTGCTGTCACCATTTTGCCATCCTGTTAACCAATTTACTACTATTAGATATCAACACAGCTTCTATTTTAGATTCTAATAACAAAGTATTGCTCACTGACGTTTGTGTGGCATAATATTCAAATCCAAGCTGCTTAGTATACTGTCAAACACTTACCAACAAAACAACAAAATGCTTGAAACTGAACTAAAGAATTGCCTATATATTAATGAAATAATTCCCACATTAGTGTCCAAAACGATCGACAACAATTTATTGACAAAATCAATATTATAAATTGTGTTTTACCCAATTCAGATGCAATTATCAAACCTTTATTATGCGCTAAAGTGTAGCAAATTTTTGTTAAGTGTGGTAATAATAATGCGATGTTTATTCAGAGGCATGTTGAGAAGAAAGGTACACTTATTATGATTTTGACAACATAAATATTTAAACTTCAATAATTAACTCTACAGAAGAACTTCACCTTATTGAACAATTACAGTATCAATTCGGCATAAAAGAAGTGTTGACAAAATGACAATACAATTATGGTACCTATATCAATGTAAACAAATTTAAAACATGAAACAATTGAATTATGGCAAAATAATAAACATTACATCATGATTCAATGCTATATATGTGTATCATGCAGTCAGAAAAACAGAACAAAGCCGGCAGTCCAAAGACACAAACATACCACAAGTCATGCCATGGCCACAAAAGTTTGGGCCATCGTCATTGTCATTAGTGGATTCAACGCAATCGCTCTGATGATTTAATAGCGCCAACTCATCGACACCTAGGATGGCAGGTTCCACACTGTCTATGTTGACCGACGGTGTCGGGTCCTCTCCAACTCATCGACACCTAGACGGCGGTGTCTATAGGATGGCAGGTTCCACACTGTCTATGTTGACCGCCGGTGTCTAGGATGGCAGGTTCCACACTGTCTATGTTGACGGCGGTGTCGGGTCCTCAGGGCCATCAACTCGTAGAGGTCCATGTTTTAGTCGGTTTACATGGATACGGTTCCTGACCAGGAGTCTATCTGACTTTTTCCTCACTTTAACATGTATTTCAGATAATTTCTCTACGATATAGTAGGGCCCCGCCCATGGACAGATCACATTATTGACAACCTGAGTCGCAACTGTACTGGCTTTGATGTCACTGAGGGGAATAAGCTCTACATATTTGATGAGGTAATCAATGAAAACTAGCACATATTGATTGCCACTTGTCTTGCACTTTGGTAAAGGTCCACGAATGTCTGTACAAACACGCTGAAAAGGATCTGTGGCTACTGGCATTGGTGTGAGTTTGGCTTTAGTAACTTTTCTTGGGCGTTTACGTTGACAACACACAGTGCAGAACTTAACCCAGTTTATTTTGTCATTGTACATTGTTGGCCAAGAGAAAGATTTGATAGTCTTGTATATGGTCCTGTTGATCCCAGTATGACCTCCTGTAAGAGGATGATCATGAGTTGATTTCAAGACTGTATTTGTCAAACTCACTGGAACTGCGATTTGAACAGTTGTTCTGTTCTGTTCTGTTCAGATGTCCGTTGCCCTTACGTGTTGGCACATGATATAGCGCATCCTATTGAAGGAAATACTCTGAACTAGCCATGACTATCTTCTGACGTGTCTGTCATCTTCTGGTAAAACTCCACTAGACAGATAGGTAATAGAACTGAAGTACTTGTCTTGTCACTGTGCAGTTTTGAGAGCCTTCTGGTTGTCAAAGTTACGTTTAATTGGTTCTTTCAGAGATTTTGATTTTGAAGTGGTTGGTTCTTTAGGCACAATGTCCTGACTACTGCACTTCACATCAAAGTATGGTAGTACTTCTCAGTTAGAAACTAACTCTCCATCCATGCAGTCACCTGCACATAGTTTCTCAATAGGCTACATTGTGTTCTCAAGGTACCTATTAACTTCCTCTCCCCTCCGTTCAAATCTCCAACGAGCGGGGACGTATCACTAGAGTCGACTAGTTTGGCCGGTTATTGGAACCGCTACTGGAATTATTTCCCGACAAGCAGTGCTTGGCCAAATGATTAAATCCACCACATTGGTAACACTTTAATCCCTGGGGTTTGTTTTGCTTTGGTTTTCTAGTGTATCTGTAACACTGTCTGGCTTCATGTCCAGTTTTACTGCACACCTGGCAGACTAGTGTTTATGGAGGGTGGCTTATCAAGGGACACAAATTTTAATTGTTCTTTCAAAGAGGACACTTCTGATGTCAAGGCATCTATGGCATATTTCTCAGGGAATGAATGTGCGTGACTGGACTGTGCCAACACCTGGCTGTCATGTACTAAACGTGCATGTTGAATTGCATCTGTGAATGTTGCAGGTCTCTTTTGAATTACTGGACCACGCAAGATAGGTGCCAAACCTCTGATAAAAATAGAGAGTTTATCATGATCAGTTTTAGTCAAACCTGAGCATTTCTGTTGAATGTCTGTTATGTAAGATTCAAGTGATTCACCATCAAGCATCCCACAATAATTGTTCAAGAAGCCATGTACTCTGACCACGGACAAAGTGTTCATTGAAATGGTAAAAAGTCTGTATTTACTTTGTTTAATATGATCAGGCAAATCTAGAAACCATTGTAGCGCAGCATCTTCCAAACATAACAACATAACCGATCCGTATAGATCATCTCGATATCTCTGAATATCGCCCATGCCTCAAATTTACGTAACCAAGTAGAGCCATCTTCGTGTGGGAAGTTGGCAACCAACGGAAATGTTCAAGCTTTATTTGACTCATATTTGGATCGTTTAGGATCTCCACCATGTGTTGAATATAGCTTTATTCTTCATTATGTGATACAACACGTGTGCGCCATAGACGCCATCTTGGAACTCAACAGTTTTCAACTCAAAATTTTTTCACAGAACGCGATATTCATAGCAGCCCCTTAAAATACAGTTATTTGTTCCCACTAATTTTGCCAATATTATATCAAATCAAACATTCTTTTAAATCTTAATGGTTCAGCATAAATCATAGCACTACATGCTTAATTATTTCTTAACGCCTAATAACTTTTTATAAAAGTTTAAATGTAATTTTTTAATAGTATCACCTTTGCGGCTGGACAATTGATCAAGCTTGCTTAAATGAAAAAAGAACAAACACAAACACTCACTTCACTCTCCCTAAATGTGCTCAGATGTCAAAAATGATATATATCTATTAGTATCGCCATCCATGGGTTAATGTACATTACTGGTGCTGTTCTTCTGAAGAAAATAAAATATGATACAGCATCCATGACTGATATAATTTGTCAGCAGTACAATTGCTAAAGGAAATATCTTTTTCTATTCTATATCTAACAGACATTTCTTTTAATATCTATTAAAATGTGGTTTACATTTCTGAAATTTACATTTGTAAATGAAAAAGTTTGCAGACAGCAGAATAAAGTAAAAAATTGTGTCTGTGACACTTTTTTTCTTTTACACCAAACAATATTAATTCAAGGCTGAGAGTCATACTACAAACATGTGAACATTTCTTTAACCAAGAGCTGAAGTCCTTCCAAAATAACTGAATAAACATACAATCCCACAACAAATGTGTAATTGTTTCATTTTGAATTTGACAAAATGTACACAAATCATTTTCTGAATATTTCAGTTTAAACAAGTAAGTATTGGTTGTAAGAATTCTATGTATGGTTCTGTATTGGAACCAACGTAATTTAACTTCTTGTGTTGCCCGGGTCATTTTAAAATAAATGCTGTTCCAGTTCAAATTACTACTGAATAAGTAACTCGTTTAAAAACAATGGTATTCAGTTTAGTTTAGTATCCTCTATCAGACAGTAAACAAAGTGGGAGAACACTCACCAAAGAAAGACAAAGACATTTTTGTTAATTTTTGTTATGATTTTGATAATGAAGCACACGTGATCGATGTTGTCCCAATGCTTGATAACTCGCGCTAAGGCGGGGTTTACACTACGTCCGTTTTTTGGATGCGATGCGTTAAAAATAATCGCATCAGAACGCAACACGTTATTTTCAATGAGTTGTCATACACTACGTCCGTTTTTTTCATGCGTTGCGAAGAAAATAGAACCTAGCTGTTCCATTTTATTCGCATCGCAATCAAAATCGCATTGGAATTTCTTATATGACGTCATATTTTCATTATCTAAAAGGGGTATTCAAACCAAGTGTAGGCAAAGAAGTCATAAACAATTAAGCCAAAAGATATCTGTACATCAATACATACGAACATACATTCAGACTTGTATACATACATACATACATACACATACATACATACATACATACATACACACACACATACACACATACATACATACATACAAACATACATACATACATACATACATACACACATACATACATACATACATACATACATACAAACATACATACACACACACACACACACACTCACATACATACATACATACATACATACATACATACACACATACACACACACACACACACACACATACATACATACATACATACATAGGCCTACATACTTACATACATGTGTGCATATATGCATCGACACGTACATACATCCATTTGTACATACATATACATGTACATACATTATAACATAATTTTATGGGCCTAAAACAATCGCACTTATGATATTGGTTTTGTGAACGATTTGAACGATTTCTATGCACGGTTTGACTGTCACGATTTTTCGGAATCAATTGACAATTTATTGTCAAACATGGAAGACTCGCAAGAAGAAACTGTGATAGGGGAAGATGAAGTATTGCTTAATTTTCTGTGTGTCAAGACAAGGAAAGCACCAGGACCAGACGGCATACATGGCATCATCCTGAAACACTGCGCGTGAGAGCTCTGCAAAGTATTCACCATGTTATTATCCCCCGCCACGAAGTGGAAGGGGGATATAGGTTTGGGCTCCGTCCGTCCGTCCGTGTTTCCGTCCGTCCGTCCGTCCGTGCGTCCGAGATAAAGGGGACAGCTTTTCTCAGAAACCGTTTAAGATAGGGTTACCAAATTTGATGAGCTGCTGGAGGGCATGAATACCTTGATGGAGTTCGAAAATGAGAAGCGTGCAATTATTTTTTCCGGAGTTATTGCCCTTGTTCCGTATTTTTGGACTTTGTTCATGGTATCTCTAAAGGGGACAGCTTTTCTCAGAAACCATTTAAGAAAGGGTTACCAAATTTGATGTGTTGCTTGAAGGCATGAATTCCTTGATGGAGTTCGAAAATGAGAAGCGTGCAATTATTTTTTCCGGAGTTATTGCCCTTGTTCCGTATTTTTGGACTTTGTTCATGGTATCTCCAAAGGGGACAGCTTTTCTCAGAAACCATTTAAGAAAGGGTTACCAAATTTGATGTGTTGCTTGAAGGCATGAATACCTTGATGGTGTTCGAAAATGAGAAGCGTGCAATTATTTTTTCCGGAGTTATTGCCCTTGTTCCGTATTCTTGGACTTTGTTCATGGTATCTCCAAAGGGGACAGCTTTTCTCAGAAACCGTTTAAGATAGGGTTACCAAATTTGATGTGTTGCTTTAAGGCATGAATACCTTGATGGAGTTCGAAAATGAGAAGCGTGCAATTATTTTTTCCGGAGTTATGGCCCTTGTTCCGTATTTTTGGACTTTGTTCATGGTATCTCCAAAGGGGACAGCTTTTCTCAGAAACCGTTTAAGATAGGGTTACCAAATTTGATGTGTTGCTTGAAGGCATGAATACCTTGATGGAGTTCGAAAATGAGAAGCGTGCAATTGTTTGTTTTGGAGTTATTGCCCTTGTTCCGTATTTTTGGACTTTGTTCATGGTATCTCCAAAGGGGACAGCTTTTCTCAGAAACCATTTAAGATAGGGTTGCCAAATTTAATGTGTTGCTTGAAGGCATGAATACCTTGATGGAGTTCGAAAATGAGAAGTGTGCAAATATTTGTTTTGGAGTTATTGCCCTTGTTCCGTATTTTTGGACTTCTTTCATGGTATCTCCAAAGGGGACAGCTTTTCTCAGAAACCGTTTAAGATAGGAGAACCAAAATTGGTGTGTTGCTTGAGGGCTAACATACCTTGATGGAATGAAAATGAGTAATGCACAATTATTTCGAATTATTGCCCTTTTTCCAATTTCTTGGCTCTGGCGGGGGATGTTGATGACTATGTCTTCTTGTTCAATCTATCTTTGCGTTCTCACGTTGTGCCGCTATTATGGAAAGTGTCAGAAATTATTCCTGTACCTAAACGGAAAAATCCAACAGAAATGAACGATTACAGACCCATTGCACTGACGTCAGTGATCATGAAGTGTTTTGAAAAAATTGTTCTCCAGCGTCTATTGAACCAAGTTCAAGGTCAACTCGATGCTCTGCAATTCGCCTACAGAGCAAGACGGGGAGTTGAAGATGCCACATCATGTCTTCTACACAGAATTCTGGAACACCTCGAGACTCCTACTGCATATGCACGAATTCTATTTTTGGACTTCTCGTCAGCATTTAATACCATGCAACCTCATATTCTAATTAGAAAGCTTGTGGCATTAAAAGTTGATTCAAACCTCATCAAATGGACATCATCATTTCTCTTGGAAAGATCACAATATGTTAGAATAAAAAACACGGTTTCAAGAACACTCACTATAAATACCGGCGCTCCACAAGGATGTGTATTATCGCCAGTACTGTTTATTCTGTATACGAATGATGCACTAGTGTCAACGATAGCTGTTCTTTATTTAAATTTGCGGATGATTCAGCATTGACTTCCTGTCTATTCAAAGATGAAACAGCTTGTAAACACGAGCGAGATATCAAGACTCGTGAAGTGGTGTGAAGATAACTATCTCCAGATATAAAGAAGACAAAAGAACTTGTAATTGACTTCCGAAGAAATAAATCGACCACTACACCTGTTGTCATTAACGGGGAAACGGTAGAAGTTGTCTCCAACTACAAATACTTGGGTACAATAATTGATGATAAATTAACCTTCTCACCACATGTGGACTATGTATATAAGAAGTGCCAAACGCGACTCCACTTTCTACGGAAACTTAGGTCTTTTAACATTGACTCTCACCTGTTGTCTTTATTTTATTCAAGTAGCATTGAATCCGTTCTCGGTTTTAACATTCAGTCGCGGTGTGGAAATTTGTCTTTGCAGGAAAAAGGAAGACTGAGAAAAGTGATCAACATTGCAGGAAACATTCAGGGAGACAATTTGATACTTAAGAATCAATATATTCTCATAGTCTCATGCGTCTGGGAAAAAAGATAATATCAGACAGCGATCACTACCTGCATGGTTGTTACGAACTCCTTCCATCCGACGCTACCGAGTTCCGAGTGTAAAATTAAGACGCACCAAAATGTCATTTATTCCATCCAGCATTACTCATTTAAATATCTAAATTATACTCCTCCAGCCTGTCATATCCATGTGCCATGTGATTATTGTTAATTTGTCATTATTGTATATTTTAGCCTTTTTATATCCTGTTATATATTTTTGTATTTCAAATGTGCTCAATTCATGACAATTCAAATTCCCTTCCAAGGACAATAAAGATTTATCTTATCTTATCTTATATTTATCTTATTCGCATTAAAATCGCATGCAAAGCGTCAACGCAATGCGATTTATTATATACCCATGTAAACTTAAGATAGTAATACATGGGTGCAATACGGTTTCCGTCGTCGATTTCCGTATTGCACGGTGAATTCCGTATTGCACGGCTGACGGTTCTACTTTCTCTAAACTTCGGCACTTCTCGGAATTTTCCGTAATTTTCAATGTTTTCTCACAACCTGGTTCCCTGGCCTCGTTCCGCGTGCGCTACAGTGCGCGGAACGAGGCCAGGGAACCAGGTTGTGTTTTCTCAATTCAATCTCCGAAATTTATGTTTTATTGACACTGCTAGTAATGTTTCAGTTGATTAAAATATCAATTTGGATTTAGACCTAATATTAACAGCACAAAACGGGAAAATGTTACTCAAATTATCATTACCAAGGCAGAAAAGCGCTTTGCCGAAAGCTTCGCTAGCGATGCTGCGTCATTGTGACGTCACAACGGTTTACTATTGTGACGTCATAACCACATGGTTACGTCATTCGAAAGAAGCACGGCGGACGGAAGCCTGAATGTTGTTTATTATTGTTAGTTCTTTGTAATTAAATGATAGTAAAGCAAATTGATGGATTTATTATGTTAACACACTGAAAAAAGTTTCACTTAAAGCTCTTTTGGGCTAACAAATGAGAAAATAAAGATGTTATTAAGATTTCAAATCATGAGTCGTGCTGGTCAAGCAACCGTCCGTGTATCATTACGCAGCACGTCGTCCCAGTAAATTTACGCAACTTTATTTGTTTACCAATTTGCTAATAAAAAGGGGTATATAATAAATATAGAACATCATACTTGTGCATTTGGATCGTTTGTATTGAACTCGAAGCTGTCATGGAAGCGGAGGAACAACTCGTTCTTCGAACTCGTTGTTCCTCCGCTTCCATGACATCTTCTCGTTCAATACAAACGATCCAAATGCACAAGTATGATGTTCTATATATTTATTCGGACGTAGTGTAAACCCCGCCTTAGCGCTCGTGTTCAGCAAAGAGAGCGGTCGCTTTACTACTCTTATTGAACATGGACGAGAAGTTGTGAAGGGAAGTGCTCTGAGTTATGTCCCTTCCCCATGGCTTCCTTAGAAACACAAACGATGTTTTAGTAAACTCGTGTCTGAAAACTGCTTTAAACCCGTTTTCATGGAACTTTAGCATTAATACTTATTCCAGTTATTATGTCAGTTTTTCATCTCTGAATAGAAACGACATAACAGATCTTGCTGAACTGGCGGCTGGTCCAGTTTACTTTCTTGTACTGTTGTGAACATTTAATAATTACTTTCAGTTAATAAAAGCTGACATCTAGGCCTATAATATTATTATGTGAGTAAAGGAAACAGACGTCTGACCAGCCAAACCATGCCCCCAGGAACTTTGATTATGCTGATATGAACATGAATACAGTACAGTTACGAATATCCTGAGTGAGTGATCCTATATTATCGTGGCAAAATCAATTAACAAAAAAATAATAATAGAGTGTAATAATATACTCCTCATTAGAATGAATTCGGAAATTTGATTTGTGGCAGCTACACACACTGCAAAAAGTATTCGGACGGTGACGTCATTTCCATACTGTACTGGCTGGCGACCAATTATCGCCGCATACAAATTATCGCCAACACATAGCTGCAGCGCTTGCGCAGACAACTTTATACTATGGTTCCCTATCATTTCACACATTAAGATATCACCAAACTGATAACCAACAAAAGTTCAATTCAACTTAAGTATTTAGCTACGTAGCTATGTGTTGGCGATAATTGGCGAGAGAATTAGGCCTACACACAATTGATATAACGAGTTAAAGATAACCTGCCATTCCCCGTCACGAGTTGGTTATCGTTTATATTACCCATATGACAAATTAAAGTAAAAACGCGAATATTAAAAGCCAATTTCTCTAAAAGGACCCGAGAAGGAGATGAATCTCCATATCCATACGCGTGTGACGTGGATTCACTTCTTACGTACCTATCCTTGTTTACTCCGCACGATTAAAATGTCCCCTGCGAAAATGTCTTTCACAATAAAATAAAGATGTGCCTTTAGTTGAAAGTTTTGTATTCCTGCCAATTACTATCAATCCATGATAATACATATAAGTTATTGCAACATCCATATCAAGTGGTGTGCGAAGCTCAAAAACAAGTCGGCTCAAACCGAAAAGCCCTGTGACGTTACAATCGACACTGTGACGTCATAACCGCTCGCGCCTATGACGTCATTACATTCGAACGATCGCCGTCGCTCTTGAAGCTTTCCTTGGTTATACAGTCAAGCAGTAATCGCTAGTTTCTTTAAATTTCGGACAATTTAACTGCTTCCTCCGACATTTGATGCATCGGCACATGTACGAAAACGCTAATTTCAACTGCGGGAAACAAATAAAACATGTTAAAGTGCAGAAGACAGTCTCTAAAGTAACTAGTCGGGAAAAGTAAGAAAGATGAATGAAGTAGTTCCGGCAATCAATGAAATTCTTATTTTTCTGTAACAGCCAATCAAAAGCCAGAAAAAGGTGTAACTCCCGTGTGACTTACAGAAAATATACTACCCTGTGTCCTTCTTCCCATATGGGTAATATTATACAATTATAGACTGGTGATGAGGTCAATACCTGTTTTTATGGACCCGAGAAAACAATATTGACCAAGGACGAAGTCCGCGGTCAATATTGTTTTCTCGGGTCCATAAAAACAGGTATTGACCGAAACACCAGTCCATAATTGTTTTATTATGTATTTAATAAGCAACGAACGGAAAACAATGAAATACAGTCTAACATGTAAATAGGCTCGAACAGCTTGGGCTACGGTCAAATGACGTCATGATGACAATAGCATGACGTCATGCAACAATCGTTTGACGTCATGCAACAATCGTTTGACGTCACTCAAGTCAATATGGCTTTTGGTCGGACTCGGGCTGGAGTCAATATGCTTTTCTGTCGACGGTCACGTGATCGCCTCTCGACCAATCCGATCGCTTAAAAAACACGCTCACATAATAATATCTCTTATTTATACCCCCAGCCTTACAGCGTAAGCGGGGGTAAATAGCGTTCATTCTGTCTGTCCGTCCATCTGTCCGTCATTCACAAAACTTTGTGCAGAGCATATTTCTCAAACTAAACATGCTAGCTTCACCTAACTTGCTACACATGTTAGCCATGATCTCTAGTTGTGCCTTTTGAGGGTTAGAATGATTTTTTAAATTTCCTTTTGGCGGTTTCCATGGAAACATGACCAGAGCAGTGACTCTGTGAGGTAGTCATTTTGTGTGGAACTCTCCCAAACTATACATTCTAGCTACACCAAACTTCATACACATGTCAACCATGGTGCCTATATGTGCCTTTTGAGGGTTAGACCTATTTCTGAATTTTATTTTTGGCGGTTTCCATGCAAACATGACATAACAGTTATCTTTGGAACTGTACATTCCATATTCATTCATCTTTACACACAGGTTAGTAATTCCCATAAAGGTGCCTTTCCTATTTTCAATCATGACAAACTATATTTGGAAGCCGGGGTATGTGAGCTCTGCTTTAGGTACTTTAGCAGATATCAATAAAACAAAACTAATTCTATTTCGGATGATTTTACATTGGTCATTTATTTATAAAAATATATTAATCAATAAAATTTCAAATACCCAGACAATAGGGACGCTTTTGTTGAAATGCATCGCATAGACAATTTTAGGTGTGTAAATTTCCCCTACAGCACTGGATTCGTGAGGCCTAGTTGAAGATGGGGACCTATCTTACCCCAGACTTCGTTGAGAGACGGATTACTCGTCTGACCTCCATCCCCGAAGGCTGGAACGCTGCTAGGAACCACACGCTGTATCAGCTGGACCTCAAGATGTGTCAGATCAAAGCCCTCGTCTACAGCTTTCAGTGGGGAAAAGAAAGGTTATGTCGTTGAACATATGATACATTTTCAAGATTTATAAAAGTATTTTTTTTTTTTTTTTTTTTTTTTGATATGTGACCAAATGCTACTTGTCAACACACTGGCTGCCTGGCTAGCTTAGTAACGGCAATAAAAGTACAATTCCTTCAGGGTAATAATGTAATGCCATTGAGCAGTGCTTATAAATTTATATTATTTTATATATTTATTATTACGTAGTGTAATCAACAGGGATAGAATAATTAGTGTGAACGTGTCTGACTAGTTAAAGTTAGTATTTATGTTGCAGTCAGAAGCCTTCCAAGATGGCGTCGCTGCTGGAGTCTCCATCACGCATACTTCGTGTCGACCTCAGTTTGAATGAGTTGGTCACACTCGACCATAATGGACTCATCCCGTTTAGGAACTTGCGAGAACTTGACGCCTCACTCAACCAACTTTCCAAGTCAGTTTGACACCTGACACTACTAAGAGAAACAGAACTATTTTTGTGAAGAATTATAATGGTTAACCACAGGGGCTTGTATTGTTGAAAACTAGCGGCTAGAAAACAAGTCAAGTCTACGATCCAGGCTCTTAAACTTTAAAAATGTAAAGGGATGTAACGAGGTCAACACCTCATTTGAAATTCTATTTCAGAATGTTGTCATCATATTATCCTTTAATGTTATATATCATGTCAAAACCAATACATTTTTCTTTCAAATAAGCCATCAATCATAAATAGGTAGGGTATCACAGTACTCAGTTTGCTTTGGTTTTTGTTAAGTAAATGATGTATATATTCATTTTCCGTTTCTACACATTTGTCACATGATTCAAATAGATGTGATTTTCCTAAATTAGCTTTCAGGGTATTGAAGTCCTGAGGCATCTATATAGTCTGAATCTTGCCCATAATGCACTTCGACACATCGATGGACTCGCCAACAACACAACGCTTGTAGAGCTGAATCTTAGTTCCAATAAAATCCGTGACATTTCCTTCTTGCCCAGTCTCATCAACCTGCGCATGTTGAATCTGAGCAGCAACGATGTAAGTAAAGTTTACAACTGTCATTGAGCTGTGATTATTTAGTGTGTGATTGTCAAATGATTGTCAATTGATTATCTATTTCTGAACTGATACTGACATTCATAGTGAGCCCAATGTTGACAGCACTAAGACTTTGTGTTTCTGTACAGCTGGACAGAATCGTGTACCGCTGCACTAAGACTTTGTGTTTCTGTACAGCTGGACAGAATCGTGTTCCGCTGCACTAAGACTTTGTGTTTCTGTACAGCTGGACAGAATCGTGTTCCGCTGCACTAAGACTTTGTGTTTCTGTACAGCTGGACAGAATCGTGTACCACTGCACTAAGACTTTGTGTTTCTGTACAGCTGGACAGAATCGTGTACCACTGCACTAAGACTTTGTGTTTCTGTACAGCTGGACAGAATCGTGTTCCGCTGCACTAAGACTTTGTGTTTCGGTACAGCTGGACAGAATCGTGTACCACTGCACTAAGACTTTGTGTTTCTGTACAGCTGGACAGAATCGTGTTCCGCTGCACTAAGACTTTGTGTTTCTGTACAGCTGGACAGAATCGTGTACCGCTGCACTAAGACTTTGTGTTTCTGTACAGCTGGACAGAATCGTGTACCACTGCACTTAGACTTTGTGTTTCTGTACAGCTGGACAGAATCGTGATTCGCTGCACTAAGACTTTGTGTTTCTGTACAGCTGGACAGAATCGTGTTCCGCTGCACTAAGACTTTGTGTTTCAGTACAGCTGGACAGAATTGTGTACCACTGCACTAAGACTTTGTGTTTCTGTACAGCTGGACAGAATCGTGATTCGCTGCACTAAGACTTTGTGTTTCTGTACAGCTGGACAGAATCGTGTTCCGCTGCACTAAGACTTTGTGTTTCTGTACAGCTGGACAGAATCGTGTACCACTGCACTAAGACTTTGTGTTTCTGTACAGCTGGACAGCCTGGACGGAGTGTCTTCACTGCCGAAACTGGAGGAGCTTGTTGTCCACAGGAACAATCTGGTGAGATGCTTGGTGACTGACTGTATGCTACATACTGTCAGGAGTAAGTAAGAATCCTGCGTTCTATTCAAGACTGGTAACGCACGGAGACAGCATGGAAAGGCAGTTTTAGCTGTCAATCACATTGGTTCGTTATGAAGTTTTGCACTGCATGTGCATGGAAGAATCCATTTCATGAGGGTTTAAAGCTACTTGTACCATATCCGATGAATGAGCACCGAAATTTGCAAAATAATTGATTTTGGTGTCCCGTAATAGAAATTTATAGTCACATCTGCATGTTCCGGACATCATACATGGATTAAGATGGAGAATGCATTCGGAGCAGTGGATTCTTTAAAAATAATCAAATAATCAACCCGCCCTTCTTAATGAATCCCAAATCATCATTGTTCATTACATTTAAAACTTTCCCCACTTGGCAGGGATGTAGCAGATTAATTTAGCATCTAATTATTGTCCCCCGCCGCCGCGAAGCGAGACTTTGACCAGTTTTGAAAATGCTGTTAGCGCGATATCTAATGAACCGCTCAATCTAGAATCTTCAAACTTGGTACCAGTCTTCATCTGGGGAATACACAGACCTGAAATTTTTTTGGTGACCTTGACCTCATTTTCAAGGTCAGGGCGAGACTTTGACCAGTTTTGAAAATGTTGTTAGCGTGATATCTAATGAACCGCTCAACCTAGAATCTTCAAACTTGGTACCAATCTTCATCTGGGAAATAAGCAGACCTGAAAAGTTTTTGGTGACCTTAACCTCATTTTCAAGGTCACGGCGAGACTTTAACCAGTTTTGAAAATGTTGTTAGCGCGATATCTAATGAACCGCTCAATCTAGAATCTTCAAACTTGGTACCAGTCTTCATCTGGGGAATAGGAAAACCTGAAAAGTTTGTGGTGACCTTGACCTCATTTTCAAGGTCACGGCGAGACTTGGACCAGTTTTGAAAATGTTGTTAGCGCGATATTTAATGAACCGCTCAATCTAGAATCTTCAAACTTGGTACCAGTCTTCATCTGGGGAATACACAGACCTGAAAAGTTTTTGGTGACCTTGACCTCATTTTCAAGGTCACGGCGAGACTTTGACCAGTTTTGAAAATGTTGTTAGCGCGATATCTAATGAACCGCTCAACCTAGAATCTTCAAACTTGGCACCAATCTTCATCTGGGGAATACGCAGACCTGAAAAGTTTTCGGTGACCATGACCTCATTTTCAAGGTCAGGGTGAGACTTTGACCAGTTTTGAAAATGTTGTTAGCGCGATATCTAATGAACCGCTCAACCTAGAATCTTCAAACTTGGTACCAGTCTTCATCTGGGGAATACACAGACCTGGAAAGTTTTCGGTGACCATGACCTCATTTTCAAGGTCACGGCGAGACTTTGACCGGTTTTGAAAATGTTGTTAGCGCGATATCTCATGAACCGCTCAATCTAGAATCTTCAAACTTGGTACCAGTCTTCATCTGGGGAATACGCAGACCTGAAAAGTTTTTGGTGACCTTGACCTCATTTTCAAGGTCAGGGCGAGACTTTGACCGGTTTTGAAAATGTTGTTAGTGCGATTCCTCATGAACTGCTAGAACTATTGGTTTTAAATTTAGAATCAGTCTTCATTTGGGGAATATCCAGATACCAGTCGATTTGGTTGACCTTGAAATTATTTTCAAGGTCACTACAAGACTGATTGTCAAATGTTGTAACAGATATCTCATGAACTGCTGTACCTAGAGTCTTCAAATTTGGTACCTGTCTTCATTTGGGGAATACGCAGACACCAGTCGATTTGGGTGACCTTGACCCCGTTTTCAAGGTCACTACAAGACTTTGACCATTTTAAAATGTTTGCCCGATATAACAATAATTGAATCAAACATGTAAATGTCACTACTCTGTACAGGCTGTGTGTCCATTCTTTTAGCTCATTTCTTAATTGCAGCGGGGGACATGGTCACGTTTGTGACAATTATTTGTTTTATATAATTCTAGTTCATCAAAAAAAATTTTCCACTTATAATATTTTACTTTCTAGAGGCACATCATTTCAATAACTAGCTGTCTGCGACTGAAGATGTTGAATGCATCAGAGAACAAGATCGTGGGTCTGGATGAAGTGACAGCAGTGCTGAGTAAACTGAGACAACTGCACGTCCTCTCCCTACATGTATGTACTCACTGTCACATAGACGGTCCTCTCTGTTAGGACGCGTCCTCTCCCTACATGTATGTACTCACTGTCACATAGGTGGTCCTCTCTCTCTGTCAGGACCGTCCTCTCAATACATGTATGTACTCACTGTCACATAGATGGTCCTCTCTGTCAGGACGCGTCCTCTCCCTACATGTATGTACTCACTGTCACATAGACGGTCCTCTCTGTCATGACGCGTCCTCTCCCTACATGTATGTACTCACTGTCACATAGACGGTCCTCTCTGTTAGGACGTGTCCTCTCCCTACATGTATGTACTCACTGTCACATAGGTGGTCCTCTCTCTCTTTCAGGACCGTCCTCTCCCTACATGTATGTACTCACTGTCACATAGATGGTCCTCTCTGTCAGGACGCGTCCTCTCCCTACATGTATGTACTCACTGTCACATAGACGGTCCTCTCTGTCATGACGCGTCCTCTCCCTACATGTATGTACTCACTGTCACATAGATGGTCCTCTCTGTCAGGACGCGTCCTCTCCCTACATGTATGTACTCACTGTCACATAGATGGTCCTCTCTGTCATGACGTGTCCTCTCCCTACATGTATGTACTCACTGTCACATAGATGGTCCTCTCTGTCAGGACGCGTCCTCTCCCTACATGTATGTACTCACTGTACCATAGATGGTCCTCTCTGTCAGGACCGTCCTCTCCCTACATGTATGTACTCACTGTCACATAGTTGGTCCTCTCTCTCTGTCAGGACGCATCCTCTCCCTACATGTATGTCCCCACTGTCACATAGATGGTCCTCTCTATCAGGACGCGTCCTCTCCCTACATGTATGTACTCACTGTCACATAGATGGTCCTCTGTCAGGACGCGTCCTCTCCCTACATGTATGTACTCACTGTCACATAGATGGTCCTCTCTGTCAGGACGCGTCCTCTCCCTACATGTATGTCCCCACTGTCACATAGATGGTCCTCTCTGTCATGACGTGTCCTCTCCCTACATGTATGTCCCCACTGTCACATAGATGGTCCTCTCTATCAGGACGTTTCCTCTCCCTAGATGTATGTACTCACTGTCACATAGATGGTCCTCTCTCTCTGTCAGGACCGTCCTCTCCCTACATGTATGTACTCACTGTCACATAGATGGTCCTCTCTGTCAGGACTCGTCCTCTCCCTACATGTATGTACTCACTGTCACATAGATGGTCCTCTGTCAGGAAGCGTCCTCTCCCTACATGTATGTACTCACTGTCACATAGACGGTCCTCTCTGTTAGGACGCGTCCTCTCCCTACATGTATGTACTCACTGTCACATAGATGGTCCTCTCTCTCTGTCAGGACCGTCCTCTCCCTACATGTATGTACTCACTGTCACATAGATGGTCCTCTCTGTCAGGACGCGTCCTCTCCCTACATGTATGTACTCACTGTCACATAGACGGTCCTCTCTGTCATGACGCGTCCTCTCCCTACATGTATGTACTCACTGTCACATAGACGGTCCTCTCTGTTAGGACGTGTCCTCTCCCTACATGTATGTACTCACTGTCACATAGGTGGTCCTCTCTCTCTGTCAGGACCGTCCTCTCCCTACATGTATGTACTCACTGTCACATAGATGGTCCTCTCTGTCAGGACGCGTCCTCTCCCTACATGTATGTACTCACTGTCACATAGACGGTCCTCTCTGTCATGACACGTCCTCTCCCTACATGTATGTACTCACTGTCACATAGATGGTCCTCTCTGTCAGGACGCGTCCTCTCCCTACATGTATGTACTCACTGTCACATAGATGGTCCTCTCTGTCATGACGCGTCCTCTCCCTACATGTATGTACTCACTGTCACATAGATGGTCCTCTCTGTCAGGACGCGTCCTCTCCCTACATGTATGTACTCACTGTCACATAGATGGTCCTCCCTGTCAGGACCGTCCTCTCCCTACATGTATGTACTCACTGTCACATAGATGGTCCTCTCTCTCTGTCAGGACGCATCCTCTCCCTACATGTATGTCCCCACTGTCACATAGATGGTCCTCTCTATCAGGACGCGTCCTCTCCCTACATGTATGTACTCACTGTCACATAGATGGTCCTCTGTCAGGACGCGTCCTCTCCCTACATGTATGTACTCACTGTCACATAGATGGTCCTCTCTGTCAGGACGCGTCCTCTCCCTACATGTATGTCCCCACTGTCACATAGATGGTCCTCTCTGTCATGACGTGTCCTCTCCCTACATGTATGTCCCCACTGTCACATAGATGGTCCTCTCTATCAGGACGTGTCCTCTCCCTAGATGTATGTACTCACTGTCACATAGATGGTCCTCTCTCTCTGTCAGGACCGTCCTCTCCCTACATGTATGTACTCACTGTCACATAGATGGTCCTCTCTGTCAGGACTCGTCCTCTCCCTACATGTATGTACTCACTGTCACATAGATGGTTCTCTCTCTCTGTCAGGACGCGTCCTCTCCCTAGATGTATGTACTCACTGTCACATAGATGGTTTTCTCTATCAGGACGCGTCCTCTCCCTAGATGTATGTACTCACTGTCACATAGATGGTCCTCTCTATCAGGACGCGTCCTCTCCCTACATGTATGTACTCACTGTAACATAGATGGTCCTCTCTGTCAGGACCGTCCTCTCCCTACATGTATGTACTCACTGTCACATAGATGGTCCTCTGTCAGGACGCGTCCTCTCCCTACATGTATGTACTCACTGTCACATAGATGGTCCTCTCTGTCAGGACGCGTCCTCTCCCTACATGTATGTACTCACTGTCACATAGATGGTCCTCTCTCTCTGTCAGGACGCGTCCTCTCCCTACATGTATGTCCCCACTGTCAAATAGATGGTCCTCTCTATCAGGACGTGTCCTCTCCCTAGATGTATGTACTCACTGTCACATAGATGGTTCTCTCTCTCTGTCAGGACTCGTCCTCTCCCTACATGTATGTACTCACTGTCACATAGATGGTTCTCTCTATCAGGACGCGTCCTCTCCCTAGATGTATGTACTCACTGTCACATAGATGGTCCTCTCTGTCAGGACCGTCCTCTCCCTACATGTATGTACTCACTGTCACATAGATGGTCCTCTGTCAGGACGCGTCCTCTCCCTACATGTATGTACTCACTGTAACATAGATGGTCCTCTCTGTCAGGACCGTCCTCTCCCTACATGTATGTACTCACTGTCACATAGATGGTCCTCTGTCAGGACGCGTCCTCTCCCTACATGTATGTACTCACTGTCACATAGATGGTCCTCTCTGTCAGGACGCGTCCTCTCCCTACATGTATGTACTCACTGTCACATAGATGGTCCTCTCTCTCTGTCAGGACGCGTCCTCTCCCTACATGTATGTCCCCACTGTCAAATAGGTGGTCCTCTCTGTCAGGACGCATCATCTCCCTACATGTATATACTCACTGCCACATAGATGGTCCTCTGTCAGGACGCGTCCTCTCCCTACATGTATGTACTCACTGTAACATAGATGGTCCTCTCTGTCAGGACCGTCCTCTCCCTACATGTATGTACTCACTGTAACATAGATGGTCCTCTCTGTCAGGACTGTCCTCTCCCTACATGTATGTACTCACTGTCACATAGATGGTCCTCTGTCAGGACGCGTCCTCTCCCTACATGTATGTACTCACTGTCACATAGATGGTCCTCTCTGTCAGGACGCGTCCTCTCCCTACATGTATGTACTCACTGTCACATAGATGGTCCTCTCTCTCTGTCAGGACGCGTCCTCTCCCTACATGTATGTCCCCACTGTCAAATAGGTGGTCCTCTCTGTCAGGACGCATCATCTCCCTACATGTATATACTCACTGTCGAATAGGTGGTCCTCTCTGTCAGGACCGTCCTCTCTTTACATGTATGTACTCACTGTCACATAGATGGTCCTCTCTGTCAGGACGCGTCATCTAAAGCATTTTCGATTGAGTGACCAAATAAACACGATCGGCTATCAATGATATGTCTTTTAAATAGGTCTGCATTTAGATCACTACAACAGATTCGTAGGCGAGAGTGGACAATCTGACATTTTCGTGATCCATAGTTAAGATCAAAGAATACTGTCCTAGTTTTATTCGTGGCTAACATCTTTTTGAATCTGGATAAAGTATCAATGTATTGGATCTCAGGACTAAGTGCATTCCATAACTTTATTGTATCGCTAGAAGTGTTTGAACACTTGTTGACTCCCGTTGTGAAAGTAAAATTGAAGAATATTTCATTTACAATGAAAATAAAAAGGATGGGTTTTTAACGGACAGTCACATAAAGAAGAAAATCTATATACACAAAGTCATTGTCTGACATTGTCTTTTGCTATTGATTACATAGTTTAATCATCATGTTGAAATGATGTCAAGACTGCTGATGTGATTAAATGCTCACTTAACATGTGGTTGTAGAGCAATAGGAAAGGATCATTTTGTTTCATCTCTGCTGACTTGAAGATTTTTCACAAATTATACTATAGAAAGAACAGGAAGATTTTCTGGATAAAAACTTACTCCCTTCATGTTTGTATTGCAAATCCTCATTGTATATCATTCATGCACTTTTAGCTCATCTGGCCTGAAAGGCCCGATGGGCTTATGGAATGGCATGGTGTCTGGCGTCTGTATGTCCGTCCGTCCATCTGTCCGTCCGTCTTTTCGCATTTTCGTCTTCTTCTCCAGAACCACTTGGTCTAGGGAGCTGAGATTTTGTGTACAGACTCCTTTTCCAATGGGGATTCTAAATTGTAAAATTGAAGGTCTAGAGAGCTGAAAAGTTGTTAACAGACTCCTTGGCCAATGTGGATTCTAAATTGTAGATTTCGTGACCCCCTGACCCCCAAATGTGGGTCACAGGAGTCATGACCTGAAAACCTATTTTCATCTTCTTCTCCAGTTCCAAAAAGGTCTAGAGAGCTGAAAGGTTGTGTGCAGACTCCTTGGCCAATTGGGATTCTAAATTGTAGATTTCGTGATCCTGCAACCCCAAATATATATTAAAGGTGACAGAGGTCATGACCTGAAAAGCTATTTTCATCTTGAGATTTTATGTGCTCTTCCAAGGGAGGTAATTTAAGGGAAACAACAGTGATGAATTAAATCTTCAAGTGTGTCTTTATTTGTAGGGGATTTTATCTCCAACCTCAAAGATAGGTTAGAGGGGTAAGGACCTTAAGATCTTTTGTATCTTCCCCATTTAAAGTGCTTCCTGTTTGTTCTACCTCTCACCTAGAAGTTGACATTTTGAATTAGTTAATGTATAAAGCCTGATGAGCTACAAAGTCGGTGGCTCTATTTTTAATCTCCCTGATTGAGTTTCCTCATCTCTGTTTTCTTTGCTATAATGTATCCCATTCTGTTATTTCTAGTGAGTATTTACTCCGAAATGTGTAGTTCCACATTAAAGAAGTTGTTATCCAGAAAATGATTCTGTTCTTATATATGCCACTTCTATATGCCCTTCAAAGACTTGAATACTAGAGTATGGGATTAAAATGATCTACAAACAACTGTGTGAACGGTATATGTATATGTACATATGTATATGTATATGTATATGTATATATATATATGTATATGTATATGTTTTATATGTATATGTATCTGTATGTGTGTGTGTTTGAACATTCTACTGAACCTGTTGTGTGTGTTGTTCAGGGTAACCCTGTAGAGCGCGAGCCGCACTACCAGAGCCAGATTCTACAGTGTACAGACATCATGACTCTGGACAACGTGTCTGTCAGACCTCTCGCTAAACCTGCCGTAAGTTGAAGTACATCAGTCTAGTTTAGAGGCTTGATTTGAGTCAATGTAATTCAGTCTTGTTACTGTTTTATGAGAGTGATTAACATAGATGATTATGAATGAAGAAACTTTGATAAAAGTGACTGCTGATGTTTGCCTCATGGTTTGCCTTAAGAGTTATACAAATTTAAAATCATATCTCCAGGACATAATTTTTATTTGAGTGTTTTTAAAAGTTTCTTAATTTACTTGAAATCTTGTTATAAATTGTAGATTAATAACCATCTCACCAATACATCTGGAAAGTTTTAACATTTATATTTCAACAATAAATGATGTAGCTTTCTATCATATAAAAGCTAATTAGCTACGAAGCCAGTGGGTCTGTTACTGGATACAATGTTACTATCACCCATCACGAGGCAGAAGGAGGATAAAGGTTGTGTTCCGTCCCTAAAGATAAAGGGACAGCTTTTCAGGATAACCATATTTGGTGTGGAGCTTTAGGGTATCAATACCATCATGGAGTTTGAAAGTTTTTTTTATTCCGTAGAGGGTAATGTCCGAGTAACTCTCCATTCCTTAAAAATAATGGAGCCGAGGCCCATTATTTTTAAGGAATGGAGAGTTACGAGGATATTACCCTACTTAAATTACACTCAAAGTATTGCTCTTTCATCAAAATTGCTTTAGAAAGTTAAAGAAATTAAATTTCTACTTAAAAAATATGATGTGATGTGTAACTCTCAATTACTGAAAAATAATGGAGTGAAAGAACAATAGGATGACGTTACAAGTGTAATTTAAATTTTAATAACATGTGTCCTGCTTGAGAAAAGAATTGAGGATAGAGATAGATTCCTGATTAATGGCTGATTACGGCAAGTCTACATTCTGTGGGTGCTGACAACTTCTTTATCAGTAGACATATGAACAGTGACAATGTGGATTTGTTTATTTCAGTTTTTTTCATCTCCAATAGATATAGAGTGGTTGATTCCTGAGTTAGATAAATCATTTGTTCCATGTTATTTCCTGTCTGTACTCAGGGTAGGACCAGTCCAGTTTACATTCCGAGACTCCCACTACACGAGTCTCCCCCGGCAAGTCTGCGTGCCATTTTTCGGGTACATTGGTGTAGATATGTGTAGTTAGATGTGCACAACTCACTTTTTTCACTTTTCAATGTCTTAATTTACATTAGAGAAGTATGTTTAGTTTCTTTTTATAGATGCTTTGTTTTCGTTGGGAGGTGTGTGCTCTCTAAAATCTTTAAATGACTTTTCCCAAAGAGCCAGTAATGCTAGAAAGCTTAAAATGATTCTTGATGGATTAAGTCTAAGATTTGTAAATTTTAGTGTCTTACCCCCAAAAATAAGGGTGTGTTCAATTTGATGTGTTTAAAAGGATAGATGCAATGACATATGGTCCAAATCGGATTCATTAAAATGGGATGTCAATTTGACAATTGCTCAATTTTAAATTTCTGAAATCGGTCCATAAATTACTTACATAAGGCTTTTTAAAAAACTCCTGATTTAGCCCCGGCGACCAGAATGATAGTCTGCGGGGGTGTGGTCCGTGAAGGGATGACTTCTGTGACGTATCTGGAGGAATCTGATTTTCGGCGATAGCAATAATTCAACGTTTTTCGCAACATTTTGATTGTTTATTTCACAAAGAAATCTTCAATAAACCAACTTAATTTTCCCATATATCAAATGTTTAGATATCCAACTAGGTAATTCCGGAGATGACAATTACACAATTATTACATAAACATGCCTTTTTGGCGATGTAATAATCTCATAAATTCATTTAGCGGCAGTGATAATCATCATTAATTAATTAAAGAGCCTCAGCGGAGTAGCTGTCTCTTATCAAAGTCACGCCTCAGTGAGCATTTTCAAAATGATTCGCCGAACTAATTGCGTTAGTGTTAAAATTGGTGAATTAAAATCGTCTTAATTATCAATTGCAAGTGTATATTGTCTCAATTTTATGCTCAATTGATTCCGATATACAACATACGTAGAGGTAATCATCTGTCATTCCTGAGAAAAATGGATTTCATCAGATCTTTAACCCTTACAGGCTTATGATAATTATATATTTTTGGACATGATCATAAAATGTCTGTAGCACCAGTAATAAAAGATATACAACTCTTCACTCTCTCCCTGTAGCCCTAACTCTTTGCCCTCAATGACCGACCGACCTTGGGTCCTAATGACTTGTGTTTTCACCTTAACAGCTGCATCCTCAAACAGTTTAAATGAGAGAGAACAGATGGTATCGGGAGTCAGATGTGGCTGACTGTGGGTCTGGGAGGCTTTGACTGGGGTAGTGACTAGGATGGTTGAAGACCGACCGAAGCATTATACTGGCAGACTTGATAGTTCCACAGCCCAGTTTGTTTCCAGTTATGAGAAACAATGAATGAGGAGTATGAGATAACGGTCCCTCATACTGTGATAAGCATTAGGAGTTAGAGACAACGGTCCCTCATACTGTGATAAGCATGAGGAGTAGGAGACAACGGTCCCTTATACTGTGATAAGAATGAGGAGTTGGAGACAACGGTCCCTCATACTGTGATAAGCATGAGGAGTTAGAGAAAACGGTCCCTCATACTGTGATAAGCATTAGGATTAGGAGACAACGGTCCCTTATACTGTGATAAGAATGAGGAGTTGGAGACAACGGTCCCTCATACTGTGATAAGCATGAGGAGTTAGAGAAAACGGTCCCTCATACTGTGATAAGCATTAGGATTAGGAGACAACGGTCCCTTATACTGTGATAAGAATGAGGAGTTGGAGACAACGGTCCCTCATACTGTGATAAGCATGAGGAGTTGGAGACAACGGTCCCTCATACTGTGATAAGCATGAGGAGTTAGAGACAACGGTCCCTCATACTGTGATAAGCATGAGGAGTTGGAGACAACGGTCCCTCATACTGTGATAAGCATGAGGAGTTAGAGACAACGGTCCCTCATACTGTGATAAGCATGAGGAGTTGGAGACAACGGTCCCTCATACTGTGATAAGCATGAGGAGTTAGAGACAACGGTCCCTCATACTGTGATAAGCATGAGGAGTTGGAGACAACGGTCCCTTATACTGTGATAAGCATGAGGAGTTAGAGACAACGGTCCCTCATACTGTGATCAGCATGAGGAGTTGGAGACAATGGTCCCTCATACTGTGATCAGCATGAGGAGTTAGAGACAACGGTCCCTCATACTGTGATAAGCATGAGGAGTTGGAGACAACGGTCCCTCATACTGTGATAAGCATGAGGAGTTAGAGACAACGGTCCCTCATACTGTGATAAGCATGAGAAGTTGGAGACAACAGTCCCTCATACTGTGATAAGCATGAGGAGTTAGAGACAACGGTCCCTCATACTGTGATAAGCATGAGGAGTTGGAGACAACGGTCCCTTATACTGTGATAAGCATGAGGAGTTAGAGACAACGGTCCCTCATACTGTGATCAGCATGAGGAGTTGGAGACAATGGTCCCTCATACTGTGATCAGCATGAGGAGTTAGAGACAATGGTCCCTCATACTGTGATAAGCATGAGGAGTTGGAGACAACGGTCCCTCATACTGTGATAAGCATGAGGAGTTAGAGACAACGGTCCCTCATACTGTGATAAGCATGAGAAGTTGGAGACAACGGTCCCTCATACTGTGATAAGCATGAGGAGTTAGAGACAACGGTCCCTCATACTGTGATAAGCATGAGGAGTTGGAGACAACGGTCCCTCATACTGTGATAAGCATGAGGAGTTAGAGACAACGGTCCCTCATACTGTGATAAGCATGAGGAGTTGGAGACAACGGTCCCTCATACTGTGATAAGCATGAGAAGTTGGAGACAACGGTCCCTCATACTGTGATAAGCATGAGGAGTTGGAGACAACGGTCCCTCATACTGTGATAAGCATGAGGAGTTGGAGACAACGGTCCCTCATACTGTGATAAGCATGAGGAGTTAGAGACAACGGTCCCTCATACTGTGATAAGCATGAGAAGTTGGAGACAACGGTCCCTCATACTGTGATAAGCATGAGGAGTTGGAGACAACGGTCCCTCATACTGTGATAAGCATGAGGAGTTGGAGACAACGGTCCCTCATACTGTGATAAGCATGAGGAGTTAGAGACAACGGTCCCTCATACTGTGATAAGCATGAGAAGTTGGAGACAACGGTCCCTCATACTGTGATAAGCATGAGGAGTTAGAGACAACGGTCCCTCATACTGTGATAAGCATGAGGAGTTAGAGACAACGGTCCCTCATACTGTGATAAGCATGAGAAGTTGGAGACAATGGTCCCTCATACTGTGATAAGCATGAGGAGTTAGAGACAACGGTCCCTCATACTGTGATCAGCATGAGGAGTTGGAGACAATGGTCCCTCATACTGTGATAAGCATGAGGAGTTAGAGACAACGGTCCCTCATACTGTGATCAGCATGAGGAGTTGGAGACAATGGTCCCTCATACTGTGATCAGCATGAGAAGTTGGAGACAACGGTCCCTCATACTGTGATCAGCATGAGGAGTTAGAGACAACGGTCCCTCATACTGTGATAAGCATGAGGAGTTGGAGACAACGGTCCCTCATACTGTGATAAGCATGAGGAGTTGGAGACAACGGTCCCTCATACTGTGATAAGCATGAGGAGTTAGAGACAACGGTCCCTCATACTGTGATAAGCATGAGGAGTTGGAGACAACGGTCCCTCATACTGTGATAAGCATGAGGAGTTGGAGACAATGGTCCCTCATACTGTGATAAGCATGAGGAGTTGGAGACAACGGTCCCTCATACTGTGATCAGCATGAGGAGTTGGAGACAACGGTCCCTCATACTGTGATCAGCATGAGGAGTTGGAGACAATGGTCCCTCATACTGTGATAAGCATGAGGAGTTAGAGACAACGGTCCCTCATACTGTGATCAGCATGAGGAGTTGGAGACAATGGTCCCTCATACTGTGATCAGCATGAGAAGTTGGAGACAATGGTCCCTCATACTGTGATCAGCATGAGGAGTTAGAGACAACGGTCCCTCATACTGTGATAAGCATGAGGAGTTGGAGACAACGGTCCCTCATACTGTGATAAGCATGAGGAGTTGGAGACAACGGTCCCTTATACTGTGATAAGCATGAGGAGTTAGAGACAACGGTCCCTCATACTGTGATAAGCATGAGGAGTTGGAGACAACGGTCCCTCATACTGTGATAAGCATGAGGAGTTGGAGACAATGGTCCCTCATACTGTGATCAGCATGAGGAGTTGGAGACAACGGTCCCTCATACTGTGATCAGCATGAGGAGTTGGAGACAATGGTCCCTCATACTGTGATAAGCATGAGGAGTTAGAGACAACAGTCCCTCATACTGTGATAAGCATGAGGAGTTGGAGACAACGGTCCCTCATACTGTGATCAGCATGAGGAGTTGGAGACAATGGTCCCTCATACTGTGATAAGCATGAGGAGTTGGAGACAATGGTCCCTTATACTGTGATAAGCATGAGGAGTTGGAGACAACGGTCCCTCATACTGTGATCAGCATGAGGAGTTGGAGACAACGGTCCCTCATACTGTGATAAGCATGAGGAGTTGGAGACAACGGTCCCTCATACTGTGATAAGCATGAGGAGTTGGAGACAACGGTCCCTTATACTGTGATAAGCATGGGGAGTTGGAGACAATGGTCCCTCATATTGAATAAGCATGAGGAGTTGGAGACAATGGTCCCTCATACTGTGATAAGCATGAGAAGTTGGAGACAACGGTCCCTCATACTGTGATAAGCATGAGGAGTTGGAGACAACGGTCCCTCATACTGTGATAAGCATGAGGAGTTGGAGACAACGGTCCCTCATACTGTGATAAGCATTAGGAGTAGGAGACAATGGTCCCTCATACTGTGATAAGCATGAGGAGTTGGAGACAACGGTCCCTCATACTGTGATAAGCATGAGGAGTTGGAGACAACGGTCCCTCATACTGTGATAAGCATGAGGAGTTGGAGACAACGGTCCCTCATACTGTGATAAGCATGAGAAGTTGGAGACAACGGTCCCTTATACTGTGATAAGCATGAGGAGTTGGAGACAACGGTCCCTCATACTGTGATCAGCATGAGGAGTTGGAGACAACGGTCCCTCATACTGTGATAAGCATGAGGAGTTGGAGACAACGGTCCCTTATACTGTGATAAGCATGGGGAGTTGGAGAGAATGGTCCCTCATATTGAATAAGCATGAGGAGTTGGAGACAATGGTCCCTTATACTGTGATAAGCATGAGAAGTTGGAGACAACGGTCCCTCATACTGTGATAAGCATGAGGAGTTGGAGACAACGGTCCCTCATACTGTGATAAGCATGAGGAGTTAGAGACAACGGTCCCTCATACTGTGATAAGCATGAGGAGTTGGAGACAACGGTCCCTCATACTGTGATCAGCATGAGGAGTTGGAGACAACGGTCCCTCATACTGTGATCAGCATGAGGAGTTGGAGACAACGGTCCCTTATACTGTGATAAGCATGAGGAGTTGGAGACAACGGTCCCTCATACTGTGATAAGCATGAGGAGTTGGAGACAACGGTCCCTCATACTGTGATAAGCATGAGGAGTTGGAGACAACGGTCCCTCATACTGTGATCAGCATGAGGAGTTGGAGACAACGGTCCCTCATACTGTGATAAGCATGAGGAGTTGGAGACAACGGTCCCTTATACTGTGATAAGCATGGGGAGTTGGAGAGAATGGTCCCTCATATTGAATAAGCATGAGGAGTTGGAGACAATGGTCCCTCATACTGTGATAAGCATGAGAAGTTGGAGACAACGGTCCCTCATACTGTGATAAGCATGAGGAGTTGGAGACAACGGTCCCTTATAGTGTGATAAGCATGAGGAGTTGGAGACAACAGTCCCTCGCGATCATACTGTGATAAGCATTGGAAGGGTTGCTTTGGTGGAGGGAGGGAGGGAGGGTCACAGAGATTATTGAATGGAGTTTGCACATTAATTGTTTTTTGCTTATGTGGGCCAAATATGGGCATTTTTACCAAATTATTAATATATATAATTATATATATGGTTTTCGAACTCGATAAAGAGTATCATCTGGACTACCTCCATGTTAAATTTCATTCACCTAGATGTAATAGTTTCCGAGAAAACTTGTCCCCATTGCAGCATCACAGTTCTTTTGATACTAAATATCCAAAAACTCTAATTGGAGATGGAATTAAAAAGGCAAGGAAACACAACAGTGAGGAAAAAGTAATTGCTTTTGTGTCAACATATTAAACCCCAAAAATCCTAATATCTATCAAAATATCAAATCCAACATTGTGTATCCTTGATCAAGACGTGAAAATGAAATCATTTTGGAGTCAAGAAGAATTATAAACAGGAAAATGCAAAGTAAAAACCTAAAAAGCATTCCAACAAAAGCTAAATCTGTTTCATATGTACAAAATATTCCATTCCAACTGTGAAGAAGTGCAAACGAGCAAAAGAGGCAATTGTTGAACATGCCCTTATCTATGGGAAGAAAATTCTGTGAATTTTAAGGGGAAAGGAAATTTTTTAATTAAACATAATTTTGATTGTGTATCTTAAAACATTTAATATGTTATGATATGCATAGGCTGTAAAGAACAGTATATAGGCAAGGTATGAAACTCCCAAAACTTTAAGCCAGACCACAGGACTGGCTAACTGAAATACTTGCCAGTCCGGGCAAAATCTGCCTGTCCATAATACGAATTGAGTGGACATGAGTATATTCAATTTGAATAGCCATGAAATAATGTCAGAAAAGAAAAAGCAAACACTATTTAGAAAAAACTCCAAAGACAAACTAGCTTGAGATGTAATATCATGATACAAGGCTTGATTATGCAACTGAACTATACCATTAACAAGAAAAAAAGTTTCTGTTAAGAAATCAATAATATGCTTATTTTTCTCTTAGATATATATGTTTGCATATAATTTTCCCAGATAAAAAAGACTGAGTTAGGTATCAAAATAAATAAAAGGTTACCAAAACTGTTACTTCAACACTTTCATGACAATGCTATTTTTATTAATCAATTTCCATATGTAGACGATCTATAATAAACCATGTATAAGTGGCCACTACTTTCAGTCTGAAAAGGTTTTAATTTAGTAAACGTTGGAAAATGTCAATACTATTATATGTTTTATCAATTATTTGTTAATATTGAAATAAGATTATTAAAATTTTGTTTTAAGCAAACTCATTTATATTCTAACATCATCACCAGGAATGAAACAAAGCCGTAGACTACATGTCTGTTATATCAAAACATCCAAGGAATTTTGTATAGACAATTTGAATACTGTGCAAAACTTGTGCAAAAATAACCAAATCTTTTACATAAATTAATATAGTCCCTTAAACAATCAGTTATTGACATCTAGATGTTTTGACTTTCAATTCATAAACATATTCATCACTCCCGCCAAGTGGTCTGGCCTATTGAGGTATAGGGGTGATGGGTTATTTATGCATTTCTCATTGCCTTGTAAAACATTCATATTGCTTAATCTATTAGGTTTATTCCAAGATGAATCATCCAAAATAACATTATTACGCAATAATTGCCCCTAAATCGTCAATAAAGTAAGCAAATGGGAATGGGTATCTTTAGTAAAACTGAAAAATAATAACCTATCATTCCCATGGTAATACTAATATATCGTTCCACTCAAGATGCCATCATTTATTTATGCATGTGAGCACAAACTATTTTATGACAGAATTTTGAAACCAGAGTTAATTGTGCTTATTTACAAAATGTAAATTATTGTTAATCACGATTTTGACTTTCTTGAAACTTATAATCTAAAAATACTTTGTTATAATTTTACTGGTGATGCCAAGAGACAGTTCTAAAAATAGATTTCTTGGAAATATCATAAATCTGTGCTAAATGGAATCCAGTTTGTTCATCTTTCATTATTAACTTTACCATTCTATATGAAGAAATGATTGGGTGAAATTGATATTTATTTTCATCTTGGAGGATGTCTGCAATCAAAATCAGTATCTAAATTCTTAAACATGTCACAAGCTAAGAAATGCTTAGAGTATTTTCTCTTAAAACCCGACCATCGGGCAGAGATATACGAAAAACTGGCCGCCCGACTTGAAAACAACCCATCTCTGACGGTCTGGCAGGCAGGCATTTCGAACGCTGATATAGTACAAACAGAAAATGTATGAGCCCGTGTTAGAGTCCACAAACACCAAATAAAGTGTCCAGAGGTGCGCTGTATTCCTCTCAGTGAACATTTGGATATGTGTGCAAAAGGAAAAGAACTAGGGAAGATCAAAAAAGTTTTAAAAGAAGAATATTACACAAAGAAATACCATTCAAAACTGAATACTATTAAATTCTAACACATAATTTCATGAATGTATATTTTCCTCCACTTTAATGTGACAATATATAGACTATGACGTCATATCCTTCTGTATTGTATCATTCTCCCTGAAGATGAAATGAAACCGGTAGGAGAGAGAAACGTTATGTTTTTAATTTGTTGATAACTTGACGCTGCCATACACCTGGACATGTGACTTGTTGTGCATGTATATAAAGATGTATAGTGACAGTAAACGGTCACAGTGGTGATTTCCCTCCATTCTTGTTTCTAACCACATCTTATCAATTTAGCAAACTGCTCTTTCAGCCTTCTCTTTCTCTGTTTTAGTTTTCTCTGTAGATGCATTAACTTGTAAGCACTGTTCTAGACTGATCTGTACAAAGCCATAGACAGCACAAGTCTTATGTACATCAATACACAAAATACATTATCTTGTACTACATGTATATGTGTTTGAATTCATTTGAATGCATTTTATGTCATTATTTTGTAGTATCTTCTGGTGTTAAATTAAATGCATTATATTTTGTTTTACCACATATCTCATTGATTTCATTTATTTTACTGAAAGTTCAGAGTACATTGTTAGTACAAATCGTGCTGACTATATTACAAAACTTATTTAAAGTAAATTGTTTTTACCCCACTGATAATTATATCCTAGTTGTTATAACCCTATGATCCCTAATGATTTACTAGTGCTTACAAATGTCTGAATGATTTACTGTGCTGTATAACTTATGTTTGCTGACCATTAGCTGTAACTAGATATGCTGACCGACAGGAGGTTATCTTGTAGCTAGATGATTGCCATGCTGACGGACAGGAGGTTATCTTCTAGCTAAGCTGTACCGAGATGATTGCCATGCTGACAGACAGGAGGTTATCTTGTAGTTAAGCTGTAGCTAGATGACTGCCATGCTGACAGACAGGAGGTTATCTTGTAGCTAAGCTGTACCTAGATGATTGCCATGCTGACAGACAGGAGGTTATCTTGTATTTAAGCTGTAACTAGATGATTGCCATGCTGACAGACAGGAGGTTATCTTGTGGTTGGCTGTAGCTAGATGATTGCCATGCTGACAGACAGGAGGTTATCTTGTAGCTAAGCTGTACCTAGATGATTGCCATGCTGACAGACAGAAGGTTATCTTGTAGTTAAGCTGTAGCTAGATGACTGCCATGCTGACAGACAGGAGGTTATCTTGTAGCTAAGCTGTACCTAGATGATTGCCATGCTGACAGACAGGAGGTTATCTTGTATTTAAGCTGTAACTAGATGATTGCCATGCTGACAGACAGGAGGTTATCTTGTGGTTGGCTGTAGCTAGATGATTGCCATGCTGACAGACAGGAGGTTATCTTGTAGCTAAGCTGTACCTAGATGATTGCCATGCTGACAGACAGGAGGTTATCTTGTATTTAAGCTGTACCTAGATGATTGCCATGCTGACAGACAGGAGATTATCTTGTGGTTAAGCTGTAGCTAGATGATTGCCATGCTGACAGACAGGAGGTTATCTTGTAGCTAAGCTGTACCTAGATGATTGCCATGCTGACAGACAGGAGGTTATCTTGTATTTAAGCTGTAGCTAGATGATTGCCATGCTGACAGACAGGAGGTTATCTTGTAGCTAAGCTGTAACTAGATGATTGCCATGCTGACAGACAGGAGGTTATCTTCTAGCTAAGCTGTACCTAGATGATTGCCATGCTGACAGACAGGAGGTTATCTTGTAGCTAAGCTGTACCTAGATGATTGCCATGCTGACAGACAGGAGGTTATCTTCTAGCTAAGCTGTACCTAGATGATTGCCATGCTGACAGACAGGAAGTTATCTTCTAGCTAAGCTTTACCTAAATGATTGCCATGCTGACAGGCAGGAGGTTATCTTGTAGTTAAGCTTTACCTAAATGATTGTCATGCTGACAGACAGGAGGTTATCTTGTAGCTAAGCTGTACCTAGATGATTGTTATGCTGACAGATTGAGAACCGCCGGCATGCAGACAACATTTTGACTTTGAAGGATGCTGCACGGCAAGCGTTCGACGAGCGGATGAGGGGGGCCCGTGCTGCAATGGAGGATAATGTGGAGTTTCTGCAGAGGAGAATCAGGCATGTTCTTTCTTATCCAGAAGTGCTGCACTCAAAAGATTTGATTATAAATGATTAGAAAACTGCTGAGTTGAAGACCCAATGGCCCTAGTTTTAGTGTATGAGTACAACCTTCAACTGTTTGCAGGGAGGTGCAGAGCGAACATCGCGAGTTTGAGTACAAGATGAAGGGAGATCTGGACGTCTGTCTCAGGTATGTATACGCTTAGATTTCTATACCTTTAGAAGCAGCCACTTGCAATAGTAATACATGCATTCTGTCTTTTTGTCAGACCGATTACAGAAAAACTATCCATCAGTTGCTTTTCAAATTTTGCAAAAATCACCTATACCATCAGGAGAGGTGCAGTGCTGACTCAAAAGCAATTTTGTGGATGTTTAATTTTTTATGAATTTTTACATAATACATTATGCAAGTGTATTAATCTGAAGCTATATGAAATCATATCAAATTTAATTTGAGACGATCCATAGGATAAGATAGGTTGATTCTTGAATCACTAATTTTTTTGCTTGTTACTATTGTCACATATTGTATTCCATCAATAACATTGGAGTCAGTAGACCAAGTGTTCTCTCTCTGAAGTTTTAATGGACCATGCAAAAAGGTTTCTTTGAATAAATTTTGACTATTGTATGAATCTGCATTGTTTGAAATCTACATTGAAGTGAGTAGAAGGAAGGAAGTTACTGAGGAGATAGTTGAGTTGACCACTCTTGTGTTGCAGGTACCTAGACACCTTGTCGAGCGTGGAGGCAGGACAGCTGGACCGGCGTGCACTTGACTTTCGGGCAGGGTCTTCACTGGACTCAGACCCACACAGAGTGAGTTCACTGTCTCACTTACCTGTAGTCACTTGTTTTACAATCTGACATGTGGTATATATCTGGATATTGAATCTAAATCCATCCCTTATTCTCATCCATTAACTTTGCTGGATTAATGTCTTACCAAGGTGACTGCTCAGGTAACAGACTCTTTCATGTTACCCTTGTCAGCATCACACCACAAGAAAAGTCCATTAGATTCATGTTCTTTTACACAAAGCTTTTATGATTTCTACAAAGCATTAATTTTTTCAGCAAATATTTATAGTTTCAACATTTACACCACAACATAACATAATTTGACTGGATATTGACTCTGTTGGCATTTCATTTCATATTCACCTGTATTCTTAGATTTAGTTTCCCTTTTATTTGAAGTGGATAATAAAGAGTTAGTGATATGTTTGAGTTTGAGTTTCATGAACACATAACTGCATGATCTCTTGGTCTGCAGTTGTACCACAAGGAACCGCGCACCCCGCCCCGCAACAAGACCGACTACACCAGCGTCAAGGACACAGACGAGGTACTCATTCCTCTTACTGGTATTCATATAGCCATTGTCAATGTAGTTTCATAATCTTCCTACTTTAAAGACTACGACAATTTGAGGAGTCATAGTTAATAATAATAATAATAATATACATTTTAACGCCTAATATCCAGTGCAAGCACTGCTCAATGGCGGTACAATTATTACCCTGAAGGAATTGTACTTTCGGTGCTGCTACTAAGCGCTCCGCGCGACCATATAGGTCCGTACCTCCCATGTTCAGGTACCCATTTAAACAGCTGGGTGGACTGAGTGCAATGTGGATGAAGTGCCTTGCCCAGGGGCACAACACAGTATAAGACCCAGGTCACAAATGTGTGGTGTCTCCACCGGGATTCGAACCCGGGCCGTTGGCGTGAGAGGCAATCATGCTTACCACTACACCACTGTGCTCCACATAGTTTAAGACATCCCATATGGTCTACTATTACTATCATTACAAATGAATTAAAGGGGCAGTAGCACATTTTCTCCCTCAAATAAGTTGATGAAATGTATTTGAAAAAATAATTTCACTTATAGTGAAATACCCTTCTCTCTTTCTCAAGTTTAAAAAAGAATGTACATGGTTGGTAAAGCCATGAGAATCGTTTTTGTGATTCGAAATAATAAATTGTGTTCACATTAAAATGGCCGCAATGTAATTCTTGGTTTATACGCAACGCCGTTATTACCACTACGGATAATTTGTTTTTATAATAAGATGTTTTACCCTCTTAAGTAAATATAAATGACATAAATTTTTAAACTATCATAATAAATGAAAGAAATGATGAGTCCTCCTATATGTTTCTGACTGCAGGTGTTGAAGTGTGCATACAATGAGTTGGCTCGAGACCCCAGCCGACTGGATGATGTGTGACAAGTCCTGAGTCCTACCATCAACCATCAAACTTCCGGTCCCACTGAGCTACTGTCTGTTGAAAGATCACATAAAAAGACTGTTACTGTTTACTTCTTGGCGATCAGTCTCCCAAATCAGCCTTTACTAAGGTTAACCTAACCTCCATTCCTAGCATTCTTTAGACTACCGTACCTTAGTGGCTAAGGTCATCTTAGAGCTCTGAAGGGAGGCCAAGGTGTTTATGCGGAAAACTGTTCATATGGTTTTGCTGCACCTGTGATAATGCCGCATACCAATGAACAGTTGGCCTGATGGAGTCTTCTATGAACTGACAGTGGTGAAGCATGCAGCTGATGTAGTGTGAGCCTACTGAACACTCCAAGATGAGTATTGGTCAACTGTGCAGGTGTTGAATCCATACTCCTAGCTCCTCCTCCCACAGTTAACAGGCCTAACATGAACCATTTAGAGAAATGAGAAATAATAAATTTGCTTGATATGAAAGCTATACAATGCAGGTATTCAGAGACCTATACAAATGATACTAACTTGTGCTACTTGCAACTATTTGGCTGAGGGCTTGAACATCCTTCTGTTAATGATTATTGTCATAATTGTTTCTTATTGTTTATATTCTGAATTATATACTTCAATGCCAAATGATCCCATTCATGAATTCACTTGAGTCCCAACAAAGGGAATAAACCTGGTATGTGTACTGCTTTTTCCTGAAATGTTCCAGAACTACAAACCCTTGTGTCCATGCTGAACACACACACTCTAAATAACCTCACCCACAACCTGACTTAATATCGCTTTGATATATGAAATCAACAAAAAGTTGTTGCTGTAAGAAAGTGTTAGGTGTAAAATGAATATCAATAGACTACACTTGATTTAAGTGATTGTCGTCCTTTTTATAGAGTGACAGAACTATTCCTGTTCTGCAATTATAAACGTATGATGATATTAAACTACATTTTATTTGTAATCTAACACTGCGACATGCATATGCAAAAGGCGCAGTTTGTTATTTTTATTACGTTTGATTCTGTTATTTTCATTACGTTTGATTCTGTTATTTTCATTTTGATGAACACTAGAGGGTCACAGGTTCCTTTACTCAATCAAACTTCCAACAGAACTATTCGTTATAGTTTGCTCAAGGTTTGGAAAAACATTAACCTGGTACTGACCTTGTCTTTGGTTCTTGTGGTACCGTTGGATGGTAACACCATGACTGATTGACTGACATAGATTTAACCATATATATCCAGATACTACCTGCTGTGGAAAGAACAGTTTGTGAATGAAGGTAGAAGCCGTCATGAAGGATTCGTATGGATTCTGTATGTGTCGGAGAAGCCAGTGTTTGCTGAACAGTCAGACAGCAGTGGACTTACAATACAACCTTGACCATTGTCCACTTTTCAGAACAGATGAGGCAGGACGATTTGATTTTGTCTTCTTAGATGCTTTATTGATATTTTCTGCGCAAACAGTGATACAGTTGAAGTGATTGTTTTTCTCTCTGTGCGTAAGGAAGGATACACTTACTTATATATATAACCAAATGGATTATAATTACCATTGTCTAATTAATGATCTCTTCAAAAGGTTACCTAAAATACTTTCAACATTTTGTATATCCAAGATCAACAAGATTAACTTTAGAATGTATCATTTTAACAGGGAAAAGAAGAATACAAAGTTAAATTGAGCAGGACCAAGGCATGACTATACTGATATATTGATTGCATTGTTGGGTATACAGATACATCGAAAGCTATTTGTCCTGGAAAGCTTGCAGATAAAGCGTTTCACAGATAAATCGGTGCACAGTTAATCATATGTCGAATATGGACAACCTGCCATTCCTGCTCCTGTCCCTCCTCCTGCCCCTCCCCCTCCCCCTCCTGCCCCTCCTGTCGAACAGACTGGCCCAAAAGTTTCTCTCCTCCTCCTTCTCCGCCATCAGGACTCGATCAATCACATGCACGACGCCATTACTTCCGGTGACGTCACACTGGCTAATTCGGGCTGGACCGATGTCAACCCGGTCTCCATTCCGGTCCAGACGGAAGACTTCCCCAGAGAGTGTCCTGAGTCGCGGACTTCCGTACCAACCACTCTCGAAGATGCCTGCACAGCACAGCGCATCTGGAACAGGTATACTACGACTGCAACTGATGGTGAAAGTGGTACAGCTTGTGGTATGAGGTGATAGAAAGAATAATACAACATGAATCCAAGCATCTTCCCACGACAAGGTGAAAATGTATCGAGATCTCTCCATTTTTTAGCTTGCCTTCAACCTAGGCAAAAGTGGTGAAACAAACAGCGACACCTATTGTGATCACGAGTTATGTCCCTTACCATCTGCTAACATACAGCCAATAAAATCGCCATTTACATTCGGAACCAATTCAAAATAAGCGATGATCGACACAATCACAGACGCAATGCAACTGTCTTCTGATTGGCTTATACGATTAGCCTGCAGTACGTTAAAATCTTAGCACTGAAAATGCGAGGGTTGAGGTCAAGGGCGGAATGAGAAGATATGGAAATCTTTTCGTTACGCCTGTGACGTTGTGAAGATGGAATCCAAGTTACTCCTGCAGTTGTCTATGAGATGTTAAATCTAGTCAATGACGTCATTCCAGGCGATACCTACCGCTAGATATGTGATTCTTCAGCACACGTCTCATCTCCTCCGGGTCTTCAGTCAGTCTTGTCATAGTCTCCTCAGTTACAGACTCAAATGCCTGGCAACATACATTGGTTCACAGTTACAGACTCGAATGCCTGGCAACATACATTGGTTCACAGTTACAGTTCAATATTTGCACGTCGGTTCAAGTGATTTTTGGAACCTAATACCTCATTTGAAAACAACTTGATCAAGAATCGATGCTGTATGCTCACATTGTTGGTCGGTGCGAAGATGGTGAAGGGTCCGTCCAGCTGCAGACTGTCGGCTAGTCCGGCCCCCTTGAGAAGCTTGACCAGCGTGGATAGACGAGGATCCAGAGCCAATATGTCCACCACGTTCCCTGGGGGTGGCAGCAGCACCTACAGCAATACATCACCACCATACATATATCCTGCATCAATACACCACCATACTGCCGAAGCGGCGTTAAACAATTAACTCACTAACTCACTCACTCAATACACCGCCATACAGTTATCCTGGGGCAATACACCACCACCATACATATATCCTGCAACAATACACCACCACCATACATATATCCTGCAGCAATACACCACCACCATACATATATCCTGCAGCAATACACCACCACCATACATATATCCTGGGGCAATACACCACCATACAGATATCCTGCAACAATACACCATCACCATACAGATATCCTGCAACAATACACCACCACCATACAGATATCCTGCAACAATACACCACCACCATACATATATCATGCAACAATATACCATCACCATACATATATCCTGCAACAATATACCACCACCATACATATATCCTGCAACAATACACCATCACCATACATATATCCTGCAACAATACACCACCACCATAGTTATCCTGCAGCAATACACCACCACCATACATATATCCTGCATCAATACACCATCACCATACATATATTCTGCATCAATACACCATCACCATACATATATCCTGCATCAATACACCATCACCATACATATATCCTGCAGTGATACACCACCACCATACATATATCCTGCAACAATATACCACCACCATACATATATCCTGCATCAATACACCATCACCATACATATATCCTGCAGTGATACACCACCACCATACATATATCCTGCAACAATATACCATCACCATACATATATCCTGCAACAATATACCATCACCATACATATATCCTGCAACAATATACCATCACCATACATATATCCTGCAACAATACACCACCACCATACATATATCCTGCAACAATACACCACCACCATACATATATCCTGCAGCAATACACCACCACCATACAGTTATCCTGCAACAATACACCACCATACAGTTATCCTGCAGCAATACACCAACACCATACAGTTATCCTGCAGCAATACACCATCACCATACAGTTCTTCCCGACATAGCTAGAGCTTGTCTTTAAATGGCAACATATTATAAAGAAATAAGAACAGTGGTTTTAGTGGACGGCCACACGTGATCGTGTGCACAATTTCTTTTGGATATATACATTTGTAATCGAAATCATCCCCCTAAAGACTAGCTAGATGTTACCAGCATGATGTTCTGTTGCTACCTTGTCGATGGTGTTGATCATCCCGCCTAAAGACTAGCTAGATGTTACCAGCATGATGTTCTGTTGCTACCTTGTCGATGGTGTTGATCATCCCCCCTAAAGACTAGCTAGATGTTACCAGCATGATGTTCTGTTGCTACCTTGTCGATGGTGTTGATCATCCCCCCTAAAGACTAGCTAGATGTTACCAGCATGATGTTCTGTTGCTACCTTGTCGATGGTGTTAAACATCCCATTGCATGACTTGATGTTCGTCTTCTGTATCCGAGCACACATGGCTGTTCGGGTCCATTTGTCACTGTACGGGAACTGGAGATAAAATTAGTGTTATTTATAAATATACCCCTCTTCCAACCATGGAAACACATGTGTATGCAGTTTACATATAGGTCAAAATATCCAATCTTGGGTTCATGGATGGCTGTGAATAAAGTTTTGTCACACTAGCGTGCACAGTTCAGGGACATCACCAAATGCAGGTGAGCTGTAGTTCACCGATTATGGGACATGAGCTATGTTGGCACCCATACTGACCACACTAATTAATCCCTCGTTAACGCTCATTAATCCCTCTATTGTTCCTCGCCTGGGTGAATCTTGTTTTTTTTTTAGAAAAGTGGGCACAGTGATATTAAACCGGTTCATACACGTGGGATCGACAATTTCAGTTTGCGGATTAAAAATGGGCAAAATATTGTCGATCCCGCGTGTATGGCACCTCTCCTAATCGAGAAAAGTCGATTGGCTTAGGGGGATTAACGCAAGGATAATCCTGACCCTTATGAAAACAGTTGTCGACAGTATCTGTGGTAGACATCAGGTAGACACCTATTTTTTCTTATATTATAGTCTCTCGTAACCCTATTTGGGTGGCTCATATTTTCTCCTGTACTCTTACATGTATATATTAATTCCTGTATTAAACATGTGAGATGCGACTTCAAAAATAACATGTCTGTCTGTCACATTGAAAACTACAAACATAAGAATATACAGGGATATAACATTTATTATTTTGTTTATTGTATCATGTATGAAATACATATAATTTATTTGCATTGTCGGGTTACATGTAACATGTACAAGTATATGATAAAAATCATCAAATAGACGTCGCCGAGACATGTAGACATATACATGTACATACTATACTATGCATACATATACATACATGGCGCAATTCAGATGAGGGGTAGCCCAAATATGAGTTGAAATGGGACGTTTTACTAACTTAGCATTAGCTGAAAGAGTATTTTAATTGTTTTCGTAAAGCTGTTAAAGATCAGTGCCATCTTCTACTTAATTGTCCACAGTATACAGACCTTAGACAAGAAATTGTATCTATAGTGTGGAAATATGTCAACAGTGTGTGTCTCTATTATTTAACTTCACAATGTCAAGTTTTTATAAAGTTTAATTGATTTTATAGTCCATTTTAATGTAATAACATTTTATCTTGCATTTTATATATTGTAGTCTCTCATAACCCTCAACGGTTGGCTCTTAACCTATGATGGATTTTATATGTGGTCTGTCTTTCAAAATGTGAATATATTTTAGGATAAAATTGATATTTATAAATGAATTCACATCAAAATGTGAAATGTGTTCTGTGACTGACTAGCTGATGTCGACTACTAAAACAACACGCTGGGATTAACGCGCTGGGGCTAATCCATTGTATAAATACACCTTACATCAAAGCATGCCGCTTGTCGATCCGGCGTGTATTCCCGAATTCAAATTGTCGATCCCACGTGTATCCACCATTAAACCCACTGTGTACCCTCGAATGTCCTATTTTGGCATACGAAAGGTCAACTCGATCGACGACCTTTCAGAGACTTTTCGAAAGAATAACATGATAAACTGTCTGACAAAATGTAGATACCAGTATGCATTCATGAAGTGAACACTGATTTAGAATGATGTGTTGTTTATGTGGAGTTGTGGACCCACCAGGGAGTATTCGTTGATCCTGATCTGTTTGTCAGTGAGACGCGTGTCCAGTTGCAGGTTGCTGTACATGCTGCTCAGGGACAGCTGCTCCGGGACCACGTGGTACTTGATGATGTCCACCAGGAGGGAGGGCTCCCGCATCAGAGTCTCCCGCGTCGTGTTGTCAAGGCTCTAGGTTAACGAAATACATACATAGATAACTTACAGCCCAAGGACAGCACATACATATATAACTTATACTCTAGTCAGATAACTTATCCCTCCATTAACACATACATATACAACAGTCAGATAACTTATCCCTCCATTAACACATACATATACAACAGTCAAATAACTTTTCCCTCCATCAACACATACATATACAACAGTCAGATAACTTAGCCCTCCATTAACACATACATATACACAGTCCGATAACTTACCCCTCCATAAACACGTACATATACAACAGTCAGATAACTTAGCCCTCCATTAACACATACATACATATACACAGTCCGATAACTTACCCCTCCATAAACACGTACATATACAACAGTCAGATAACTTACCCCTCCATTGACACATACATACATATACACAGTCAGATAACATACCCCTCCATTAACACATACATACATATACATCAGTCAGATAACTTAGCCCTCCATTAACACATACATATACAACAGTCAGATAACATACCCCTCCATCAACTCATACATATACAACAGTCAGATAACTTAGCCCTCCATTAACACATACATATACAACAGTCAGATAACTTAGCCCTCCATTAACACACACGTATACACAGTCCGATAACTTACCCCTCCATAAACACGTACATATACAACAGTCAGATAACTTACCCCTTCATTAACACATACATACATATACACAGTCAGATAACATACCCCTCCATTAACACATACATACATATACATCAGTCAGATAACTTAGCCCTCCATTAACACATACATATACAACAGTCAGATAACTTATCCCTCCATTAACACATACATATACAACAGTCAGATAACTTATCCCTCCATCATACATATACAACAGTCAAATAACTTAGCCCTCCATTAACACATACATATACAACAGTCAGATAACTTAGCCCTCCATTAACACATACATATACACAGTCCGATAACTTACCCCTCCATAAACACGTACATATACAACAGTCAGATAACTTAGCCCTCCATTAACACATACATACATATACACAGTCCGATAACTTACCCCTCCATAAACACGTACATATACAACAGTCAGATAACTTACCCCTCCATTAACACATACATACATATACACAGTCAGATAACATACCCCTCCATTAACACATACATACATATACATCAGTCAGATAACTTAGCCCTCCATTAACACATACATATACAACAGTCAGATAACATACCCCTCCATCAACTCATACATATACAACAGTCAGATAACTTAGCCCTCCATTAACACATACATATACAACAGTCAGATAACTTAGCCCTCCATTAACACACACGTATACACAGTCCGATAACTTACCCCTCCATAAACACGTACATATACAACAGTCAGATAACTTACCCCTTCATTAACACATACATACATATACACAGTCAGATAACATACCCCTCCATTAACACATACATACATATACATCAGTCAGATAACTTAGCCCTCCATTAACACATACATATACAACAGTCAGATAACTTATCCCTCCATTAACACATACATATACAACAGTCAGATAACTTATCCCTCCATCATACATATACAACAGTCAAATAACTTAGCCCTCCATTAACACATACATATACAACAGTCAGATAACTTAGCCCTCCATTAACACATACATATACACAGTCCGATAACTTACCCCTCCATTAACACATACATACATATACAACAGTCAAATAACTTATCCCTCCATCAACACATACATATACAACAGTCAGATAACTTAGCCCTCCATTAACACATACATATACAACAGTCAGATAACTTAGCCCTCCATTAACACATACATATACACAGTCCGATAACATACCCCTCCATTAACACATACATATACAACAGTCAGATAACTTATCCCTCCATTAACACATACATATACACAGTCAGATAACTTATCCCTCCATTAACACATACATATACACAGTCAGATAACTTATCCCTCCATTAACACTTACATATACAACAGTCAGATAACTTATCCCTCCATTAACACATACATATACAACAGTCCGATAACTTATCCCTCCATTAACACAAACATATACACAGTCAGATAACTTATCCCTCCATTAACACATACATATACAACAGTCAGATAACTTATCCCTCCATTAACACATACATATACAACAGTCAGATAACCTATCCCTCCATTAACACATACAAAAACTACAGTCCGATAACTTAGCCCCCCCCCTCCCCTCCCCCCCCCCCCCATTAACACATACATATACAACAGTCAGATAACTTATCCCTCCATTAACACATACATACATATACACAGTCAGATAACATACCCCTCCATTAACACATACATACATATACAACAGTCAGATAACTTAGCCCTCCATTAACACATACATATACAACAGTCAGATAACTTACTTCTCCATTAACACATACATATACAACAGTCCGATAACTTAGCCCCCCATTAACACATACATATACAACAGTCAGATAACTTAGCCCTCCATTAACACATACATATACAACAGTCAGATAACTTACTTCTCCATTAACACATACATATACAACAGTCCGATAACTTAGCCCCCATTAACACATACATATACAACAGTCAGATAACTTACCCCTCCATTAACACATACATATACAACAGTCAGATAACTTACCCCTCCATTAACACATACATATACAACAGTCAGATAACTTACCCCTCCATTAACACATACATATACAACAGTCAGATAACTTACCCCTCCATTAACACATACATATACAACAGTCAGGTGAGGTGAATTGTTGTTTAACGCCGCTTTCAATAGTATTTAACTTATATCACGGCTGTTCGTATGATTGCAGGGAGAAAGCCCACAACGCCATGTTGTTACGCATTGCAATGAAACCTGTCTTTATCCAAAGGTGAACGCGCTTAACACTGCCCTATCCCTTTCCCTCAACAGTCAGATACCTTATCCCTCCATCAACACATATGTCAACAACCATTACATTGGCGCTTCATGAATGCATACATAGACAATCAATACCTTAGCGCTTCATGAATACATACATAGACAGCCAATAATATGAAATATTGAAATGGGAGAAGTACGTGTAATCCACGTGTTGGGGTGAGAGGTGTACGTGTTATCCACGTGTTGGGGTGGAAGGTGAACGTGCTATCCACGTGTTGGGGTGGGAGGTGTACGTGTTATCCATGTGTTGATGTGGGAGGTGAACGTGCTATCCACGTGTTGGGGTGGGAGGTGTACGTGTTATCCATGTGTTGATGTGGGAGGTGAACGTGCTATCCACGTGTTGATGTGGGAGGTGAACGTGCTATCCACGTGTTGGGGTGGGAGGTGTACGTGTTATCCATGTGTTGATGTGGGAGGTGAACGTGCTATCCACGTGTTGGGGTGGAAGGTGAACGTGCTATCCACGTGTTGGGGTGGGAGGTGTACGTGTTATCCATGTGTTGATGTGGGAGGTGAACGTGCTATCCACGTGTTGGGGTGGGAGGTGTACGTGTTATCCATGTGTTGATGTGGGAGGTGAACGTGCTATCCACGTGTTGATGTGGGAGGTGAACGTGCTATCCACGTGTTGGGGTGGGAGGTGTACGTGTTATCCATGTGTTGATGTGGGAGGTGAACGTGCTATCCACGTGTTGGGGTGGGAGGTGTACGTGTTATCCATGTGTTGATGTGGGAGGTGAACGTGCTATCCACGTGTTGATGTGGGAGGTGTACGTGTTATCCATGTGTTGATGTGGGAGGTGAACGTGCTATCCATGTGTTGATGTGGGAGGTGAACGTGCTATCCACGTGTTGGGGTGGGAGGTGTACGTGTTATCCATGTGTTGATGTGGGAGGTGAACGTGCTATCCACGTGTTGATGTGGGAGGTGAACGTGTTATCCACATATTGGAGTTTGAGGTGTACGTCTTATCCCCGTGTTGACGAGGGAGGTATGTTCAGGTACCTGCAGAGCCTCATTGGTGGGAACAAAGACGGTGATGTTGGAGGACTTCTGCAACTCTGTCAGTAGTTTTGCCTGCTTGAGGATCTGGATGAACTCTGTGGCGCCCTCTCTCTCAATCAGGTCCGTCACACGGAGCGCTGTGTAAGAAACATGGGTCAGACTATTCCTTCAACAATAATTATATACTACAAGTTGGTGCAGGTTAAACTGGTTTAAATGCCGGAGCTTGGTCGTTCTTGGAGTTCCCAGTGAGTCTATGAGAGCTTCCACTGCGACCCTAACACATTCTATATGAGCTCTTATTCTCGCGTTTTGCCTAATTTTAGAACCCATTGGGAACGCCGTTATTCATTAGAGTTTATTTAAATTTTAAAACGAAAATACATATGTTTGAGAAAATTGTAAAAATATTATTTCTTCTGGTTTTATTTTTCAAAATCCTTGATCAATTTATATTACTTTCTTCAAAGTACAAGAATTAGTATATCTCTCAGCAGAGAAAAATATGTGATTCTGTGACAGGTTCCTGTGTAAACGCCAAACCACATTAACTCCCTAACTTGGTACTTCTGAACATGGACATGGATAACAACTTGAAGGGCGTCGTATCTCACCTGTTACATTGGAAGTGTTAGTTACCCAGAAAGAAAACGGCATTTTTACATGATTAGAGATCTGAAGACTGTACAATGTGTGAGATATCCCTCAGAAGGTAATCATTCATATTCCAAATTCTGAGATGATATATGTGAAGAAGTGCACTGAGTCAATGATGTTACAAGTTGTATTGGCTGACCTTCTTCTGGAATGAGAACCTTATCGATGACGTGGAGAACGCCGTTAGTGGCCATTCTGTCCTTCTGCACGACCTGGGCCTCCTCCACGAACACCTTGTCGTCCTCCGTGCGTGTCAGGTTCACGTACAAGTGCAGCAGGTTGCGTGACTTGGCCTTGCCCTGGATCACCGCCGAACATATGACGTTGGGCAGCACGTGGTTCTTCAGCACCTCTACACACAAACAGAAACACAAGTAGAAATCTGGGTTGGTAATCTCATTAACATCATATCTTTGATTCGCTTCTAAGGCCAGACCTATTTGAATTGTCACTCATCCAAGATCTGACGGAATCCCATGGAGCTCCATGTTCGCCGGAAGTTATTACATCCCCGTTGACAATGCATGCTTTAGATTTCTGAAAGCGGACACGGGGCTCCACGGGATACCGTCAGATATTAGATGAGTGACAACCCAAATTTTTAAAGTTTACCCTTGGGAGCGAATCAAAGATGTGATTTTATTGAGATTGTCTGGGTCGGCGATCAGTTCCGTGTTCGAGATCGCAAGTGCGAGCGAGAATCCGCTAGATAGATAGGAATAACGTTCTTGAACACGGCGCAGTACTCATCGCACCCAGTCAGATTACCTATGTAGTGTAGATATAACAAGCGCTCTTAAAGGCGATAAAGCACGTTTTTTCACATTATATTTTAAACACATTTGCCGTTTAGTATTAAAGTTTATACCATATATTGGTACGTTAATGGGTAAAACATTTCATTACAGGACCCGATAAGCCGTATCCATAGAAAACATAGAAATCCGTATTGGAAGAAAATGGTGCGACGTATAAAGAGACAGTGGTGTGGAACTCTTTAGTGTGAGAGGTAAATTTGTAGGTCTCTTGAGGATTTGAGAGTTTAGACAGCAGGACTATTCAATCATTTAACCATATTTAAAACACATTAAAATGGCCGCACAATGGACAATGGACTCTCATGGCTTAACCGAACCATGTACATTCGTTTAGCACTTATTCATATATTTGTCAGAGCACTTTATTTCCGTAAGAAAACCGTGCTACAGCGCCTTAAACACGGGACAGTAGGCATCACATCAAGTAAGATATCCTAAACGACATTGTACTTTGTATAATCTTTTGAGAAGCCAAGTTTGAATTCTGCCGAAAGTTTTTGAATTTAACTTGGCTGAGGGTCATAAACATCGTTAAAATTAGAGCCATTGGCTCTGTAGCTCACCAGGCTTTAAACAATAAACTAAATACATTTCAAAATGTAACAATTTTTAAAAGTACTTGAAAAAAAGATGAAAATAGTTTGTAGGTTGTGCCCCGTGACCCAAAATAGGGTCATAGGGGTCACCAAATCTACAATTTAGAATTCCCTTTGGCCAAGGAGTTGGCACACACCATTTCAGCTCTCTAGACCTTTTGATTCTGGAGTAGGTCATGATCCCTGTGACCCTATTTGGGGTGAGGGGCTCACCAAATCTACAATTTAGAATCCCCATTGACCAAGGAGTCTGCTAACAACATTTCAGCTCTCTAGACCTTTTGATACTAAAGAAGATGAAATAAGGTTTTTAAGGTTGTGACCCCTGCAACCCTATTTGGGGTCATGGGCTCAACAAATCTACAATTTAGAATTCCCATTAGCCAAAAAGTCTGCACAGAACTTTTCAGCTCTCTAGGCTTTTGGAACTAGAGAAGAAGATGAAAATATGTTTTAGGGTTGTGACCCCTGTGACCGTATTTGGGGTCACGAGGTCACGAAATCTACAATTTCGAATCCCCATTTGCCAAGGAGTCTCCACATAAAATTTCAGCTCTCTAGAGTCATTGGTTCTGGAGAAGAAGTCGAAAAAGCGAAAAATTTACGGAAGGACGGTCATGCCATGCCATAAGCCCATCGGGCCTTTAGGGTCTGATGAGCATAAAATGTAATAATCAATAGCAGCTTTCAAGAAAAAACAGATGGAAATAAAATTTAGTATCAGGGCATAAACCTATGACGCGTTATCTGACGATACTTGTACTAAACTATGGTAGAGTTCACGAGGCGATGCACTCACTCTGCAGACAGTGCTGGTCCCCCTCCAGGAGTTGGTCGAGCAGTCCTGGCTCCAGCTGCTTGAAGGCCGCGTCAGTCGGAGCGAACAGCGTCCATTGACCCTCCTCTCGGAATGTCTGCACTAGGTCCGCACGAGCCAGAACTGACAGATAGCATATATAAGGTACAATGTTTGGAGCATTCAATAGTGTGTCACTGAATTGTACTGGCCTGAACACGAACGATCGCGACGTCTTTGTTTCTCCATTTAAACATTATCCATACAGGACTCTCTTTTGAAATGCCAATGGAAGAAGTATATAATTCACCTTGTTATACTATGAGAATAATCAACGAGTTGCGAGGAGTTACGGATTATCTGTCCCGAGTTAATTATCATGATACACTCTGAGCTTGAGAAAGGAGTTTGACATAATAATTCACATGGGACAGATAATCCGTAATTCCGAGCACCGAGATGGTTATTGTTTTTCTTACACAAAATCATTTTAATGCGTAAATACCGAAAACCAAGACGCGAATTCACGATCTTAGATTAGACTGTAAAATAAAAATAAAAATAAAATTCCCGTGACCATCAGGAAAACTTTAATACCCGGCATATCTTTGCCCGCTTGGGTAAGAAACATCTGTTTTTATTGTTCACCTGTCTTCAGAATGCCGTGTTGGGAAGATTTGCTGATGAGGTCCACCAGCGTGCTGGTGACGGGCTGCAGGAGGCCCTCCACCTGGTGCAGCACTCCGTTAGTCGCCTGATTGTCAGGGGAGGTAACCCTCACACAGTTCGCGGTCATCAGCTGCAACGTATTCAGAGACATTATACTGTACTCAATGCTCTAATGTATAACATCTTCACTTCAAGGTTAACAACATGATGGATTTCAATTGACCTCTCGTAGCCTTTGTACAGTAAATCTTTTTTGTTCCAGCCTCATTATATGAATTGTTGGTCTTATAATCTTTTAATAACGGTTGTCTCCTATCCATGTGTTGTTTTGTAACTTTGAGATGGTATTGTGAAGTCCAGCGAGAGTTAGGTGAAGCAGGTGAGTTAGACGAACCTTTTGCGGTTCTTCGTAGAAGTTGATCCTAATCTTGGCCTTGTATGGACTGGCTGTCTGCACGAGCTGCTCGTCTGTGAGTTTGCTGGTCGGGAGACGTCCCACTGCCAAGTGACTCAGTAGCAGGTTCTGTACGTCCCCTAGCACCCGGTCAGTCAACCGTCTCGACACCATCACTACTCCGTCCTGCACAGAACACATAGTTCAAACAGCCGCCTCACAATCATCCCCACCCTATCCTGCAAAGAACACAGACAGTTCAGACAGCCGTTTCACAACCATCCCCACCCTATCCTGCAAAGAACACACACAGTTCAGACAGCCGTTTCACAATCATCCCCACCCTATCCTGCAAAGAACATACACAGTTCAGACAGCCGTCTCACAATCATCCCCACCCTATCCTGCAAAGAACACGCTACAGTTCGGATAGCCGTTTCACAACCATCCCATGGGAGTTCCTTACCAGATGGACCTTTACAATTAAACATACTACGGTGAACATCATTGCTGAATGACGTAAATGATACCTGCGGCATTATCTGTTTGATTTCTGGTAACACAATGTCCAGGCCTTTGAAGGCGGAGTTGACAGGAGCGAACACGGTGAAGTTGCCTTGTTTGAGTTCGTCTGTGAGCGACTTCCGGTCTGCTGCTCTTATGAACTCTGTTAGTCCCAACTTCCGGGCAGTGTCCACAAGGTTATCAAGCTTCACCTCTACAACACATAGGTAAGTCATTATTTCAGCATACAGTGAAATATCAAAACGGTTGTCTACACATCTAGAAACAGAGAATTATTTAGAGTATACCTCTTGGGCAGCCATATTCAGTTTCTTTCCTCGTGAAACCGTGGCAGCACTCCTTAACTTCAATCATCACTTTCTCTTCATTCATGACGCGGGATCTGAAATTATGTTCCAAATAATTACCTGTTTGAACGAGATGTATTCACGTTTATGTGCACGTAATCACATTCCAGGACACGTCCCAGACCAGAGAGAACAAAGATTAATGTAAGTGTAATGTACGTGCTGCTTGTGCACTTGTACACGGTGTAGTCTCGCCATGTGTAAGACATAGAAATGAACTCACGTGGTTGTGCATTTGTACACTGTCTCCGTCTCGTCACACACTTGGCTGTACAAACTGAAGTGGCGAACGATGCTTCTCTCGCCAGTTCCGGTCGTGTTGGAGGTCTCCTCTGTCTTTGTCGTGCAAACGTGCGGGCTGTCGGGGGGACATAAACATATATGGTGAATATGGTTCCTGTTTCGGCGGATATGGGAACGGCATTGGTGAAAATTAAACAGTTTTGGCGAATATGGGCACGACATCGGAGGATATGGTTACTGTATGGGCGGATATGGGCACGACATTGGAGGATATGGTTACTGTATGGGAAGATGGGCACGGGATTGGTGGATATGGTTACTGTTGGGCGGATATGGGCACAACATTGGTGGATATGGTTACTGTATGGGAAGATATTGGCACGGCATTGGAGGATATGGTTACTATATAGGCGGATATGGGCACGACATTGGTGGATATGGTTAACGAATCGGTGGATATGGGAACGGCATTGGTGGATACGGTTACTGTATGGGCGGATGTGGGCACGGCATTGGAGGATATGGTTACTATATAGGCGAATATGGGCACGACATCGGAGGATATGGTTACTGTATGGGAAGATATTGGCACGGCATTGGTGGATATGGTTACTGTATGGGCGGATATGGGCACAACATTGGTGGATATGGTTACTGTATGGGAAGATATTGGCACGGCATTGGAGGATATGGTTACTATATAGGCGGATATGGGCACGGCATTGGTGGATATGGTTAACGAATCGTTGGATATGGGAACGGCATTGGTGGATACGGTTACTTTATGGGAAGATATTGGCACGGCATTGGAGGATATGGTTACTGTATAGGCGGATATGGGCACGGCATTGGTGGATATGGTTAACGAATCGGTGGATATGAGAACGGCATTGGTGGATACGGTTACTGTATGGGAAGATATTGGCACAGCATTGGAGGATATGGATACTGTAGGGGCGGATATGGGCACGGCATTGGTGGATATTGTTACTGTATAGGCGGATGTGGGCACGGCATTGGTGGATATGGTTACTGTATAGGCGGATATGGGCACGGCATTGGTGGATACGGTTACTGTATGGGAAGATATTGGCACGGCATTGGTGGATATGGTTACTATATAGGCGGATATGGGCACAGCATTGGTGGATATGGTTAACGAATCGGTGGATATGAGAACGACATTGGCGGATATGGTTACTATATAGGCGGATATGGGAACGGCATTGGTGGATCATACGGTTACTGTATGGGAAGATATTGGCACGGCATTGGTGGATATGGTTACTATATAGGCGGATATGGGCACGGCATCGGTGGATATGGTTAACGAATCGGTGGATATGAGAACGACATTGGCGGATATGGTTACTATATAGGCGGATATGGGCACGGCATTGGTGGATATGGTTAATGAATCGGCGAATATGGGCAGCATTGGAGGATATGGTGACTGTATTGGTGGATATGGGCATGGCATTGGTGGATATGGTTACTGTATGGGCAGATATGGGCACGACGTTGGAGGATATGGTTACTGTATGGGCAGATATGGGCACGGCATTGGAGGATATGGTTACTGTATAGGCGGATATGGGCACGGCATTGGTGGATCATACGGTTACTGTATGGGAAGATATTGGCACGGCATTGGTGGATATGGTTACTATATAGGCGGATATGGGCACGGCATCGGTGGATATGGTTAACGAATCGGTGGATATGAGAACGACATTGGCGGATATGGTTACTATATAGGCGGATATGGGCACGGCATTGGTGGATATGGTTAATGAATCGGCGAATATGGGCAGCATTGGAGGATATGGTGACTGTATTGGTGGATATGGGCATGGCATTGGTGGATATGGTTACTGTATGGGCAGATATGGGCACGACGTTGGAGGATATGGTTACTGTATGGGCAGATATGGGCACGGCATTGGTGGCCATGGTTACTGTATGGCGAATATGGGAACGGCATTGGTGGATACGGTTACTGGATGGGCAGATATGGGCACGGCATTGGTGGATATGAGTACACTGTATGGTGGATATGAGAGCACTGTATGATGGTTACGAGGACACCGTATGGTGGATATGAGGGCACTGAATGGTGGATATGAGGGCACTGTATGATGGATATGAGGGCACTGTATGATGGATATGAGGGCACTGTATGATGGATATGAGGATACTGTATGATGGATATGAGGATACTGTGTGATGGATATGAGGACACCGTATGGTGGATATGAGGGCACTGTATGATGGATATGAGGATACTGTATGGTGGATATGAGGACACTGCATGGTAGATATGAGGACACTGTATGGTGGATATGAGGACACTGTATGGTGGATATGAGGATACTGTATGATGGATATGAGGACACTGTATGATGGATATGAGGGCACTGTATGGTGGATATGAGGACACTGTATGGTGGATATGAGGACACGGTATGATGGGTATGAGGACACTGTATGGTAGATATCAGGACACGTTATGGTGGGTATGAGGACACTGTATGGTGGATATGAGTCACTGTGTGGTGGATATGAGGGCACTGTATAATGGATACGAGGACACCGTATGGTGGATATGAGGGCACTGAATGGTGGACATGAGGGCACTGTATGATGGATATGAGGGCACTGTATTGTTGATATGAGGACACTGTATGGTGGATATGAGGGCACTGTATGGTGGATATGAGGGCACTGTATGATGGACATGAGGGCAATGTATTGTGAATATGAGTACACTGCATGGTGGATATGAGGACACTGTAATGTGGATATGAGGACACTGTATGGTGGATATAAGGACACTGTATGGTGGATATAAGGACACTGTATGATGGATATAAGGACACTGTATTGTTGATATGTGGGCACTGTGTGGTGGATATAAGGACACTGCATGGTGGATATAAGGACACTGTATTGTTGATATGTGGGCACTGTGTGGTGGATATAAGGACACTGCATGGTGGATATAAGGACACTGTATTGTTGATATGTGGGCACTGTGTGGTGGATATAAGGACACTGTATGATGGATATAAGGACACTGTATTGTTGATATGTGGGCACTGCATGGTGGATATGAGGACACTGCATGGTGGATATAAGGACACTGTATTGTTGATATGAGGGCATTGTAAGGTGGATATAAGGACACTGTATTGTTGATATGAGGACACTGTATGGTGGATATAAGGACACTGCATGGTGGATATGAGGATACTGTATTGTTGATACATGGCACTTTTGACGGATAACAATGAATATTATAAGTTGCCGTATGTTACTGAAGAAAATATTTCACCCAAAAAAGCATTTTGACCAATACAAAGGTGATCTTACCCCTCCCACCACGGTTGACGCCGTTGGGTGTTCCAGCCGAAGTCGAAGTTGAAGCGATCATCACGATTAGAGCCAAGTCCAAAGCCAAAACGTCGGTTATCAATTCTGAAACAAAGCCGGAACAATCAGTGATCTGTTGGGTAAACCAGCTCCATCGTGGCTGAACATCTAATTGAATCCAAACAACGAAGCCGACCAATGTAACAGAGAATGGAGAATGTAAACCTGGAGAACCAGTCAAGTAAAGGCCCCTTTACACAGAGCCGTGTCCTTTGTACGACCATTGAGCGACCAAAAAAATGGACAGGATGCTCAATGGTCGGCTGATTTCACGAAATCCCGTTTCTGTGTAAATGCTCCTGCGATCTTCGTGCGTCCTTTGTACGACCTAAAATGCAAATAACGGTAATTTCCATGACGACCTTTGAACGACCTGCACGTTAACGGAGCCTCCACACTGCCTTCGCTGGGCGTTCACTGTGCAACCCTAACAACATTTCAGCATCAAGGGCGATCCCCGTACAACCCATCAGCCACCTCTGTGCCTCCTCTGTGCTTCCTCTGTGCCTTCGCTGTGCCACCATTGACGACTGTGGCGACAGTTGGCCGACCATGCAGAAACACTTCTGCCTCCTCTGCGATACCTGAACAATACATCAGTGATCCTTGGGAGGGTTCGGCAACCAGGATAGACTGGGTCTATAATAAGCTGCATTAGTCTCGATTTGTTTCAGTCCCATTCCAGCAGTAAACAATAACCAACCAATTAGCTTTTGCAGCTTCAATAAATGACAACAAGCTCTGCTGCTTTAACAACATGGTCATTGTTTTTTGCAGAAGAATATGATATTTAAAAAAAAAAACTAAAGAAATAAATATAAAAAAAAATGAAATCCACGGGTAAACATACGAATGAAACACGACTTCATAATTCTCCAGTCAAATGGGTTAGATTTAAGTTTATGAAAGATTATCTGTTCATATTTCTAAAAATCATGCCTTCTAAAAACTAGTCTCTTTTTAAAATCTTCTTAACGGGGAGATATAGGAGAGTAAAAAGGGACTTTTTGGCTTGTTTTACGATGTCCTACCGTGACGATGCTTCAATTTTAGAGTTTAGAATTAAAGTTAGAGAGATTAAATAGGTCGCCAACATCTTTTATTAATTAATTTTCGATATTTCGTAATTTTGTAAACAAAATTACAAACATTCTGGCCAAAATCCATGTTGAAAAAGCTATTCCAACAGCCCGTATGTGTGTGAATAAAGATCATGACAACAGTATCAAAACCGAATGAATGAACTTGTGCGTACTTCTTTACAAAACTTTTTTTTATTATCAGAAATTTAAAATCGACTTTATCCGACAGCAGCATTCTGTTGTTATTGTTTTATATGTGATGGCGTTTCTTTACAAGTGAGTGTATACATCTTTATTGCTTGTCTTTTCTGTTGTCTTGCTCCTTTTTGGTGCCATAGTCTTGTCAATGATTTGCAACAGAAACAAGGAAACATGTAAGAATCGATCATCTATTTTTGGAGAATTTACGAGGACGCTCACAGAAGGCTGAGTGAATGCAGAAAGAAGGCACAAAACTCGTCATTGTCGCACAAAGATTGTCGTGGTCGCTGCATGAAGGCAGAACGGTCGTGATATAAACGGCTCTGATTGCACAGAGGACGCAGTAGGAAGGCACGAGAGAGGCACAGGCATCGCCCAACGTTAGCGATTGTCTTACATGGCGATCATTGAGCGTTCTTTGCGACCATACAACGTCCATTGTACGACCTTTCTGCCTCATGGGAGCAACCCTTGAGCGACCAGAATCGTCGGCGACCCCTCTGCGGAAGTTTTGAACATGTTCAAAAGTTTTTGGCGTCCTCCGCGTCCTTGGCGATCAATCGCGATGTCTCAACATCCCTTGCGCCACCTCCTCACGACCTTAGCAACCATTCTGCCTCCCTTGAGCGTCCAACGGCGATCTGTTTTTTGGTCGCACAGAGGACGCACAATGGTCTTTATGTCTGTGTAAAGGGGCCTTAACAGAAGATCACCAAATACCGCGGAGCATGTATAGAAGGAGAGCTTGTTAGAAAGTAACTGTTTCAACATGTGGAGGCGATCAGGATGAGCTATATGTAAAAAGTAGAGGTCCTGCTTATATTGTCTGATAATATATTAATGCAACAATAAATGTAGTGTTCCCTTCGAAGTTCCTGTCATCGATATTTTCAATATTCACAAAATCATGTTGATATATTTGATACCTTTGATATATTTGATATCAGAAGACACTGGGTGATAAATTAACTATAGTTTACAGAGTTATAACTAAAACCATTAGCGCTTTGTTTATTCCAGTGTTTACCGTTGCCTATACTGTCGGTCAAAAGAACGCCTACCAGATATCGTATCTCATTTCGTAAAAACTATAATGAACGCGATTATAGCATTATGGATCACCATTTCTGCATAATATAGTTAAATTTCAGAAGTTGTCATGTCACAAAAGAATAGCGATTGTTGAAATGACAGCAGAAATTGTTCAGTTTTCGATCAGTGCTTGATCAGAAAAATATTTGAAACAGATTTTCATACAACCACGAGCAACAATACAGGCACGCATTCGCATTAAAGTGGTGATGACGCTACAGATGTACGTGGTTACGGTACGCAAGTGAATCAACTGGAAATAACGGTCTTTATTTGGCGTAGTTGTCATGAATGTTATTGACTCCAATCACAGTTATCCCACGATCTCAATGGACTTTCATATATTAATTATAGTTTCAGCAGAATATTTCAGACATTTTTCCATCTTTCATTTTAAGGAACATCAAGTAGGCGTTTCTTTTGGCCGACAGTGTATTTGGCAAATATGAGAGGTAGCTTCCCCGAATGATGTAAGGTGAGATTGTATGACAGAATTACAGAATGTTGACCAGTTCTTAGGGGATGTCGGTGTTCATTGTATCTGATTTAACTATCCTGATATGTACACAGTTATATTTGAAACCGACACGATGTTCCGTGACAAATATGTCCTGAATGACCACAACCTTCTCTTTCCCAGCATCACCAGTATCCGGGACCTAGCTGACTGTGCCCGATTGGCTGTAGACTGTTATATAAGCAGAGCGGAAGCACGGGAAGCCCTTGAACTGGAAGTTCGGAGAGCTTGAGTACAAGTATTCAAAATATCGCTCACTAACGATACATCCTGGTGCTATTAAAGCGCAATTTGTGCCATATTATCTGATATGCCTCGAATATTAACTCCAAATGCTGAAAGGCTATAGTTCTTGGCATGTAGTATAAGTTATTTTTATTTGTTTACATTAGGATTGCCTAAGGGCGTATTAAAAGGAAATATATAAATATATATATGCTCATCCTAGAGATACATGTAAGACATATTGCAAGCCCGAGGGAAAACGGCGATTTACTTTGTAAAAGTTTTGCGTTTTATGTAGAGAAATACATCGATAAGCTTAAAGATATCATGGAATATTGACTACAAGCTAAATGTTCTGCATCGGCCTTACCGTCCCATCAAGTTGTCGAGGAAGCGCCTCCATCCTTTAGACGAGGACCACTTGGCATCGTCCTTGTGGCGAGCACGACGTCCCCCTTCACCCCCAGAAGCAAGCAGCACCACCCCTATCACGACAAGCACCACCCCAGAGATACGCATTGTGGAAAGCTCCAGAACACGACTGAGATCCAAGCTCGTCGCAGAGAGGCAGCGAACTTAATCAAGGGCTATTGTTTTGGGGGATTTATGTAAAACGACGGGAAATGCGTTAGTCATGCCAGCTGTTCTGGTGGGGAAAGGGGGAGGGATCGAGAGGGGGACAGAGGCGACAAGGAAGTTGGGGAAGAAAAGGGGGGGGGGGGGGGGGGGGGGGGGGGGAGGGTGTAGAGGAATGAATCAGAGGGAATGAAAAGAAGGGAAGCAGGGATGAAGTGTTAACTTAAACTGTACTCCGTATTCAAAATCGTCACTTCTCATTTCAGTTTTGAAACAAAAATAACGTCTCTGATTGCATCGTATCCTAATTTCATAAGAGTGCTGTGTAATACGATATCGCTTGTTTAACATTTGTATTTCCTTTGTATTGAGATCACCCAAATAGTTTATACTTGTTCTGTGGTCCAGTCTAATTTTCAATCTAACCCAGCAATGACAGATACACAAGAACAGTTTGAACAATTGATGTAACGTAATATAGTCACTCATAACCTTGACGTTATGTAATATAGTTACTCATAACCTTGATGTTATGTAATATAGTCACTCATAACCTTGACGTTATGTAATATAGTCACTCATAACCTTGACGTTATGTAAAATAGTCACTCATAACCTTGAGGTTACGTAAAATAGTCACTCATAATCTTGACGTTACGTAAAATAGTCGCTCATAATCTTGATGTTATGTAATATAGTCACTCATAACCTTGAGTTCATGTAAAATAGTCACTTATAACCTTGACGTTACATACAATAGTCACTCATAATCATGACGTTATGTAAAATAGTCACTCATAACCTTGACGTTATGTAAAATAGTCACTCATAACCTTAATGTTATGTAATATAGTCACTCATAACCTTGAGGTTATGAAAAAATGGTCACTTATAACCTTGACGTTACGTAAAATAGTCACTCATAACCTTGAGTTTATGTAATATAGTCACTCATAATCTTGACGTTATGTAATATAGTCACTCATAACCTTGACGTTATGTAATATAGTCAATCATAATCTTGACCTTATGTAACATAGTCACTCATAACATTGACCTTATGTAATATAGTCACTCATAACCTTGACGTTATGTAATACAGTCACTCATAACCTTTTTGGCTGTTGTTTGAATTTTTTTGTTCAAAACAAGTTCACTGCATGCATGCTTAATAAAAAAAAAGCAGACGAATAGTTGGTGGCGTAATGATAGCAAGAAGTTTGTTTCTGTTTGCATAATAAATAGGTTTGTATTTAAATGTGGGAAGGACAAGCGACATAATTTCAACGAATAACGTTTATTATTATTGGAAGGACAAACTCAACATTCCAAAACAATGTTTTATATATTTTCTTCTTAAAACCTGAAATCTGAAATTGTCTGTGTAACATCACTGACATATATTCTCATTTCTCACAAGTAACAAGCCTAAAAGTTAATGTCTTTTTCACTTGAGTTTAAGAATGCCCAGTTTACATTTTACTCTCAGTTATTCTTTAAACGACCTCCTTAAGATTGTATTTCACTTGGAGCGGCAGTAAACGCAATGTTTGCTCCTGCAGCTCCGACATGTCCATTGTTGGTACGTACTCCAGTCCTTTCAAGTGAAATAGTTTTTCAATAACAGGATTGAAGACCGTTATTTCAAGACAGTTCTGCTGAGTATCTTCAAGCAGAAATCGCAGAAGAGCACATTGACATGCAATGCTAGTTGGGACAATACTTTGACACGATTTACATTGTAGTTTGTAAGTGTCTCCCTGTTTGACAGTGGTTGTCATCACATTTCTGCACGATGATTTGAAACAGCCATAGAATGGTTCTGCAAACAACAAAGCTATCAGCGTGCCAACCCCATCTTTAGGCAGTGAAGGGACATCGGACAGAACTTCAGAATTATGTTTTTTATTGTTGAAATTAAACAAATAGTGCACAGAAATGTATAATTTTTACATCATTATGTTTAGAATATCCTATCCTAGTCTCATTTCACGCTTTGCTGTTTCAAATCTCAGTTGTGATCAAATGTCATGACCTAAATTACCTATTTTCATCTTCTTCTCTGGTACAAAACGGTCAATTGATAACTCAAGACAGCCAAACAATTCTGTCAACTGACCCTTGAGGTCAAACTGTGTCGGGAGCGAGGGATGTAACTGTCAAGTATCATTTCTGTTTTATTTATGCAGTGCTAGCTAATATAAACAAATAGGGCATACTGATAATTAGAGCGAGTTCACACATACTCCAGCGAGGCGGCTCTCTAAGACAGAGTGTCTGTGACTCCTATGTAGGATAACCAATGGCTGAATAGCATAAGCGTTGCTGTGACAATAACTATACCAGCATTCTCTTTAGGCATGCGCATTAAGTTCAGCCCTAAATTGGTTCCGGATTAGCCTGATCCACGAGTTTGATGCACCAACCAAAAGGCTGCAACTCTGAGACTTTAGTAAAGTATATTTGAGTGTACTGTACTAAAGCTATAGTGGCTGCCATGTAGAGGTAAATTCAGGGCACCTGTACTCGCTTTGTAATGAGGATGTCTATTAAAACATCTTTAGAATTAATCGAAGAAACAGCACATAGTAACGGAGATGGGTGACGTGTATAATTAACAGCACATAGTAACGGAGATGGGTGACGTGTATAATTAACAGCACATAGTAACGGAGATGGGTGACGTGTATAATTAACAGCACATAGTAACGGAGATGGGTGACGTGTATAATTAACAGCACATAGTAACGGAAATGGGTGACGTGTATAATTAACAGCACCAAAACCTAATCTGCATCTTATGAGTTTAGGGTGCACAAGTAGGTCACTCTTCCGCTACGGAAGGAGGTCAGGTCGTGTGTATAGAAGTATCTATGTCGTATTTATATAATACATACATTGTGTATTAAATTTACATCCGGGAGCTAGGAGTTGTAGGGTGATATCATATCACGCGTACGGTTGTATACCCCCCATAACACACACACTTATATAACTGATATTAATAAATTACATATGCACATTTTAAACGATATTCAGGAACATTAGTTCCTTTGTAGGGCATACATTACGCAGCTGTTTATATATGCCTTGCCAAAATTGAGTCCTGACTTCGGAAAGTTGATGGCAATGGTATGAAAGAATAAATACAAAACTAAACCAATTAATTTGAAATACATCAGTTTTTTTTAAACATTAGAATCAACCATATCATATATATCTTCACGCTCTTGCACGCCAGCCAGGACAACAGAATTAGGTTCCGGAGTATTAATACACATCGTCTAGCTGCACTTCAGTATATCTTGAGGACGCTATTGCATCATGGTAATTGCCTCTATCCGGATGTCGCACAGCACGGAAATCAAGCAATGCGTGCTTCATATATATCTAGAAGGGAATGTCACTGAGATAATACTGTACTGGTCAGTATATATTGGTGTGGAGGGTCACTGAGATAATACTGTACTGATCAGTACATATTGATTTGGAGGGTCACTGAGATAATACTGTACTGGTCAGTACATATTGCTGTGGAGGGTCATTGAGATAATACTGTACTGATCAGTACATATTGGTGTGGAGGGTCACTGAGATAATACTGTACTGGTCAGTACATATTGGTTTGGAGGGTCACTGAGATAATACTGTACCGGTCAGTACATATTGGTGTGGAGGGTCACTGAGATATTACTGTACCGGTCAGTATATATTGGTGTGGAGGGTCACTGAGATAATACTGTACCGGTCAGTACATATTGGTTTGGAGGATCACTGAGATAATACTGTACTGGTCAGTGCATATTGGTGTAGAGGGTCACTGAGATAATACTGTACCGGTCAGTACATATTGATGTGGAGGGTCATTGAGATAATACTGTACTGATCAGTACATATTGGTTTGGAGGGTCACTGAGATAAAACTGTACTGGTCAGTGCATATTGGTGTGGAGGGTCACAGAGATGATACTGTACCGGTCAGTACATATTGGTTTGGAGGGTCACTGAGATAATACTGTACCGGTCAGTACATATTGGTGTGGAGGGTCACTGAGATAATACTGTACCGGTCAGTACGTATTGGTGTGGAGGGTCACTGAGATAATACTGTACTGGTCAGTGCATATTGGTGTAGAGGGTCACTGAGATAATACTGTACTGGTCAGTACATATTGGTGTGGAGGGTCACTGAGATAATACTGTACCGGTCAGTGCATATTGGTGTGGAGGGTCACTGAGATAATACTGTACCGGCCAGTGCATATTGGTGTGGAGGGTCACTGAGGTAATACTGTACTGGTCAGTATATATTGGTGTGGAGGGTCACTGAGATAATACTGTACCGGTCAGTACATATTGGTGTTTAGGGTCACTGAGGTAATACTGTACTGGTCAGTAAATATTGGTGTGCAGGGTCAGTGAGATAATACTGTACCGGTCAGTAAATATTGGTGTGCAGGGACACTGAGATGACACTGTACTGGTCAGTAAATATTGGTGTGCAGGGTCACTGAGATAATACTGTACTGATCAGTAAACATTGGTGTGCAGGGTCACAGATATGATACTGTACCGGTCAGTACATATTGGTGTGCAGGGTCACTGAGATAATACTGTACCGGTCAGTGCATATTGGCGTGGAGGGTCACTGAGATAATACTGTACTGGTCAGTACATATTGGTGTGCAGGGTCACTGAGATAATACTGTACTGGTCAGTGCATATTGGTTTGGAGGGTCACTGAGATAAAACTGTACTGGTCAGTGCATATTGGTTTGGAGGGTCACTGAGATAATACTGTACTGGTCAGTGCATATTGGTTTGGAGGGTCACTGAGATGATACTGTACCGGTCAGTACATATTGGTGTGCAGGGTCACTGAGATAATACTGTACTGGTCAGTGCATATTGGTGTGGAGGGTCACTGAGATAATACTGTACTGATCAGTACATATTGGTGTAGAGGGTCACTGAGATAATACTGTACTGGTCAGTACGTATTGGTGTGAAGGGTCACTGAGATAATACTGTACTGATCAGTACATATTGGTTTGGAGGGTCACTGAGATAATACTGTACTGGTCAGTAAATATTGGTGTGCAGGGTCACTGAGATAATACTGTACTGATCAGTAAACATTGGTGTGCAGGGTCACAGAGATGATACTGTACCGGTCAGTACATATTGGTGTGCAGGGTCACTGAGATAATACTGTACCGGTCAGTAAATATTGGTGTAGAGGGTCACTGAGATGATACTGTACTGGTCAGTAAACATTGGTGTGCAGGGTCACTGAGATGATACTGTACCGGTCAGTAAATATTGGTGTGCAGGGTCACTGAGATGATACTGTACTGGTCAGTAAATATTGGTGTGCAGGGTCACTGAGATAATACTGTACCGGTCAGTAAATATTGGTGTGCAGGGTCACTGAGATGATACTGTACTGGTCAGTAAATATTGGTGTGCAGGGTCACAGAGATGATACTGTACCGGTCAGTAAATATTGGTGTGCAGGGTCACTGAGATTATACTGTACTGGTCAGTAAATATTGGTGTGCAGGTTCACTGAGATAATACTGTACCGGTCAGTAAATATTGGTGTAGAGGGTCACTGAGATGATACTGTACTGGTCAGTAAACATTGGTGTGCAGGGTCACTGAGATGATACTGTACTGGTCAGTAAATATTGGTGTGCAGGGTCACAGAGATGATACTGTACCGGTCAGTAAATATTGGTGTGCAGGGTCACTGAGATAATACTGTACCGGTCAGTAAATATTGGTGTGCAGGGTCACTGAGATGATACTGTACTGGTCAGTAAACATTGGTGTGCAGGGTCACTGAGATGATACTGTACTGGTCAGTAAACATTGGTGTGCAGGGTCACTGAGATGATACTGTACCGGTCAGTACATATTGGTGTGGAGGGTCACTGAGATAATACTGTACCGGTCAGTAAATATTGGTGTGCAGGGTCACTGAGACGATACTGTACCGGTCAGTACATATTGGTGTGGAGGGTCACTGACATAATGCTGTACTGGTCAGTACATATTGGTGTCGAGGGTTACTGAGATAATACTTTACTGGTCAGTACATATTGGTGTGGAGGGTCACTGACATAATGCTGTACTGGTCAGTACATATTGGTGTTTAGGGTCACTGAGATAATACTGTACTGGTCAGTGCATATTGGCGTGGAGGGTCACTGAGATAATACTGTACTGGTCAGTACATATTGGTGTTTAGGGTCACTGAGATAATACTGTACTGGTCAGTATATTGGTGTAGAGGGTCACTGAGATAATACTGTACTGATCAGTACATATTGATGTGGAGGATCACTGAGATAATACTGTACTGGTCAGTGCATATTGGCGTGGAGGGTCACTGAGATAATACTGTACTGGTCAGTACATATTGGTGTTTAGGGTCACTGAGATAATACTGTACTGGTCAGTGCATATTGGCGTGGAGGGTCACTGAGATAATACTGTACTGGTCAGTACATATTGGTGTTTAGGGTCACTGAGATAATACTGTACTGGTCAGTATATTGGTGTAGAGGGTCACTGAGATAATACTGTACTGATCAGTACATATTGATGTGGAGGGTCACTGAGATAATACTGTACCGGTCAGTGCATATTGGTTTGGAGGATCACTGAGATAATACTGTACTGGTCAGTACATATTGGTGTGAAGGGTCATTGAGATAATACTGTACCGGTCAGTGCATATTGGTGTGCAGGGTCACTGTGATATAACTGTACTGGTCAGTACATATTGATGTGGAGGGTCACTGAGATAATACTGTACTGGTCAGTACATATTGGTGTTTAGGGTCACTGAGATAATACTGTACTGGTCAGTATATTGGTGTAGAGGGTCACTGAGATAATACTGTACTGATCAGTACATATTGGTTTGGAGGGTCACTGTGATATAACTGTACTGGTCAGTACATATTGATGTGGAGGGTCACTGAGATAATACTGTACTGGTCAGTACATATTGGTGTAGAGGGTCACTGAGATAATACTGTACCGGTCAGTGCATATTGGTTTGGAGGGTCACAGAGATAATACTGTACTGGTCAGTACATATTGGTGTGAAGGGTCATTGAGATAATACTGTACTGATCAGTACATATTGGTTTGGAGGGTCACTGAGATATAACTGTACTGGTCAGTACATATTGGTGTGGAGGGTCACTGACATAATGCTGTACTGGTCAGTACATATTGGTGTCGAGGGTTACTGAGATAATACTTTACTGGTCAGTACATATTGGTGTGGAGGGTCACTGACATAATGCTGTACTGGTCAGTACATATTGGTGTCGAGGGTTACTGAGATAATACTTTACTGGTCAGTACATATTGGTGTTTAGGGTCACTGAGATAATACTGTACTGGTCAGTGCATATTGGCGTGGAGGGTCACTGAGATAATACTGTACTGGTCAGTACATATTGGTGTTTAGGGTCACTGAGATAATACTGTACTGGTCAGTATATTGGTGTAGAGGGTCACTGAGATAATACTGTACTGGTCAGTGCATATTGGTTTGGAGGGTCACTAAGATAATACTGTACTGGTCAGTACATATTGATGTGGAGGGTCACTGAGATAATACTGTACTGATCAGTACATATTGGTGTGGAGGGTCACTGAGATAATACTGTACTGATCAGTACATATTGATGTGGAGGGTCATTGAGATAATACTGTACTGATCAGTACATATTGATGTGGAGGGTCATTGAGATAATACTGTACTGATCAGTACATATTGATGTGGAGGGTCATTGAGATAATACTGTACTGATCAGTACATATTGGTTTGGAGGGTCACTGAGATAATACTGTACTGGTCAGTACATATTGATGTGGAGGGTCATTGAGATAATACTGTACTGATCAGTACATATTGATGTGGAGGGTCATTGAGATAATACTGTACTGATCAGTACATATTGATGTGGAGGGTCACTGAGATAATACTGTACTGGTCAGTGCATATTGGTGTGGAGGGTCACTGAGATAATACTGTACTGATCAGTACATATTGGTTTGGAGGGTCACTGAGATAATACTGTACTGGTCAGTACATATTGATGTGGAGGGTCATTGAGATAATACTGTACTGATCAGTACATATTGGTTTGGAGGGTCACTGAGATAATACTGTACTGGTCAGTACATATTGGTTTGGAGGGTCACTGAGATAATACTGTACTGGTCAGTACATATTGATGTGGAGGGTCATTGAGATAATACTGTACTGATCAGTACATATTGGTGTCGAGGGTCACTGACATAATGCTGTACTGGTCAGTACATATTGGTGTGGAGGGTCACTGAGATAATACTGTACCGGTCAGTACATATTGGTGTGGAGGGTCACTGAGATGATACTGTACTGGTCAGTACATATTGATGTGGAGGGTCACTGAGATAATACTGTACTGGTCAGTACATATTGATGTGGAGGGTCACTGAGATAATACTGTACTGATCAGTACATATTGGTTTGGAGGGTCACTGAGATAATACTGTACTGGTCAGTACATATTGGTGTGCAGGGTCACTGAGATAATACTGTACTGGTCAGTACATATTGATGTGGAGGGTCATTGAGATAATACTGTACTGATCAGTACATATTGATGTGGAGGGTCATTGAGATAATACTGTACTGATCAGTACATATTGGTTTGGAGGGTCACTGAGATAATACTGTACTGATCAGTACATATTGGTGTGGAGGGTCACTGAGATAATACTGTACTGATCAGTACATATTGGTTTGGAGGGTCACTGAGATAATACTGTACTGGTCAGTACATATTGATGTGGAGGGTCATTGAGATAATACTGTACCGGTCAGTACATATTGAGGTGGAGGGTCACTGAGATAATACTGTACCGGTCAGTACATATTGGTGTGCAGGGTCACTGAGATGATACTGTACTGGTCAGTACATATTGATGTGGAGGGTCACTGAGATAATACTGTACTGGTCAGTACATATTGATGTGGAGGGTCACTGAGATAATACTGTACTGATCAGTACATATTGGTTTGGAGGGTCACTGAGATAATACTGTACTGGTCAGTACATATTGATGTGGAGGGTCATTGAGATAATACTGTACTGATCAGTTTATATTGGTTTGGAGGGTCACTGAGATAATACTGTACTGGTCAGTACATATTGATGTGGAGGGTCATTGAGATAATACTGTACTGATCAGTACATATTGGTGTGGAGGGTCACTGAGATGATACTGTACTGATCAGTACATATTGGTTTGGAGGGTCACTGAGATATAACTGTACTGGTCAGTACATATTGATGTGGAGGGTCATTGAGATAATACTGTACTGATCAGTACATATTGATGTGGAGGGTCATTGAGATAATACTGTACTGATCAGTACATATTGGTTTGGAGGGTCACTGAGATAATACTGTACTGATCAGTACATATTGGTGTGGAGGGTCACTGAGATAATACTGTACTGATCAGTACATATTGGTGTTTAGGGTCACTGAGATAATACTGTACTGATCAGTACATATTGGTTTGGAGGGTCACTGAGATAATACTGTACTGGTCAGTACATATTGGTTTGGAGGGTCACTGAGATAATACTGTACTGATCAGTACATATTGGTGTGGAGGGTCACTGAGATAATACTGTACTGATCAGTACATATTGGTTTGGAGGGTCACTGAGATAATACTGTACTGATCAGTACATATTGATGTGGAGGGTCACTGAGATAATACTGTACTGATCAGTACATATTGGTGTGGAGGGTCACTGAGATAATACTGTACTGATCAGTACATATTGGTGTGGAGGGTCACTGACATAATGCTGTACTGGTCAGTACATATTGATGTGGAGGGTCACTGAGATAATACTGTACTGATCAGTACATATTGGTGTGGAGGGTCACTGAGATAATACTGTACTGATCAGTACATATTGGTTTGGAGGGTCACTGAGATAATACTGTACTGGTCAGTACATATTGGTTTGGAGGGTCACTGAGATAATACTGTACTGGTCAGTACATATTGGTTTGGAGGGTCACTGAGATAATACTGTACTGATCAGTACATATTGGTGTGGAGGGTCACTGAGATAATACTGTACTGGTCAGTGCATATTGGTTTGGAGGGTCACTGAGATAATACTGTACTGGTCAGTACATATTGGTGTAGAGGGTCATTGAGATAATACTGTACTGATCAGTACATATTGGTTTGGAGGGTCACTGAGATAATACTGTACTGGTCAGTACATATTGATGTGGAGGGTCACTGAGATAATACTGTACTGATCAGTACATATTGGTGTGGAGGGTCACTGAGATAATACTGTACTGATCAGTACATATTGGTTTGGAGGGTCACTGAGATAATACTGTACTGGTCAGTACATATTGATGTGGAGGGTCATTGAGATAATACTGTACTGATCAGTACATATTGGTATGGAGGGTCACTGAGATAATACTGTACTGATCAGTACATATTGGTTTGGAGGGTCACTGAGATAATACTGTACTGGTCAGTAAACATTGGTGTGCAGGGTCACTGAGATAATACTGTACTGGTCAGTACATATTGGTGTGGAGGGTCACTGAGATAATACTGTACTGATCAGTACATATTGGTGTGGAGGGTCATTGAGATAATACTGTACTGATCAGTACATATTGGTTTGGAGGGTTACTGAGATAATACTGTACTGGTCAGTACATATTGATGTGGAGGGTCATTGAGATAATACTGTACTGATCAGTACATATTGGTGTGGAGGGTCACTGACATAATGCTGTACTGGTCAGTACATATTGGTGTGGAGGGTCACTGAGATAATACTGTACCGGTCAGTACATATTGGTGTGGAGGGTCACTGAGATAATACTGTACTGGTCAGTGCATATTGGTGTAGAGGGTCAGTACACGAGTTCCATGCTACGTTCCCCTGGAGATGTGATATCAAGTGTAATTACAAGCGATATGAATTGCATCGATTGATTAACCTCATGATGAGGGTACCCAGTATCATGATGTTGGATCTGCTTATATATATCATTCATCTTTTGTCGCCGCTTTGTTCCTGTAACGCTCGACTGGCGAATAACATATTTCAACACAATCGGCCTACTGTTGGAAACACATCAATTACATTTTGTTAACATTGACATTTGAGAACGTTGAATAATTGTTTAATTATTTCTTTCTAACATCAAGGACTCTTAATACCAGTGGTCTCATGTAAAGAGAGACCCTGATAACAGGCTCCCTTGCACACCACACCGTCACTGGTATCGCTTGGTGACACGAAGAGTTGTCTCCCTTATGATTTGTTGTCTCATCTCCCAGCAACGCGTTGTGGCGACACATACAGGTGTGAACCAAAGATCACAGGTGAGTACTTTATACACTACAGTTGTACACAGCACCTACATCAAACACTTCCTGCCGTTGCTGGGAAAAACATGATGAAGTATTTCTCGCTCTTGGAAGCAGACTAGCGACTGTTGCTCGAGATTAGTCTACCCGAGTGCGTGTTTGTGGTCTGGTCGTCTGAGTCTGGGCTTTACGCGCTCCGCAGTCTTACTTCAACACTTGTTTGGTTGGTTGGCTACATGAGTAATAAGTAATAAATTAATTGTACCATCTTTGCTCTGATACACATATATATATATATATATATATATATATATATATATATATATATATATATATATATATATATATATATATATATATATATATATATATATATTATATATATATTAACTCATGGTAATAATGGTTGACATCCCCTAATAGTTATAGGAATGAAATGTTATTTAAACAACGTAACGTGTAAATTTCGATTATTTTTTTGGTAAAACGTGTTACCACTGGGTGTCTTTTTGTGATTAATGTACTTGAACATTTGCTATTCACCACTTGTACTTTAAAATACCTAAGAAAGAGGAATATAAGAAAAATGAAATTTATCCAAAAAAGTTCATTCCTTGTGTCTTGAGATCTTGGCATTGGTATATTGTTACAGTGTCAGATTTTTCTACAAAATCATTATTTGTCACTACAACATTGTTTCAAGGCTAAAATACACAAAACCAGTTTGGTTTTTGTAATTTGCTTATATATAACAAAATTCAGTTCATTTATTATATATATAATGTGTCCTGAATCGTAACTGTGTTACACAAATAGCACGTTCGTTACAGAAATGTGTTCAACAAGTTCGTATCTCTGTGCCATGTACAAGCGCACTTTGTATTGAAAACAATAAACTACGCACTTCTCTCTTTAAAGGTTAAATATTTACTGTTAGTTTTCAGTCTGTGTTGTTTATAAAAACAATTCAGGAAATCAATGTAGTAATTAACACATTAATAGTATTTCAGAAAAACAACCTTTAAAAGGCGTTTCATCAATTACAACAGGTCACCAGGTAGCCATGTTAACGCAATATTTATACAGTCAGACCTCGATAATCCGAACGCTTCCGTTTTTCATAAAAAACTTACGGATAGTGAAATGTTCGGATTACTGAGTACTGAGGACTACTATAGAGATTAGATTGGTTACATTTTCCTACCGTTCGGAAACTGCGAGATTCGGATTGTCGGTGGCCGGATTATCGCGGGTTGACTTATTTAAACTTACCTACAAGGGAGATAACTCTTCATTGGTAACTTCACTTCTTGTGACATTTTACTTGTATTAAACAAACACCAAAATAAAATAACTCCAACATTTATAATACAATCACTCTCCTTTCTAAGTAAAGGATAACGATGATTATAGACAACAGTATGGTGCAGAAAATAGCTTTATTTCTTTCGATTTAAAAAATACACATTCAGTGGAAAGTATAAATATTATTTCATTCATTGAGTATTATCAACGTTGATATGTTTATATAAGTAAGTGTTGACCATGTGCACATTACAAAGTGATTCCTTTACATCCCTCAGACTAATGGACAGTTGTAGTAATAGGATCGTAACTAGCGTTGTTCAATATCTACTACCGGGGTTTTCCGAAAGCAAGCCCAGGGCTTCTATACGGAAAGTTGAGTTTTTGACGAGTGAACTTTGACACAAAATAGAAGCCAGGGCTGTTATTCGGAAACATGGGCTTGCATCGGAAATCTGTTTAATGTTAAAGTCATATGGAATAATAATCATAAGACAATAAGTGAAGGCAATCTTTTTAATATCACCTTCAGGAGTATTACAATGGTTAAGAAAACGAAACGCATGGGAACGCTTAATAAATAACTCTTTTAAAATTACACTGTACGGTAATGTTTAAGATTTGTTCATGAGTCATTGGAGTTTCAACTGAGTCAATGCATCACACAAGGGATCAGCACCATCATCTACGGGGTTTCTAACAAATCATTAAACAGCTAAATTAACATAGACTATTTGTATTGTAGAAAGGGGAAGCTGCTCTCATTGGACACATGAAATAGAAGCCTCTAAACGAGAGGGCTTGCTTTCGGAAAACCCCGGTACTTGAAACTTGAAACTTGAATGTGAAAGGTTGGAGTGCTCATCGAACCTTTAAAAGAAATACATATGCCATCATTGAATGAACAATTACTACAGCTCAGTAAAAAATAAACGAACTTTTGGATAAGTCCATGTGTAACCCGCACTTTACGCGGCATTTGCGAAATATATGTTCAACGATAGTAAAAAGTGTATTAAACCTTATATAACGTCTTTGTTGATATAAAATGAAGATCTTATAATGGTAATCATGGATGTTCACTAAACACGAAGAGTTTTCATCATAGAACTACACAGAATTACCGATAAGTCTTCAGATGTTAATATTATACACCACAGTTTACAATAATGCCCTTTGTCTTACTACCACTTACACATAGTAAGTGCCATCCATCTTCCTATCTGTATAAATCACAAACTAATACCATCATAGGTAAAGGCTGTTGCCGTTTATTGTGCAGCAATGACACATACATACATTTAGAACCTACTGATGTCCTCCACTGACAGCTTAAACTTGTCCAGTACTGATTTTCTCATTGTAGAATACGAGACTGGCAAATCAGTGGACACCAGCTTAGAATGTCCCTTTGAGACACATATTCTTCTAAATATGAATTTGGTTGAAGAATCCTCAACACAGGCTAGCTCCAAGTATTTCTTCAACCATTTCACCGGACAGGCTACTGTCTTAGTTTCTGCAATCAAACTTATGTTACCTTCCCGATATTGGTCCGTCTTGCTCTTTTCTAACTCAATTTCAATATTGTTTTGGTTGAAAGTTATATTCGATCGTTTTACATTTATGAGATCACTAAATCTAAAAAATCCTGCAAAAGCTAAAACTGCGAAAGTAATGTCCCTCACTACAGTCAAGTTGAAGTTGTTGTTAAATTGTTGACACACTTCAATAACGCTTTCAACATGCATAGGTTCCTTCTTCCGACTATCCTTCTTCAATTGTCTTTTGGCGGATTCTACCACTGTCTTTACTGCTTCTGACTCAGTTGGCGATGTTAACCCTGCCATTTTGTGTGCCCAGTTGATACCATATACAGCACTATACACAGCATTAATATGTTTATCTGCCTTAATTATACTGGTAAGGTATAAACAGACATAGAAAGGGTTTGCAGGAAATACTTTAATCTCCGGTTTGTCCTTAGCAAAATCTTTCCATTTCTGCCACGCCCTCTTATAACTGCACACAGTTGACGTAGCCCTAGCTCCTAACATAACTGCTGGTAGTTCTTCCGCCAACCGCTGCAGTTCCGGGTTGCTAACATCTTCTGTTTGCTCCCACATCCCTGTCTTCAGTACGTCTGGAAATGGTAAGTATTGTGCAGATAAATATTCTCACATACAAAACACAATATGTTAGAACGCCCATGCTTTATTGTTTCCATTCAAACAATGCAAATGAACAGTAGACAATCATCTCATGATCTCTATATTTACACAAATCATTTAGAAAACCGACATTCAAAACATCATTATTTACACAATACACGCCTCCCACTGGGGCGGAGCCTCCTCGCCTATGACAGGCACACAGTTTCTTCACTCGCCCCACACGGGCTGTTATTCTTAGCCTCTCTCGGGCTGTCAATTCAAGCCTCTCTAGGGCTGTCCATTCTCGCCTCTCTTGGGCGGTCAGTCTTCACACTGCCTCTCAAAGGCATTCCACATAGAAAGCATACTCTATTCTCTTTCACATGATATCTAGTACTTTACTGTCTTTTACTTGTAGACAAACACACATTGCAATACCCCAAGGGTGCTGTACAATAACCAGGCCTAATTTGCCTTTCATCAGAAATCTTACTGTAAACAAGTTTAATAGCTATCATCTTAAAACTGAACCCTTTTGTGAAGATATTGTGTCCACTTTTCCCTCTCAGGAAAGTCCCTTTCTCATTAGGGATATAGCACCAGTCCTTCACTCCAGTTTCAAAGTGTACACCATCTGTACAAAGTAATGGCCAATATGGTGCAGAACGCCACAAAGGCGCTACCAGAATACCATCAGCTTTACAAACTCTGATATGTTGTACCACCTCTGAAATTTTGCACACTGGAGGCAACAACCAATTAAATTCTCTAGCCCAATTCTGCCCAAACGCATTGACTGCTTCACTACCTGGTTGATAGGAGATACTGTTAAATCTCGCTAACTTCTTATTGTACCACGTGGCGAACCTGTCCACAGTACAATACCCCATCCGAACATTCAAGTTCCGAAAAACATGATCATTTATCTGCCAATCATTATAATCTATTTCCCTGCTTAATTCATCTGCTACTACATTGCTTTCCCTGGGAATCCAAACTGGTTCCATAACAGTTTGATACTGGAAGCACTGCTTGAATATCTCTACAGCTATAGTTTGTAACTCACCTACTTTGCTACCATTCAGCAAGATTCTCACAACATTCTGATTATCTGTATGCCATCTGATGTTCTTATTCCTTAAATTGTTCTGAAAACCTTTGAAAACAAGCTCTACACTCTTTAATTCCCTCCAAGTTGAACTCTTCATCTTTTCTACATCCGTCCAATTTCCGGTTGAGACCAATCCTTCTACATTCAAAACATAACCCCCAAAACCATGTTCTGAGGCATCACTAAAAACAAGCACACTTGGAACAGAAAGAGAACGGATAATACTGCCATTTAAGTTCTTCAGATTTGTATTCCAAAACACTAATTCTTCTCTGGACTGTGGTGAAATTGATACAAATGAATGCCATGACTGCCTGGACTCTATGTCCGCATACGTCCTCCTGGTCATCAAACGAACCAAACCAACAGCTCTGTACATAGATATTATCTGACCCGTGACTGAGGCTAACCACCTTACCGGCACCTGCCGTGTGTCGCATTCAAGCAATTTACTGATATTCCTTAACAGCTTCTCAACTCTTTCAGTGGTGATCTGAAACTGGAATTTGCCTGAATCTATGATATGTCCTAACCACTTTACTGACTGAAACGGTTGCCAACAACACTTCTCTGGGTTGGGTATAAATCCTAAACGTAACAGATCACTGCAGACAATATGGGCAGTTAACATAGCTTGACTTCTACAGCTCTCCATGCCACATCCATCATCCAAGTAGACTAGAATCCTAATACCCTTACTTCTCCAGAATGAAACCACTGGCTTTAACACTTTAGTGAAAATATATGGGGCTGATGATAACCCGAATGGTAGAACAGTAAATTTGAAATACCGCAACTTGCCATCGATTTCCCAAGCAAAACCCAAATAAGTCTGGTGCTCTGTAAGCACTTCAATGTGATGATATCCTGACTTCAAATCAAAAGTAAACATCCAGTCCTCTTGTTGTATAAGGTGTTGAAGTACTGAAAGATCTTCACATCTAAACTTGTGTTTATGAAGAAACAGATTAACATATCTCAAATCCAAAATTAATCTCTTCTTACCATTGTCATGAATGGAAACTGATAGAGGATTAACAACTCTTGGCGCCTGTTCCACCTCCACTACACTGCCTCTTATCAACAAATCTCTAAGTGCTTCTGACACAAAAATGCTATTATCCAAAGCTGATGAATTATTATGCATTGTCTTCCCTGGAGGCATAGACCGGAGAGGTAACTTGTAACCAGCTGTAATTATATCTAATATAAATTCTGGAGTGCCAATACTTTTCCATTCTTCAATACTTGTCTTCAGTCTTCCCTTAAGTTCGATCTTAGATTTTTCACCTTCTATGAAATCAAATTTAGAAAAATTCATGAAACCTGACACATCATCACTGGAAAGTGTATCATTACACACAACTGAAAATTCTATACTCTGCTTATCAAGGCATATTTTATCCTCATCATTAATATCTGGTGTTACAGCATCACAGCTTGATTCATTCATGCAAAGTCAGTTACTTAACTGAGACTGGCTAGCACTAGCCTGCTGCCCGACAGCTCCTCTCTGCGCATTGAGGAACTTGGTACATTCCCGGCTCCAGTGACCGAAACCCCCACATGCGAAGCAGGCACCGCTCCTTCTTTTCTGTTCTTGTCCTCTGCTTGGACTGTAACTTGGTCCCTGTGTTGCTGTTGATTCTACAGCAGACGAGGGATACGGCCACCTTCTTCTCTGAAAACGTCCGACCGGTTTTCTGTTCCGCGATTCCTTGATTTTTCTTCCCGCTGTGACTTCAGATTTCCGTATCCTTTTCTCATCATCACTGTCATCTGCTAATTCGTGTGTTAAGTATTCTTCCACAGTCTTCCAACCGAAATCCGATGAATCAGCCAGAAGTATGTGTTTCTGTCTGACGTTCACAGTTTCAATACCTTCTTCAAGGGACTGTATGGCACTGTCAATCTTCCCTTTTCTTATCTTCTCCACAGCATCCTCCATTGAAGAGCACACCTTCTCATTGTGGAGATACTGGTCCTCGTGCGCCTTCTTCTTGAATTTCTTCGGAGCATCCTTCTTTAACCGGCGGATTTCAGACATCTGTTGTTCGGCCAGGTTGGAGTTTGCCAGCTCCAGATCTTCCTTGATATTTCTCATGTTAGTTGTCAAGAGATCCTTAAAACTGTTGAGCATTCGTTCATTGCTCTCCTGAAGTTGGCTCATTGTAACAACATGATCCTGAGTTTGTTCGGCTGATGAGGCTTCAGGTGACTTTCGTGACATCTTCAGTGAAATTTCCGGAAAGTCTGGTTGATATAATTTTGGTAAAGTCTTGTTGCTGCTTTGGACGACAAGCCTAGAATGGTTCTCACTACCACTGTACTTCTATGTATATCCCATACATTCCAAAACTAATAGCTGACCTCAGCTAACCGGAAAACTCTTATCTTCCATCTGACCATTCCCCTTTGGAATGTGTCTCTTCGTGAGACCTAAGACAACAATTCCCAGCTCCACTGTGTGCCGCTGGGAATAATATTTCTCCATGAAATCCATTTGTCAAGTAATTTCTTCTTTGACGTTGACTTTCCACTAACCTGTAGGGTAACTTTCCCTCCTCACTGTAAACGTATATATGTTGCATGTTTCAGTCTACCCCGGTCCAGGATGACACAACAAGTGAGCTACCAGCTGTCTCGCCCCCCTCCTGACCTAATGGACACTCCCCAAGCTGACCGCATGTCGGCGGTGTCCACCCTCAACCGTATCGGGCTGGTGGCGTGTGAGCGCATCATGCTGCTACTGAACAACACAGAGCTCACCAAGCACCGCCGCGTGTCCAGTATGGAGCAGGTTCTGTGCTACCTCAGCGGCATGCACGACGACGTGGGGCTGAGTGGAGACAGGGGCGACTTCTACCGGAGGAAGCTGGCCGAGCAGCTGTACACGACCTTCAGTGTGCACGGGGTCGACCACACCAACATTGACGCGGTGGTGGCAGGAGCGATCGACCTGGAGAAACAAACCCGACTGATTCTGAGTGAGAGCGGGGGGAGGCGAGACCGTGCCCCGGCGGTGACATATGATGAACAAGTGCTCGACATTCTTGCCAGACTAGCAGATCTTCACTGATGACGTCATGCTTTGGCCTTATTTCAATCTGTCTCAGGATTATGTTCAAAACACAATATTACTACAATAATGCAATATACCATATTATGATATTTATGATTGTGTGTAGTTAGATGTCAATGGAACGCAGTCGATCTCCAGCGACCCGAATTGATGTGGAAAATACTAAAAACATTTCTTGGAATCTCAAACTAATACTTCAACTAGATAACCCTTTAAAAGACCATACATACTGTGTACCCTCTCAAAATCCAGCCTTACATGTATAACAACTTCCCATCCTTCCTCGGGATGTTTACCTGAAAGTCAGATTAAAATTGTGTGTAGCAATACTTTTCCGAGAAAATCAAGGTAAATTCCTAACTTGCAAGCATTGGTACATTTTCATCGATAAGTTCTTTACTTACTTACACAGGACTTGATGAAACATCTTTAACCCTTTCACCACTAAGAAACCTGAACGCTAATACGTTTGCATGCCTAATTTTAGGCGTGTATGGGTTAAAGGGTTAAACCAGGTCTGCTAAAATGTGCTTGATATGTGCTATGTTCCGCCAAGTTTCTGTATTGCTGAAACTTTGGATGACGAATTACGTGTGTATATTGACACACACGTTGGGAGATAACACGTGTCTGTCTTGAAGGAATGTATACTGATGTTAGTTCACTGGCCATTTGTATACCTTTATGTATTCACACTGTTTGATCGAGTCCTGTCGAGTGATAAGTGTGAACGTATTTCAATGTAACGGTTGACAAGTTAACTAATATAGTGTGGGTTGCCCTTACCATTACCACAAATTGTACCCTTTGTAAAAATAATAAACCCTTGTACATACTATGAAGTTGTTTTATCTATAGTATTGGCTTTCAACGAGGTATGGTTACATGCATAAGCTGACATTTTATAAACTATTTACTAAAGTTGTTTTATTTCTAAAGAAGGTTGTGTCATGCCAGACAATGATCCACGACACCTGTACATGATGAGTGTGTCTGGAGTCCGCACACCTGAGTAAAAAAGAGAGTTTCCAGTATCATAATGTCAATGTCAGAGGAGGACAGTGGAACCAAATTCAAAGCACCAACATTTCACACCTCAACAATCTACAGATTCGTAATGTCGCCTTTTTTTTTAATGAAACATTTAAGAAACTATACTTTATGGTCGAAAGCTTTACAGAATACACGATCTCCATAGCCGACGATAACGTGATACAGACGACACCTAGCAACACATTACACACTAGCTGCTGGTGTCTATAGGACGTGAATGATTGCAACTATACTCTCCCAAAAACGAAACGTATATAGGAATTTTTAAATAATTTTTTTCTTTATTTTGTTACAATATATCGGGGTGGTAAAGCAAGTGATTGCAAAAAAATTTCACATGGAGACAGTGACAGTATCATAGAGTGACTTCGGGAAAAGTCAGGTAGTGAGTCAAACTGATGCGTTTGGTGGCGTTGACGTCAGTACCTCGTGTGTCCACCATTGGAGTCAAGAACTGCACGGCATCGTCTGGGCATGGAGCGAATAATCTGGTTCTGTGGTATTTGCAGCCCACTCGGTCCTTAGTGCATTTGCAAGTTGCGGAAGTGTCTGTGGCAGTGGGTTACGTTGCCGCACTCGTTTGTGCAGGGCATCCCAGAGGTGCTCTATAGGGTTCAAATCTGGGGACATCATGTTGCAATGAGAACACTCACTTCCGCCGTCTGGAAAACGTTTTAATATGCCCTGCAAGCACAGATAGAACACAGTTTAAACTTTTTAGTAATTTAAATTCTGAACAAGCAATTAGAAAAATGCTAATGAAATATTTAAAGCTGTTATATTGTAAAAACCGTATCCATATATAATGTATTTAATTGTCATACATAATGTATACTCACGTGGAAAAGAAATGTCCACACATTTTAAAGAGAGCAAAAAATGAAGTATTTCTGTCCTAAAAGTCGGTTATGATTAAATTTGATAGGCTTTTTATGTCTGGTCAAATACGCTTGGGTGTTGAAATCACTTTTTATCCACCGCCGAGCGTTCAGCGCGAAGCGGGAGTAAAAGTATATTCGGCTGTCCGTACGTACGACATGACATAACTCAGAATATTCACTGGATTCTTTCCATAGTTTGCATATAAGGTCATCATCGTGAGAGAAATGTTCCAACACAGTCATGTGACCTTGACCTTCATTTCAAGGTCACAACATGACTTTGCAATTTTACTCTTGTCAAATCTCAAGAAACGGTTGGCTGGATTCTCTTTATATCTTGCACATAGTTTCTCATAAGGAAGACAGCGGGTTTATTATATTTTGTTGACATTCGGCAGATGACATTGCATTGTTGCTTGCCAATATGGTACCACTGGATCCTCCTTATATCTTACATTAATGTTCTTCTGGGGTGGATTTAGGCCAGTCGGATTTGGCGGCCTTGACATCATTTTTTAATTTTGAAGTATTAATTTGTAGGTGATCTTATAGTGACAACTGCTTGTCCAAAATGGTTTGGAACAAGACTATTTGGCGTTGAAGTTAAGAACTTATATATAATGTATAAATTTAGTTACTAATAAATTCTGTCGATATAGATAACCTCCTGGACTTGAAGTGTTGACGCATCTTTACAGTAAATCCCCCATATGACTCTCGTCTAATTAAGGAGATTCCAAAAGGACGATTTCTTAAAACTTGTGCTTCCCAGAAACAAACAGATAAAATTTTGGAACTTCAAGTTTAGTGGACTTTGAAGACATGGTGTAACTGTGTTTAAGTCGTATGTATCGATCGTGGATTGAACTATCTATTATTATATTGTGTATTGTATATTGGGTATTGTATATTGTGAATGGTATATTGTGTATATTGTGTATGGTATATTGTGTATGGTATATTGTGTATGGTATATTGTGTATGGTATATTGTGTATGGTATATTGTGTATGGTATATTGTGTATGGTATATTATGTATGGTATATTGTGTACGGTATATTGTGTATGGTATATTGTGTATGGTATATTGTGTATGGTATATTGTGTATGGTATATTGTGTATGGTATATTGTGTATGGTATATTATGTATGGTGACGTTTCTTTTGCACTTGAGTTTATATATCTCATGTCATGCGGTGTATGATGTAATCGAATTCCCTTTAGGAAAATAACATGTAATACGATTTATCATAAGCATGTCTCTAGGTGTAGGTCTTGTTTATTAGACACTTGGTGTTTAAGCTCATAGAATATCAGTGCATATTGGTGTGGAGGATCACTGAGATAATACTGTACTGGTCAGTACATATTGGTGTGGAGGGTTACTGAGATAATACTGTACCGGTCAGTACATATTGGTTTGGAGGATCACTGAGATAATACTGTACTGGTCAGTACATATTGGTGTGGAGGGTCACTGAGATATTACTGTACTGATCAGTACATATTGGTGTAGAGGGTCACTGAGATAAAACTGTACTGGTCAGTGCATATTGGTGTGGGGGGTCACTGAGATAATACTGTACTGATCAGTACATATTGGTGTAGAGGGTCACTGAGATAATACTGTACTGGTCAGTGCATATTGGTGTGGAGGGTCACTGAGATAATACTGTACTGATCAGTACATATTGGTGTGGGGGGTCACTGAGATAATACTGTACTGGTCAGTGCATATTGGTGTGGAGGGTCACTGAGATAATACTGTACTGATCAGTACATATTGGTGTAGAGGGTCACTGAGATAATACTGTACTGATCAGTACATATTGGTGTGGAGGGTCACTGAGATAATACTGTACTGATCAGTAAACATTGGTGTGCAGGGTCACTGAGATAATACTGTACCGGTCAGTGCATATTGGTTTGGAGGATCACTGAGATAATACTGTACTGGTCAGTACATATTGGTGTAGAGGGTCACTGAGATAATACTGTACCGGTCAGTGCATATTGGTTTGGAGGATCACTGAGATGATACTGTACTGGTCAGTGCATATTGGTGTGCAGGGTCACAGAGATGATACTGTACCGGTCAGTACATATTGGTGTGGGGGGTCACTGAGATAATACTGTACCGGTCAGTGCATATTGGTGTGCAGGGTCACTGAGATAATACTGTACCGGTCAGTGCATATTGGTGTGGAGGGTCACTGAGATAATACTGTACTGATCAGTACATATTGGTGTGGAGGGTCACTGAGATATTACTGTACCGGTCAGTGCATATTGGCGTGGAGGATCACTGAGATAATACTGTACTGGTCAGTACATATTGGTGTGGAGGGTCACTGAGATATTACTGTACCGGTCAGTGCATATTGGCGTGGAGGGTCATTGAGATAATACTGTACTGATCAGTACATATTGGTTTGGAGGGTCACTGAGATAATACTGTACTGGTCAGTACATATTGATGTGGAGGGTCACTGAGATAATACTGTACTGGTCAGTGCATATTGGTGTAGAGGGTCAGTACACGAGTTCCATGCTACGTTCCCCTGGAGATGTGATATCAAGTGTAATTACAAGCGATATGAATTGCATCGATTGATTAACCTCATGATGAGGGTACCCAGTATCATGATGTTGGATCTGCTTATATATATCATTCATCTTTTGTCGCCGCTTTGTTCCTGTAACGCTCACGACTGGCGAATAACATATTTCAACACAATCGGCCTACTGTTGGAAACACATCAATTACATTTTATCAACATTGACATTTGAGAACGTTGAATAATTGTTTAATTATTTCTTTCTAACATCAAGGACTCTTTATACCAGTGGTCTCATGTAAAGAGAGACCCTGATAACAGGCTCCCTTGCACACCATACCGTCACTGGTATCGCTTGGTGACACGAAGAGTTGTCTCCCTTATGATTTGTTGTCTCATCTCCCAGCAACGCGTTGTGGCGACACATACAGGTGTGAACCAAAGATCACAGGTGAGTACTTTATACACTACAGTTGTACACAGCACCTACATCAAACACTTCCTGCCGTTGCTGGGAAAAACATGATGAAGTATTTCTCGCTCTTGGAAGCAGACTAGCGACTGTTGCTCGAGATTAGTCTACCCGAGTGCGTGTTTGTGGTCTGGTCGTCTGAGTCTGGGCTTTACGCGCTCCGCAGTCTTACTTCAACACTTGTTTGGTTGGTTGGCTACATGAGTAATAAGTAATAAATTAATTGTACCATCTTTGCTCTGATACATATATATATATTATATATATATTAACTCATGGTAATAATGGTTGACATCCCCTAATAGTTATAGGAATGAAATGTTATTTAAACAACGTAACGTGTAAATTTCGATTATTTTTTTGGTAAAACGTGTTACCACTGGGTGTCTTTTTGTGATTAATGTACTTGAACATTTGCTATTCACCACTTGTACTTTAAAATACCTAAGAAAGAGGAATATAAGAAAAATGAAATTTATCCAAAAAAGTTCATTCCTTGTGTCTTGAGATCTTGGCATTGGTATATTGTTACAGTGTCAGATTTTTCTACAAAATCATTATTTGTCACTACAACATTGTTTCAAGGCTAAAATACACAAAACCAGTTTGGTTTTTGTAATTTGCTTATATATAACAAAATTCAGTTCATTTATTATATATATATAATGTGTCCTGAATCGTAACTGTGTTACACAAATAACACGTTCGTTACAGAAATGTGTTCAACAAGTTCGTATCTCTGTGCCATGTACAAGCGCACTTTGTATTGAAAACAATAAACTACGCACTTCTCTCTTTAAAGGTTAAATATTTACTGTTAGTTTTCAGTCTGTGTTGTTTATAAAAACAATTCAGGAAATCAATGTAGTAATTAACACATTAATAGTATTTCAGAAAAACAACCTTTAAAAGGCGTTTCATCAATTACAACAGGTCACCAGGTAGCCATGTTAACGCAATATTTATACAGTCAGACCTCGATAATCCGAACGCTTCCGTTTTTCATCAAAAACTTACGGATAGTGAAATGTTCGGATTACTGAGTACTGAGGACTACTATAGAGATTAGATTGGTTACATTTTCCTACCGTTCGGAAACTGCGAGATTCGGATTGTCGGTGGCCGGATTATCGCAGGTTGACTGTATTTAAACTTACCTACAAGGGAGATAACTCTTCATTGGTAACTTCACTTCTTGTGACATTTTACTTGTATTAAACAAACACCAAAATAAAATAACTCCAACATTTATAATACAATCACTCTCCTTTCTAAGTAAAGGATAACGATGATTATAGACAACAGTATGGTGCAGAAAATAGCTTTATTTCTTTCGATTTAAAAAATACACATTCAGTGGAAAGTATAAATATTATTTCATTCATTGAGTATTATCAACGTTGATATGTTTATATAAGTAAGTGTTGACCATGTGCACATTACAAAGTGATTCCTTTACATCCCTCAGACTAATGGACAGTTGTAGTAATAGGATCGTAACTAGCGTTGTTCAATATCTACTACCGGGGTTTTCCGAAAGCAAGCCCAGGGCTTCTATACGGAAAGTTGAGTTTTTGACGAGTGAACTTTGACACAAAATAGAAGCCAGGGCTGTTATTCGGAAACATGGGCTTGCATCGGAAATCTGTTTAATGTTAAAGTCATATGGAATAATAATCATAAGACAATAAGTGAAGGCAATCTTTTTAATATCACCTTCAGGAGTATTACAATGGTTAAGAAAACGAAACGCATGGGAACGCTTAATAAATAACTCTTTTAAAATTACACTGTACGGTAATGTTTAAGATTTGTTCATGAGTCATTGGAGTTTCAACTGAGTCAATGCATCACACAAGGGATCAGCACCATCATCTACGGGGTTTCTAACAAATCATTAAACAGCTAAATTAACATAGACTATTTGTATTGTAGAAAGGGGAAGCTGCTCTCATTGGACACAGGAAATAGAAGCCTCTAAACGAGAGGGCTTGCTTTCGGAAAACCCCGGTACTTGAAACTTGAAACTTGAATGTGAAAGGTTGGAGTGCTCATCGAACCTTTAAAAGAAATACATATGCCATCATTGAATGAACAATTACTACAGCTCAGTAAAAAATAAACGAACTTTTGGATAAGTCCATGTGTAACCCGCACTTTACGCGGCATTTGCGAAATATATGTTCAACGATAGTAAAAAGTGTATTAAACCTTATATAACGTCTTTGTTGATATAAAATGAAGATCTTATAATGGTAATCATGGATGTTCACTAAACACGAAGAGTTTTCATCATAGAACTACACAGAATTACCGATAAGTCTTCAGATGTTAATATTATACACCACAGTTTAGAATAATGCCCTTTTTCTCCATGAAATCCATTTGTCAAGTAATTTCTTCTTTGACGTTGACTTTCCACTAACCTGTAGGGTAACTTTCCCTCCTCACTGTAAACGTATATATGTTGCATGTTTCAGTCTACCCCGGTCCAGGATGACACAACAAGTGAGCTACCAGCTGTCTCGCCCCCCTCCTGACCTAATGGACACTCCCCAAGCTGACCGCATGTCGGCGGTGTCCACCCTCAACCGTATCGGGCTGGTGGCGTGTGAGCGCATCATGCTGCTACTGAACAACACAGAGCTCACCAAGCACCGCCGCGTGTCCAGTATGGAGCAGGTTCTGTGCTACCTCAGCGGCATGCACGACGACGTGGGGCTGAGTGGAGACAGGGGCGACTTCTATCGGAGGAAGCTGGCCGAGCAGCTGTACACGACCTTCAGTGTGCACGGGGTCGACCACACCAACATTGACGCGGTGGTGGCAGGAGCGATCGACCTGGAGAAACAAACCCGACTGATTCTGAGTGAGAGCGGGGGGAGGCGAGACCGTGCCCCGGCGGTGACATATGATGAACAAGTGCTCGACATTCTTGCCAGACTAGCAGATCTTCACTGATGACGTCATGCTTTGGCCTTATTTCAATCTGTCTCAGGATTATGTTCAAAACACAATATTACTACAATAATGCAATATACCATATTATGATATTTATGATTGTGTGTAGTTAGATGTCAATGGAACGCAGTCGATCTCCAGCGACCCGAATTGATGTGGAAAATACTAAAAACATTTCTTGGAATCTCAAACTAATACTTCAACTAGATAACCCTTTAAAAGACCATACATACTGTGTACCCTCTCAAAATCCAGCCTTACATGTATAACAACTTCCCATCCTTCCTCGGGATGTTTACCTGAAAGTCAGATTAAAATTGTGTGTAGCAATACTTTTCCGAGAAAATCAAGGTAAATTCCTAACTTGCAAGCATTGGTACATTTTCATCGATAAGTTCTTTACTTACTTACACAGGACTTGATGAAACATCTTTAACCCTTTCACCACTAAGAAACCTGAACGCTAATACGTTTGCATGCCTAATTTTAGGCGTGTATGGGTTAAAGGGTTAAACCAGGTCTGCTAAAATGTGCTTGATATGTGCTATGTTCCGCCAAGTTTCTGTATTGCTGAAACTTTGGATGACGAATTACGTGTGTATATTGACACACACGTTGGGAGATAACACGTGTCTGTCTTGAAGGAATGTATACTGATGTTAGTTCACTGGCCATTTGTATACCTTTATGTATTCACACTGTTTGATCGAGTCCTGTCGAGTGATAAGTGTGAACGTATTTCAATGTAACGGTTGACAAGTTAACTAATATAGTGTGGGTTGCCCTTACCATTACCACAAATTGTACCCTTTGTAAAAATAATAAACCCTTGTACATACTATGAAGTTGTTTTATCTATAGTATTGGCTTTCAACGAGGTATGGTTACATGCATAAGCTGACATTTTATAAACTATTTACTAAAGTTGTTTTATTTCTAAAGAAGGTTGTGTCATGCCAGACAATGATCCACGACACCTGTACATGATGAGTGTGTCTGGAGTCCGCACACCTGAGTAAAAAAGAGAGTTTCCAGTATCATAATGTCAATGTCAGAGGAGGACAGTGGAACCAAATTCAAAGCACCAACATTTCACACCTCAACAATCTACAGATTCGTAATGTCGTCTTTTTTTTAATGAAACATTTAAGAAACTATACTTTATGGTCGAAAGCTTTACAGAATACACGATCTCCATAGCCGACGATAACGTGATACAGACGACACCTAGCAACACATTACACACTAGCTGCTGGTGTCTATAGGACGTGAATGATTGCAACTATACTCTCCCAAAAACGAAACGTATATAGGAATTTTTAAATAATTTTTTTCTTTATTTTGTTACAATATATCGGGGTGGTAAAGCAAGTGATTGCAACAAAATTTCACATGGAGACAGTGACAGTATCATAGAGTGACTTCGGGAAAAGTCAGGTAGTGAGTCAAACTGATGCGTTTGGTGGCGTTGACGTCAGTACCTCGTGTGTCCACCATTGGAGTCAAGAACTGCACGGCATCGTCTGGGCATGGAGCGAATAATCTGGTTCTGTGGTATTTGCAGCCCACTCGGTCCTTAGTGCATTTGCAAGTTGCGGAAGTGTCTGTGGCAGTGGGTTACGTTGCCGCACTCGTTTGTGCAGAGCATCCCAGAGGTGCTCTATAGGGTTCAAATCTGGGGACATCATGTTGCAATGAGAACACTCACTTCCGCCGTCTGGAAAACGTTTTAATATGCCCTGCAAGCACAGATAGGACACAGTTTAAACTTTTTAGTAATTTAAATTCTGAACAAGCAATTAGAAAAATGCTAATGAAATATTTAAAGCTGTTATATTGTAAAAACCGTATCCATATATAATGTATTTAATTGTCATACATAATGTATACTCACGTGGAAAAGAAATGTCCACACATTTTAAAGAGAGCAAAAAATGAAGTATTTCTGTCCTAAAAGTCGGTTATGATTAAATTTGATAGGCTTTTTATGTCTGGTCAAATACGCTTGGGTGTTGAAATCACTTTTTATCCACCGCCGAGCGTTCAGCGCGAAGCGGGAGTAAAAGTATATTCGGCTGTCCGTACGTACGACATGACATAACTCAGAATATTCACTGGATTCTTTCCATAGTTTGCATATAAGGTCATCATCGTGAGAGAAATGTTCCAACACAGTCATGTGACCTTGACCTTCATTTCAAGGTCACAACATGACTTTGCAATTTTACTCTTGTCAAATCTCAAGAAACGGTTGGCTGGATTCTCTTTATATCTTGCACATAGTTTCTCATAAGGAAGACAGCGGGTTTATTATATTTTGTTGACATTCGGCAGATGACATTGCATTGTTGCTTGCCAATATGGTACCACTGGATCCTCCTTATATCTTACATTAATGTTCTTCTGGGGTGGATTTAGGCCAGTCGGATTTGGCGGCCTTGACATCATTTTTTAATTTTGAAGTATTAATTTGTAGGTGATCTTATAGTGACAACTGCTTGTCCAAAATGGTTTGGAACAAGACTATTTGGCGTTGAAGTTAAGAACTTATATATAATGTATAAATTTAGTTACTAATAAATTCTGTCGATATAGATAACCTCCTGGACTTGAAGTGTTGACGCATCTTTACAGTAAATCCCCCATATGACTCTCGTCTAATTAAGGA